>CAJNDS010002230.1:367500-557500 GCA_905221605.1 Symbiodinium natans
GCTCCGTGAAGTGAGAGGCGCGCCAGCAAACGGTAATCTTTCTGAAACAACCGGTCTGCTCTTCAGGAGATGGTTCTTCGAGTGCGCCGGTGTTGCCTGCCACACTGAACCGAAAGGCCTCGGGCCAGTGAGCTTTTTCTGTGCAGATTGAGCGGCTCAGTGCATCCGGTGTCAAAAGGGCGGCAAGAGCACCGGGCAAGCGTTGCCTTGCGAACAACATCCATAAAGCTCTGGAGAACCCGCAGCCTGTATCTACTCGAGTTTTTCCTGCTCCCTCCCCCCCTCCTCTTGTCGCGGCGACAAGGACTCCCTCTCCGTTGCGTTGCCAGCTTCGCTGCTCAGCCGGATGATGCCCAGGCCGACCTAGGCGTGTCTCCTTGCGTGTCTGAGCCGTCCTGCCAGGAAGCCATCAACTCGCGTGTGCCTTTGGCCGAAGCGGACAAACAGGACAACTTGCTGCGCAGGCTCCTGCGCACGGGGCGCCTCCTGCTGATGGACTTTCAGGAAATCCATTTTCAATGCCTCGTGCGGCCAGCAGGGAGGGAGGCAGATGGTGAACTCCGTATCCTTTGCGCTCGTCCCACCCTTGCGCGGGAGAGCCTCATGGATCTCTACCTCACGCACCCCGATGGCACCCACGAGCCGGGGGCGCTCTTGCCGGCAGGGACGGGGGTCACCGGACCGCTCTACAGCTTCTATGCCGTGGAGCAGGAGAATGGCAGCCCGCCCGGCCGGCGACTTAGAAAGAAGCATCTGCTGGAGTTCTTCGTCAACCACAAGGTTCGCTGGGTCGGGCCCCACAATGTGCCCGAGTGCTTCTCGGTCAGTGAGGCCGCCTGACTTGTGTCACCTGGTGAGACTGTGTCCTGCTCAACACGCCAGGTCACCCTGACCTGCGTCACTTGGTGAGGCCGCGACTGTCGCAGTGCAGAGACGGTGCGCGAAAAAAGGTGCGCCCGAAGTGCCACACTTGCTTCTGGGGCCGCCCCGTCCCTTCCCACCCACCCCCCCCAGCCCCAAAAATGAAAAGGTGGTTCCAAAAATAAATGTTTCGCTCAAAACGTTTCGCTCAAAACTTTCGGTCAAAACGTTATTGGGACCCAAACCCTATACAGTTTCTATAAACCCTAAACCCTAAACCCTTAAACCCTAAACCCTTAAACCCTTAAACCCTTAAACCCTTAAACCCTTAAACCCTTAAACCCTTAAACCCTAAACCCTAAACCCTAAACCCTAAACCCTAAATCCTAAACCCTAAACCCTAAACCCTAAACCCTAACCCGAGACCCTAACCCTAACAAGCCCTACACTGCTCGCGCGCCAGGGCGGGATGGCAAGCCAGAGACCAGGCACCTGCCGTCGAGGAAGATGCCTGGCAAAGTTGGGACTGCAGGGTTTGGTTTAGGCGTCCAGGGGTTCAGGGGTTTACGGCTCGGGTTTAGGATTTAGGATTTCGGGTTTAGTGTTTATGGAGTTTCGGGTGTTTTGGGCTTATAGGGTTTTGCGGACGACAAGGGTTTGCAGGGTTTCCCTTTCATGTTAAGGAGACACTTGAAACCCCAAAGCCCCTGAATTTCCAAGTAAACCCCGAAATACCGCCGAGCCTTCAAGTGACCCTCAAACCCTAGAAGCTTTAAGGAGATGCTCCTAAACCCTAAACCCTCAACCCTAAACTCTAAACCCTCAACCCTAAACCCTACACCCTAAACCCCTAAACCCTGAACCTTAAACCCTAAACCCTCAACCACCAACCTAAGGAGATACATCTTCCGCGCGGCCATCTGGAATTCCGAGCGCCGCATCCACCAGCAGCTCTTTGAGCGACTGACGGGTCTGAGGAGCTGCGTTTTTTTGTTATTGCTGCAGGGGTTTAGGGTTTAGGGTGCGGAGCTGCAGTTGGTATTGTAGAAAGGAGTTGGTATTGGAAGTTGAAGGGTCAATGAACCCGGTAATCTTATGGCTCAAGCCATGACCAAAGCGGTCGAAGGTTTCGTAAAAAGTGTGCCCTTGGTTTGGGGTCTTGTTGTTTGGTTGTTGGTTGTTCCAGGGGAATTAAGGGCTTCTGTTGGGGTTGACTGTTTTGTTCCGTGTCCTCCTTCGGTTGCCCCCCGTAGGTTATGAGCCCAAATTAGGCTTCCTGCGGAATTGGTAAAGATTTTTCGTTTGTTTAACGCCATGGACATGATGCGGCGTCGCTCTGAACCTGGACTGTCGCCAACGGCCAATGAAGCCGAAGGAAATCGTGGTGGTGGGGGTGAAGATCGACAACAAATGGTACAAGCGCTGACAGATGGTAGGGAGGTTGCAATGATACAGCCAACGCCTCAGGTGGAAAACGAAGTGGTTCCGGTTCAAGCAGCAAATCCTTTCTGGAGCGAGCGGGCTCAAGAAGAAATGAGACTTAGGCAATCAAGGCCAGCAAGTCTTCCCGCGAGCGGAGGGGATAGAAGTGGTGAAGGTACGAGGAGGCCACCTTCGCTGCAAGATCTTTTGGGTCAGGAACCTGCACCTGTTGAGAGACCATCGTCAGGCTTAATGGGCCAAATGGAACGAGGTACTATTGGTGGAGTGCAAGCCGACGAAGAACTCATTCCTGATGTTAGTGGTGAAGAGCAAACTGAAGATATGGCGGTGGTGAAGCGTGCGCTGAAAGAGTTGCTTGTGCAAACAAAGGAGCTGGGGAACAGGTTGCATCGGGTGGAGGAGAAAAGCTATACCTCTGCTGCATCTGGGTCAGCTTCAAGGGCACGGAGCTCTGGAGTGGTGGACGCAAACACGGCATATCCTCTAGGAATGACTCCAGAGAAGCAGTACCTGCCAGGACAAGTTTTCTACACGGATGGTATGGGTGGTTTTTGGACTGTGTTGCCTGATGGGACATGGCTGCCTATTGAGGGCTACGACCTGCCAAAGGGTTGTGATCTTCAATCCTTGCCTGGGTCCAGGAAGGGGGATGTTCAAGTGGAGGATGAAAAAGAAGTGCCAATGATGCATGTAGCTGAAGGGAAGAAACCCTCCAGATTGCCTCCATTGAATTACCCCACGGGAGGTCCTGCAAGTGGTGGATATGCAAGTGGACCACCTGGTTTAACACATGTTCCGATTACTTCCTTGCCATCAGGTGCTGATGGTTCTGCCGCACCTGTGGGGAACCAGCCCGGTTTTGTTTCAGCTCGGGAAACTGCAACGCAAGAGAACTCAGCAGGATCGGGTGGATATACAATGGTGGATGATGTTCCGTATCGGTGGAAAATGGTCGCTGGGAAGTTGGAATTAGAAAAGGTTCCGCTCACAGCTGTTCCGTCTGGTATAGGACATGGACTGCCTCAAGGGCCTGGTGGTAGGGTCAGTTTACCTCCTGGAGCAGTGGTGCCACGTGGTAGGTGATAGTTCTGGAACCGAACGTCCGGAGGCTCTCGGGAAGCATGTGATGAGCCTTCCAACTTTGGCAGACTACACACCAAGCAATCCGACGGCACTGGGTGATTGGATCGCAATGATCGAACCAATGTTGTCTTCGCTGACAGATACAGGAAGAGTGTGGTGGCAAAGCGTCTATTCAAAGGCGTATCAAGCGTATGCCAAGTGGTTGAGTGTTTCTCCGCTGGAAAGGTTGGGCATCAAAGCTGAGCTGGAAGGGCTCAAAGTGGTTCAAACTGTGCATGTTTTGTTGGAGCAGAGAGCGGTGTCTTTGCTGCTACAGGCGATCCCGGAGAGATTGAAGACCGAGATCGTTTCCACTCGAATGTTGGGGTCGGTGATGATATTTTACAAATTGCTGACGGTCTACCAACCAGGTGGAGCAAATGAGCGCAGCACAATGTTGAACTTCTTGGTGCAACCATCTCCAGCAACCTCGATCTCAGAGGCCATAAAGGGAGTGCGTCAATGGGCGCAATGGCGTTCCCGATTGAGGGAGTTGAGAGCGGCTGAGCCGGACGCTACCTTGCTTATCAAGGGATTGGATGGTTTGTCATCCGCGTTGCTGGCGAAACACCCTACGGTTCATTTCAGAGTGGCATCCTTTCGGGAGAAATTGGGGGTGGACTACTCGCCGACCTCTGAAACTGCGACAAAACTAGCTGAAATGTTACAGGCAGAGTTTGAACTGCTATTGCATAGTGCTGGTGAACAAGAGGTGAAGCAGGACTCGGACGCCAAGAAAAGGGCCAGGTTAAACAAGGCCCAAAAGGGAACTGGTGACGAGACAGAGGAGGGTGACAAAGGCAAAGGGAAAGGAAAAAGGTACAGCGGAGATGGTGAACGTCCTTTCTGTTGGATATATGGGAAGACCGATGCAGGTTGCAAGTTCGGATCCCGCTGCAAATTTCGCCATGACAAAGACTCCCTTGAGCGAGGAAGATGTTTTGAGTGTGGGGCCGTTGGCCATCTGCAGCCGCAATGTCCATATAAGGATGGTGCAAGTTCCAATGTGGACTCAAATCCTGAGAGGAGTAGATCTAAAGGGAATTCTCCCAAAGGGGGAAAGGGCGGCAAAGGTGCGAAATGGGGAAATGCCAAAAAGGCAGAGGTAGCTGAAGGGGGAGATGAGACGGCTAATGCGGGATTGGATAAAGGTTCTGCAAGTCCCTCATCGCCATCAACGGCCAATCAGGTCCTTGTTGAAGCGTTAGAAGTGCTGAAATCTATGAAGCTGTCATCAGAACAGTCGGCATCAAGCGGGGATCCCAGTATTCGAATGTTATGTGGCTCTGGGCTGCTTCAGCAGGAAGGGAGAGTGGCGTTGGTGGATACAGCTGCTACGCATCTTGTGCGGACGCTTTTTCCATGGGAATGTTTACCAGACACTACTGTTATGGTGCAAAGCGCGCTTGGTGGTGTGACAATGAGGATTACAGAGAAAGGGACGTTGATTAGGGAAGACAATGGGCCCCTGATTATCCCTCTCTGGTTGATTTTGGAGTTTGGGGCGAACCTCACTGTGATCAATGGGATGTGTCACGTGGGTGCAAAATCTTCGCTGGACCAGCTCTTGTGGTTTGAACATGGCTGTTTGGTTATGGATTACAAAACAGCTGAAAAAATGGTTTTGCATGCTGAAAGGCAGCGTGTATCTTGGTCCCATTCTCAATGGAGGAATGGAAGGGCGGACTGTGGAGTCGGTTCGTCGGATGCCACGTTGTTGCCGAAGCAGGGAGAAGGCCGAGGAGTATGCGTTCTACATGTGGCCAGGGTTTCTGACACCAATGAGTGTTCGGGAATGGGCATGTTGGACTCGGGAGCATCACATCCTCTCAGATCACTTCGTCCTGGTGAACAGCTTCCGCAGCAAAAGGTGTTGGTGTCTTTAGCTGTTGGATCTCGGGAGATGTGTATTACCCCAGGTGGGACCCTGGTAACTCCTGAAATGGTAGATCCACTAGTGCCAATTGGCAAAGCGAGCGCCTTGGTTGGTCTCAGAGTTCAGTGGCGTGGTGGCAAGTGCACAGCCTCACATCCTGTTCTGGGGGAACTTCGCGTTCGTGATCTGAATGGGTGCCCTTGTTTAGAAAAGGAGGTGGCGCTTCAGATCATTGATGAAATGGATTGGTGCTCCCCAAAGCAGGCTTTGAAGGTGGCACGTATGGTTCAAGGGTGTCCGAATACGGACAACGAGGTGGCTGTAAAAACGTCGTTGCAAAGCGCAGCGCGGACAGCGTCAGCGAATGAGGAGGAGTTCGTCCAGGCATGCTGGCGATTTCTTCGGTGGTATTATGGGGATATACCAGAAAATATGCTGATGGAGCTGTTGCCACGTGGAGATATTGCTGCGTTGCCTTTCAAACGTCATAAAAGGAGACGGCTGGCACGAGCAAAAAGGGTGGTGGTACACCTATTTTCGGGGAAACAAAAATGGCATTTTTCCAGTCGGGACGTGGAGGTACTGGAGCTGGATTTGACAAAAGGCGGTGACCTACATAATTCGAGCGTCTGGAAGTATCTTCTGCATCTGGCGGCTGAAGGAAAGGTGGTTGCTGTGGTTGGAGGACCTCCATGCAGGACAGTGTCAAGGTTGAGAGGTGAAGACGGTGGTCCACCTGTATTACGCCGGCGCTGTGGGCCTGAACGGTTGGGATTAAAGAGTCTTCCTTGGCCACATCAAGAATTAGCTCAAAAGGATGGTGTTTTACTTCTGAAGATGCTTTTCCTATATGACGTGGCGGTGCATTCAAGGTGTGGAACTGCTGAAGTCATCAATGGGAGTTCTGTCTTCTTTGGCATGGAAAGCCCTGGGGACCCTGAACTCATAGGGAAAGATTTCTCTCAGAACGGCAAAACGGTCTTGAGTGCTGAGGATCTGGTGGATGGTTCTCAGGAAGGGCTCTCAAGTCCTACCTTCTGGAGTTGGCCAGAGGTGAAAAGTTTTTGTGAGCGTTATGGAATGTACGCTGCACACTTTGATCAAGGAGCATTGGGACATGCTCTGGTGAAACCTACGACTTTCCTGGTGTCTGATATGGAACTATGGGAATCGTTGGAACAGGTTCGCGTGGTTGTTCCGTGGTCGGCAACATTCGCTTCTACCCTGGAAGAGCGTATTGGACAATCCTCTATATGGGCGCGATGGGCGTTTGGATTGGTAAAAAGACTACGTCACAGGTTGGCACAATGGTTGCATGCGAGCGATGCTGAACGGGAAGCTATGGTGTTAAAAAAAGAAGAACGAGAAGGGACGTTACGGAGGTTGACGACTGAAGAGCGAGCTTTCCGTGACCATTGCCTAAGGGGGCATATTCCCTTCAGACGTGATTGTCAAATCTGTGTGTCTGCCGCTGGAAAAGAGCGTCGCCATTTGAGGCGAAAGCATGGGGATGCTTACACTTTATCATTGGACTTAGCGGGTCCATACAAGTGTTCGAAGGATGCTCACCAGCAGAAGCCACGACACGCTGTTATTGGTGTGTATCAATTTCCAATGTTGGATCCCAATGTGGGTCGCCCTCCAGAAAAGGAGGAAGATGCGGATGAGGTGGAAGATCAGGTGGCAGATGATGGTACTGGTGTTGGAGAATGGTTAGGCGATGCAGTCGCGAACTTTGAGGAGGAAGACTCTGCACCGGTGGAACCTGCGCCAGTTCTGGAGGCAGAGCTGATGAAAATTCAAGCTTCTGAAAAATCCTGGAAGGAACTGAAGGACCACTTGACCCAACCTGTCCGTATGATCAACTTCGTTATGGTGGAGCCGATTGTGGATAAACAGCAAACAACTGTTTTGTCGGCAGTTCAAAGGATGATGGTGCGCTTGCAGAGACATGGGTATCCGGTGTTGAGAATCCACTCAGATCGAGCGGGGGAGTTTGTCAATGCACGCTTCCGGTCCTTTTGTGAAACTCGTCTGATATATAGGACCACTGGTGATCCTGGAGTCCCGCAAACAAATGGGCGCGCTGAAGCATGTGTGGGTTTATTCAAACGTGGTGTCAGGTCGCTCTTAAAGGAGGCGCGACTCGGGCCGGCGTACTGGGCACTGGCTGCTCGCCATTGGTCAATGTTACGGTGGCAGAAAGCTGAAAGGGAGTTGGGGTTAAATCCTAAAGCATTGCTTCCCTTTGGTGCTCAGATTCAAGTCAAACGTCGTCCGTGGGAGTTGCTGGGTCCGGATGGAACAAAGAAAGGTCGGCAATGGGTCGATCGTACGCAGCCTGCGCTTCTTTTGGGTCCATGCGATGACCTACCTGGTGGTTATTGGGTGGAAGCTCAAGGGACTGCAAAAGATCCGGATGAACTGGTGTTATTTCCCTGCACTACGACTTTTTCCAATATAAAGGAACCGCCTGAATTGGAGCTGGAAGGGGTGGTAGAAGAACAGGAGCCTTCTCCTCCAGAGCATCGTCTCAAGGGGAAAAAACCGGCACTTCGGTTTGCTGATGAGGAAGGACCTCCTTTACCTCCGCCTCGCGATCCTCCAGTTCGCCATCGGTTGATGGAGAAAAGCCCGGCCTCTTCGCTGCGTGGTCATGTGGGCTCCTTGCGCTTGCTTCGCAAGCGGGGGGAGAGTCCGCCCTTAGAAATTTTCGAGGATGACATGCAGGGTCTGGGGGAGCTGGAAGAAAATGCAGATGTTGAGGACAATGTTCCTGGTGATGAGTATTGGCCGACTTGCTGTTCTCCTCATGAAAATGCTTATTTGGTCTGCAAAAGTGAGACTGCTGGGGATGGAACACAGTTGGAAAAAGAAGAGCAAAAAGCCAAGTCAATGTATGAAAGGTCTATGTATGATTACGTGGACTGTGAGGAGCTTCTGGAAGGGATTGTATACCCAAAGAGGGTGAATCGAAGAGGTGGTATCAACAATTGGTGTACAAGTACGCGAGCTCTGGTGTTGGGCCACTATACTCATGGCGGAGTGTGTGGTATTACAAAAGAGACTTATAGAAGGCCATGGCTATGTCGTTATTTGGCATCATTCGTGAGGCACCACAATCCTGAAGCCAAATTTTCTGCTCTTCAGATCTCGTGCAATGCTCCGGTGTCATTGCATAGGGATAGTCACAATGAAAAACATTGCTGCAATTATGTGTGTGGCTTTGGTGACTATAAAGATGGTCAGCTGTGGGTTGAGGATGAAAAGGTTTTAGAGGAAGGAGCTGAAGTGGTGGAGCAATCCTATGGGAAGAAAGTCCTACCTGGAAAATTGGTGGATATCCACTGGAACTTCATGTCGTTCTTTCCGAGAAAGCTGCATGGTCCTATGCCTTGGAAAGGGAACAGGGTATCCTTGACAGGGTACACACCTGTTTTTATGGAGCGTTTGAGCTACAAGGATAGGTGCTATCTTCTCCAATGCAAGTTTCCTCTTCCGGAACCACAAGCTGAAGAAGGTGAAAAAAGGAAGTGGTTAAAAATGACGTTGAAAGAGACCTCGCTGGACGACCTTGCAGAGGAAGTCGACTACGCTGTGTTCGAAGCGCATCAATGGGCTCTAGAGGAGCATTTGAGTATTCGACGCCTAATTGCTGAACAGGAATGTTGCATTTTGGACGAGTTCCATGGATCGGCCAATGAGTCGAATGAGGAGAAAGGATCAGAGACTAGAGAATGGCTGGTTAAAGCAAAAAGGGCTGAGGAACAGCTCTCGAAGTTTTTGGTCAAAGCAGCTCAAGTTCAGCAAATGGTGCAAGAAAATACCGCGCTCGAGGCAGCAGAGGAGGTTGAGTTCCTGCAAACAAAAACAATTCCTACACAAGAAGCCATGCAAGAGCTGGAAAAGTGGAGGGAATCATTGTCGGACGAGGTGACGTCTTTGGTGAAAGAGTTGGAGGTGGTGGAACCAACAACTCAAGAAAAGCTGGACAAATTGGCGGAAGAGCCTAATGCACCGGTGATTGAGTACGTTCCCAGTCTGGTGGTGTTTACCCGGAAGCAAGGGACAGGGAGGCGACGTGCCCGTATCTGTGCATGTGGAAACTTCATTTCGTCAACGGCAGCTACAGAATATGAAGGGCCGAGGTCCCTCAGTCGTCACTCGCTGTACGCTCCAGGTTTAGATTCAACTACATTCAGGTGTCAAGTGAGGCACGCAGCATATATGGTGTGGATCATCGCTGGCTTAGACATTTCCAAAGCTTTTCTGACGGCGCCGATGAATAGGGCGCAAAGAGAAGGGCGTCTGGTGGTGGTGCAGCCCCCAAGGGCGGCGGTGAAATTGGGTCTTTGCACAAAGGAGGAGCGGTGGATTGTGAGAAAGGCCTTGTACGGTTTGGCCGAAAGTCCTGCAGCATGGGTGGAGTGGCGAGACCAACGTCTTCAAGGTATGTCTTGGGTGTCAAAGGATGGACAAGCAATGAGCTTTCAGAGGTCCAATGCAGACCCAAGTCTGTTCCTTATTATGGCACAAGAAAAGCCGGAAGGTGCAAGCAAGTTGGTAGGGACAATGGGTCTTTACGTGGATGATTTTTTGATGGCTGGGACTATGACAGTGCTCCGGGAGGCCTTGGAACAGATTAGGAAGGAGTGGAAAACTTCTGAACCCGAGTTCTGTGGTCCAGGCTGCGGTGATGGATTCCTGAAGTTTTTAGGTGTCCAAATCTGGTATCGAAATGGCAGCTTCTTTCTCAACCAGGAGGACTTTGTGAGAGATTTGCTGAACCGACGAGGGTATCAGATCGATGAAACTGGAAAAGGGAGTAACCTGCCAATGGTGAAAGAAACTCCAGGTGAAGAAGAGGAGGTGGATATTCCTTCCTTGCGAGCGGCTCAAGGTGCCGTAGGGGAGTTCCTCTGGGTGGCAATCAAAACTCGACCTGATTTGGCGTTCTGCACGAGCCAGTTGTCTTTGTGGACATCCCGAAGGCCGCGATTTGTGGTTAAAAAGGCTGAGGAAGTTTTCCGATACCTTGCTGCAACTCCAACGTTAGGCTTGACGTTTGGAGCAATCGCAACATGCGAAAAAGAAAGGAATGAGGTGTTGCGTTATGGACGAGGTGTTAAGGTGGTGGAGTCCTACGCGGATGCCAGCTTTGCAGCAGGTGAAAATGAAAAGAGCCACTCAGGAGCGGTGGTGGTGTGGAATGACTGTCCAGTGATGTGGGCAACACAAAGACAATCAACGGTGGCTTTAAGTACAGCTGAAGCTGAATTACATGCGTCCATAGAGGGAGCAACGATGATTCAGTCGTGCACCCCTATAATTGCCGCTTTGGTTGGAACAGGTGAAGAATCGCTGCAAAAAGTGCTGTATACAGATTCGGTTTCAACGTGCTCGATCATTCAATATCCTGCTGGAAGCTGGAGGACAAGACACCTGAGAATTCGAGCAGCCGGTGTCAGGTCTCTGGTGGACCGTGGTTATATGGTGATAGCGCATCTTCGCGGTGAGTATATGATCGCTGACCTGTTGACTAAGTTGATGAGTGGACAGGTGTACGCAAAGCAAAAGGCACTTTGGGGTCTCCGACTGTTGGTACAAGGGACTGACTTGAAAAAAGCCTCGCTTGCAATGGCGGTCATGATGGTGGCTGCATCTCTGCAAGGGATGGCAACTGGTGGCGAAGAAGTGTCCACGGCTGGATTCTTTTGCTCAGAAGAAGGGGTGTGCAAGGTCGCCAACACGTCTACGGTGATGTGGCTCAAGGTATTGAAATGGTTGTCAACAATTCAGACCTTGTTGCATATTTGGTGGCAGCAATTATACTCTGGGAACTGGCATGGTGCCTCTTTCGATGGCTGTATAAATGGCTGTGGATCAAGAAAGCGGTGGTTATTCCTGCGAGTGCCACTTTGTATACAACAGTGGGTGGGAACTGTATGCACGCAAGCAGTGACTGTGATGTTCTGCGATATTCACAGCCCAGAGCTAAGACGCTTTGTAAGCATTGCCTCAAGGATGGCTGGGTGGTGAATGCTGAGTTCCTTGGTGAGGAACGGGCCGCTGGAACGTGAATTTTCCAAGTGCGAGGTGAAGAAATCCTCAATGGTAAAGGATTCAGCCAATGAGCTGAAGGTTCGTCCTGGATTTAAACCATAATGTGCATTTCAAGCAGCTGGCTGCTGCCTAAATGGCGGTTTTTGGCCAAAGATCTGCACCTCCAATGTGTCCTAGGAAATCCTAGGACAGGGGGAGTGCGGAGCTGCAGTTGGTATTGTAGAAAGGAGTTGGTATTGGAAGTTGAAGGGTCAATGAACCCGGTAATCTTATGGCTCAAGCCATGACCAAAGCGGTCGAAGGTTTCGTAAAAAGTGTGCCCTTGGTTTGGGGTCTTGTTGTTTGGTTGTTGGTTGTTCCAGGGGAATTAAGGGCTTCTGTTGGGGTTGACTGTTTTGTTCCCTGTCCTCCTTCGGGTATAGGGTTTGGGGTTTAGGGTTTGGGGTTTGGGGGTTTGGGGTTTGGGGTTTTGGGGGTTAGGGTTTGGTGCTTGGGGGTTGGGGGTTTAAGGTTTTGGAGGTTTAACGAAGTGAAAGTTCATTTCAGGCCCTGTAAAATGTATTTTGTAAACTCACAGACTAAGTATTATGGGTGTGCGAGCACAGAGAATAATAGTGCACGTCCGAAGACACTAATCACATAATTTCGTTCTTCTTTCGTTCAGTCGTTCACGAAACTCATTTGTTCCCTTGTTCGTTTCACTCACGCACTTTATCATTTAGTTCATGCAATTCACCTTTATGTTCATATTATTATATACCCCCGGGCAAATAAGAATATTGAAAGCCCGAAAAAAGAGTAACAGAGCGTACAAGAATTCCTTGAGAAGTAGTAATATTATGGGGGGGAGAGGTTTTTGGGCCCCAGCTTAATGCCCCATTAAATACAAGTGCTTTACTGGGTCATTGATGCTCACTTTATTATAATATGACGGGCCTGTACAAGACTAGTTTGAAGGCCCGTTAGTACTAACGCGGCTCAAAGAAGTACTCTCTTTTCGTTCATTCACTTATTGCATTTCGCGCTCTATTACTTTCGGTTGCACATGCAATTCGTGAGCTTAAGGGTTTGGGGTTTAGGGTTTGGGGTTTGGGATCTAGGGTTTCGGGGTTGAAGGGTTTACGGCTTATGGTCTAGGGCTTCGGGTCAGTAAACTTCGGGTTTAGGGATTCGGGGCTTACGGGTTTGGGAATGTTTGGACAAGGGGTCCCAAAAAGAAGATGAAGCCTAAACCCAAAACCCTAAACCGTAAACCCTAAACCCCAAACCCTAAACCCTAAACCCTTTCGCAGAGGAGCATGGCTGGGTTCGGCCCATCGGAGTCCTCCACCCCGCCGCCAAAGAAGAGCTTCGTGAAGAACTTCGTGAGCGCCATCAAGGCAACCCCTTGCGGGTTTAGGGTTGGTTTTTTGGGTTTGGGGTTTGAGGGTTTAGGGTTTAGGGTTTGGGTTTGGGGTTTAGGGTTTGGGGTTTGGGGTCTGGGGTTTAGGGTTTAGGGTTTGGGGTTGAGAGTTTGGGGTTTAGAGTTTGGGGTTTAGGGTTTGGGGTTTAGGGTTTGAGGGTTTAGGGTTTAGGTTTGGGGTTTGGGGTTTGGGGTTTAGGGTTTAGGGTTTAGGGTTTAGGTTTGGGGTTTGGGGTTTAGGGTTTAGGGTTTGGGGTTTGAGGGTTTCGTGAAAATCCTCGTGCCATCGAGGCATGGGTCTTGGACTTGGGAGTTTGTGCCTGGCTTTCGGGCCAGGACCCAGAGCAGGCCCTCATTCTTTTCGTAGGGTTTAGGCTCCCTTATAAGCCCCTAAACCCTAAATCCTAAGCCCTAAACCCTAAACCCTAAACCCGAAACCCTAAACCCTAAACCCTAAACCCTAAACCCTAAACCCTTTCTATTCCTAGGTTGCTCTTGAGTCTGGTTCTTCAGGGGTTTTGAAGGTCTTGCGGTTGAGTGTCTTTCGGGTGTTACGTGCGATGAGGGTTTTAGGCTGTAGGGCTGGAAACCCTAAGCCCTAAACCCTAAGCCCTAAGCCCTAAGCCCTAAGCCCTAAACCCTAAACCCTAAACCCTATGGACCCTCAACAAGCCCTCAGCCAGAGCCAGCTGAGATTTCTGAGGCGGTGTGGGTGCCCTTTTTGTTAGGGTTTAGGGTTTAGGGTTTAGGGTTTAGGGTTTAGGGTTCAGGGTTTAGGGTTTAGGGTTCAGGGTTCAGGGTTTAGGTCTTAGGGTTTAGGGTTCAGGGTTTAGGGTTTAGGGCCCCAAGCCCCAAACCTCTCAAAGCCTGTAAGCCCTAAATACCACGACCTTCAATCCGAAGCAATCCAGCGCTGCCGGAGGATCCTTTTCAGTGCTGCACGAGCCCACCTAAACGGCGAGACTAGGCCAAGGGGAAATCGGTAAAGGTTGTTTGGCATTTCAGGGTTTTAGGGTTTTAGGGTTTTTGGTTGTCGGGTTTAGGGCTTAGGGTTTAGAAGCCCTAAGGCAGTGATACTGTGAGCGGGGGCGTGTCTCACCTGGCCACGTTTTGGAGCAACTTTCTGACTTGGTTGATTTTTTTTGCTCGGGCTTGGGCTTTCGGGTTGACGATGTTGCTTGGTTGAACCTCCAAGTAGGGTTTATAGGGTTTATAGGGTTTATAGGGTCTATAGGGTTTATAAGGTTTATAGGATTATAGGTTTATAGGATTGATAGGGTTTATAGGGTTTGTGAGGTTTATAGGGTTTATGGGGTTCAGAGGGTTTAGAGGGTTTGAAGGGTTTAGGGCTTAGTTTTTTTTTGAGATCTTTCTCTTTTGAAGTAAATCCCTAAACCCTAAACCCTAAACCCGAAACCCATAAACCCTATAAACCCTAAACCCTAAACCCCAGACCCTATACCCTAGACCCTAAACCCTAAACCCTAGACCCTAGACCCGAAACCCTAAACCCTAAACCCTAAACCCTAAAACCCTAAACCCTAAACCCTAAACCCTAAACCCTAAACCCTGAACTAGACTCTGAAGAATTTCCAGGGAAGACGCGGCTTCATCCTTTGTATCCTGGGTTTCCTCCATGTGCCCATGTGCATCCAAGCACCAACCCGAAATCCCCGCAAACCCTAAACCCTAAACCCTAAACCCTAAACCCTGACCCCTAAACCCTAAACCCTAAACCCTAAACCCTAAACCCTAAACCCTAAACCCTAAACCCTAAACCCTCTACCCCATATATATATATATATAAACCTTCGGGACTTTTCGGCCAATCTGCCCCCCAATGTTCGTGACTTTTCGGCCAATCTGACCCCAATGTTCGTGACTTTTCGGCCAATCTGACCCCAATGTTCGTGACTTTCCGGCCAATCTGACCCCAATGTTCGTGACTTTTCGGCCAATCTGACTTCGCGACCTTTCGGCCAATCTGACCCCAATGTTCGTGACTTTTCGGCCAATGTGACCAATGTTCGTGACTTTTCGGCCAATCTGACCCAATGTTCGTGACTTTTTCGGCCAGTCTTACCCCAATGTTCGTGACTTTTCGGCCAATCTGACCCCATTGTTGGTGACTTTTCGGTCAATCTGACCCCAGTGTTAGTCGGGGGGTGGGCCCCAGAATGTTCAGTGGAAAACGTGTCCGAATTGGGTAGGTACTCTGGGGTTTGATGAAAACCTTTTGTTTTCTTCTTGTAGACCCTAAACCCTAAATCCTAAACCCTAAACCCTAAATCCTAAACCCTAAACCCTAAACCCTAAACCCTAAACCCTAAACCCTAAGCCCTAAACCCTACACCCTAAACCCTAAACCCTGAACCCTAAACGTAGGGTGCAATGATTTCGTCGTCTGAAGCGTCATCTTAAAGGTTTAGTGTTTATAGAGGGGTGTGGAGGTTTCTGATGTGGGCACTGCCGGTTTGCAATTGAGCAACCGCTTTTGGGCGGGCGTTTCCAGAACGCCGAGTGCCATGTAAAGGCCTTTAGGAGCAACCGAGACGGCGGTTCGCACTCCAGCGAACCAGCCTGGCTGGCACGCCGCAGCAGGTGGAGGAGTCCAGCAAGGAATGTCCCCTCCTGCTGGGCGGCGTCAAGGTCTGGTTTGGCGCAGTCGCCAGACACCTTCGCCACGGCTGTGGCTTGTACATCGACCGTGCAGGGTCGATTCAATCTTCTGGCGGCCGGTTTGCAATTGAGCAACCGCTCATTTGCAAGCTGGGCGTTTACAAACAACAATTGGGTGTGGAGGTTTCTGATGTGGGCACTGCCGGTTTGCAATTGAGCAACCGCTCATTTGCAAGCTGGGCGTTTCCAGACAACAATTAGACATTGGTTTAGTCCCATGCCGCCGAGGTATTCGCATCGCCTGGCCTGCTAGGCCTTCCTTTCGCCGCTGGCGGTGCTTGCGGTATCAGAACCTGATGTGGCACACTGCCTTGCGGGTAAGCATCGAGGGAATTTAGGGTTTTGGGTTTAGGGTTTGGGAATTCGGGCTTAGGGTTGAGGACTTCGCAGTTTAGGACCTTGCGCCCGGATGATCTTTGGAAGGTGGCTTAAGGCCGCAAGCGCCTAAAGCCCTACACTCCCGAAGCCCATCCACCCACCCACCCCCAAAAAAAACAAAAAACACAAAACAAAACCAAGAACAATATCTTCACCTTCTCAAAGAAGCCGTGGGGGGAGAGGGGGGTGGGGGGCGAGGTGTGGATCCCCCACCACATTTTAGGGGTTTTCGGTCTAGGATGTACATTCCGCCGTCTAGAAACCTTAAGCCCTAAGCCCTAAACCCTTCCAGAAAACCGCAAGACCTGTTTGGAGTGTCAGATATTTCTTAAATCGCTACTTGAAGTAAGAAGTTGGAAGCCTGGTCAGGGAAAGAAACGTCTTGTGGCTCCAGAGCCTGGGATTCTCTGGTTTCGTTTTGGTTGGACCTATCCGGTTCAGAAAAGCGAAATACGGGTTTCCATCTGCCCTAGGGTTCAGAAGAAGAGAAGAAAAGACATCTCCCACAAAAAGCTTTCCGAACACCATTAAAGAAGCCAAGCAGAGCCTCTGGATTCATACAGAAGGAATTCATTAACTTAGCTGTTCACAATCCGTGCGTTAGTTGTGCATAAGCCGTGTGCAAGCCATGCAGTGTGGGGAAAGAGATAGAACATCAGCTGCAAGCAAATAGATAGCCAATACTTTCGAAAAGATGACGTCGTTGTCGTAAATTCATTTGGCCCAAGCAGCATTTTAAAGAAATCCTTCTCCTTCGCTTCGATTGTTATTATCTTCTTTGGAGTCGCTCGGTTGCAACAGCAATAACCATGACTTTCGAAGCACCTCTCGCCAAACCTGCCTTTCTGATTTTGCTTCCTTTTTTAGCAGGTAGAAGATGGCCTATGCATTGTCGCAGAGTTTGACACTGAAGAGAAGCAGGCGGGCAGAAAAAGGTAAGAGCACACAGGGGGAGGTGTTCTGTTGCGACCTGCAGGTCTTGTTCGAGACGAAGACAAAAGCCGTGCCGACTCAATAAAAGCCGGTGCCTACCCAGAACGAGGCCGGGCGAAAAGGGGATAAATATTAATTATTTATAAGGACAAGATGTCGCCATGCGCAGGAGCTCTTCTTCCTCCGTGCGCCAGAGATGCTGAAATGCGCCAAGAGCAAGGCGCATGCCAAGAAGCCCATTTCAAGGCCGGGCCGGGGAGAATGTAGAGATCCTTAAATCCACGATTCCACATTACCCATTCCGAATTCCCCGTTGCAGGACCCCACGGCGGAGCAAATGCTCAAGTGCGCCAAGAGCAAAGCGAAAGCCACCAAGCCGGCGGAGGCGGGCTTGCAGCGTTCCTCTTGTTTCTTCGCATGTTTCTAGACGGCGTTGTGTCAAGGTCAGAGAGAAAGTCTGGCAGAGGCCGTGAATGGCAAATACCTCCCAGTTCCGACGCACCTCGTGGCTTTGCGCTTGCCACTGTAGTCAAAACGGCAAAGACCGCTCGGAATCCAGTAGAATGCGGATAAAAAATGGCACAGTTTCATTCAGAGTTTGTGCAAGAAAGTCGGCCGATTGGAGCGGGTTGAGTGCATGACATGTCGAAGTTTCTGATGTGCAAAGTGAAGATATCTGCCGCAGAAAAGGCTCCAAGAAGAAGCAGAGAACGGCAGTTTTAGCGAAACGCGCACGCTGAAGAAGCTCTTGGGGCTATGGCGGCTGTGGCGCCGTGCCAGGGCAAAGATGCCGTCGTTGCACAGCGATATCCTCCTCACTTACACAAGGACCTCCTGCAGAGAGCTCGAAAGGAAGAATCCCAAAAGCGCGCTATCTTGGCAGACAAGTACGAACTTCAACGCGCTCACTACCGACAGATCAGCCAGTTCTTTGAGCGGCTGTTCGCTACCGCCCCATTTTCGGTGTAGCTGTGGGCCCGCAAGTCTTCAAAATGCCATGAGCCTCCCTTTCTGAACCAATTTGAGCCGCAGCGCACCTGCCCAACACCCTATACCCTAAGCCCATGGATCTTTCACAACACACTTCTTTCAACCATTCTCCTTAGCACACAAACCTTCAGCCCTTGACCCTCAACCCTCAATTCATTTCGGAGGGCTTGTAGTAGTCGTCCGAAACCCCGCCACAACCTGCTGGGACAACCTGACCTGGACGATGCCAGATTCGTTCGTTTCTCGTTTAAAAAAAATGTCTTTCCCAGCTGGAAGGTTTTTAGGGTCTTTAGCGTTTAAACCCCCAAACTCTGAACACCTACGAACCCCTAGACCGTAAACCCATAAGCCCTAAGCCCTAAGCCCCAATAAATCCTTAACCTTTAAACACTAAACCTTGGGATGTTCCCCCTGATAGTAACAGTCCGTCATAAGGATTATGACAGGGGGTACTAGAATCATCCCGATGAAGGACTGTTAGTAGAAGGGGGAACATCCCAACCTTCATTCAGGATCCTTTCACGCATTCGCTGGATTTAACGGGCTGGCTCCTGGGACCGTGCTTCCTCAGGTATGGGAGGGTTCCTGGGGTAAAGTGGATTGATGTACAGACTCAGGCTAGAATGCTCGAGAAATGTGCTGGTTGCATGGATGTGCGAAGACTTGATTCTGTTGTCATCTTTGCGCAGAGGTCATGCTAGTCTTGCATGACAACGACTGTTGCTATCCTGAGATCAAGTAGAAAAACCTCCAGACAGAGCTTCTGGCTTTCTTCTGCCAGATATTAAGGACAGGTGACAAGCCTTGCTTGCCGAACCCTGGACTCTAAACCCTAAACCATTTTTTCGCTGAGGAATCAATGAACCAACTATTCTCTTCTCCTCAATCTCTCCAAAAATAAGTCACATGGCTTTCTTGGTTTGAAATCTCGCGATTCCACAAAACTCTCAAAATCTTTCTTGGCCATTCAGCAGGATGGCAGACAAGGTTGCTGAACTCCAAAAATGCTTCTGCGAGAAGATTGGCTGTTGTGTGCCTGGTCAGGCAAACACACAAATCGAGAAGTGTACCAAGGGTTTGCTTGCCTCGGCGGCTCAAAGTGTCATACATGATACACACAGGACATGAAACAGAAGACAGGGCGAGGCTCGTCGGTGTCCATGAGCATAGTATCGCATGCACTCAGCAGTCATGTCGCTCCATGCTGCCCGGTCTCGCTGAGCCATGTTGGTTCCCGACGAGGCGAGGGCTGCTACTGCCTCCCTCTGCAAGTGTCAGTGTAAATGTAGACATCTGCCAGATCCACGGTTATTTGCGTTGCTTGACATGAGCCAGCATCTCGCCTGCTTCTCGCCTGCTTCTCTGGGCTCGACATCTGTGCAGCAGCAGCAGCAGCAGCAGCAGCAGCAGCATTGCAGTACAGCATTTTTGGATTCCAGGAAAGGGTTCTGAGTGCACACCATGCCGAAGCGGGCCAAGCATGGCCCTCGCCAGGGCGAGGCCAGGGCCCTTTCAGCAGAATGTTGCCTCTCAGGGGGTAAAATCTGTCAAGGTGGTGATCACAATCTTGGAGCGGTACCAGGTTGCGGTGCCGGAGGCATGGTGGCTGTCGCTCAGCTTCGGGGAGCCTGGGCCTCAACAAGGGTGTCGGAAATATGACTATTTGTGCAGTGGTTCTGATGTCAGGAGAGCAAAGGTCACTCGCACCATGGAGAACCAAATCCGCCAGCAAGGTGGCATAGGCCTGCTTTTTGGAGCTTCCGGGACCATTTCCCACAGTCGAGTATCGCGAAGTGTGTGTGCCTGTGGGCCACAGCCAGGGGACGAGTACTTGGCGGGTGGCCAAGGCCTCATGCGACCCTTGTCTTCAGCCCCGTGATTTGCAGAAAGTTTTTTTGTTCTGTTCGATTGAATCGGCAGGCACCGGAGCCTCTTCGAGCCAGAGAGTGAAAAGGAGAAGGAAAAGGAGGAGGAGGAGGAGGAGAAAGATGAGTGGGAGCTCTTGGGGTGATGATTAATTAATGAGATAAGACGCTCTTGGGGCGATAGACACTAAATTAATCAAAGAATACCCTTTGCAAAAGGCACAATCCAGTTGTCCTTCTGGTGTCACGACCCAAGACCCCCACAGTCACTGCTGCTGCGACGGTGCTGGCACGAAAAGCTTTCGCCATTCCATTGCCTGCTCCGAGTTCTTGATTGAGATGAGATTGCATTGGTTTACCCTTCAACCTTTGCCTTCTGTTGCAGGGTTTCGTGTTGTCTTCCTCTTTGACTCGTCGCCTGGGCCCTGGTTCTCGGAGGTAACACATACCAGTATACTGGTGTGTTTCCTCTTGGGTTGCAAGCAGACAGTTTGAGTCGAGGAAGGTTTCAGGCCTACTCCCAGGTCCCAGGAGGTATTGTGTAGGAAGAAACCCCGGGATGTATACACATAAAGAGCAGCTGTGCCTGTGTTCATACTCTGCACGTTTTGTCCCGCCGAGGCTCGTCTCTTCGACTTCTCTTCGGCTGGCTCGCTGCTGAGGCTCCTTCTGCAGCTCACACCGGACTGGTTGTTTGTTGCTCTGCTTGTCAGTCGCTAGTTGTGTGGATGTAGTGTCTGAAGCCTCTACACAGAAGTTGCTTTTGGGCTCGGGTTGACTGGTTGCTGCCCCATCCTGATCTTGGCTTTGCCTGGCACAATGCTTCATTACCAGCTACTTCCCCCGGCTTTGCGGGTACAGCGGGTGGCACTGATCATCGGATGCTTCATCCTGCCGGACTCAGCAGCTGAGAGTGGCAAGCCATCATCTTCGCCCAAGACCAATAAGAAGCGTGGACGACCAGCCATTTGGCCAAATTGAAACTTTTCCTCGTTTCAGGCAATCTGGTAATGGAGAATGAAGTGATGAGTCGTATGTCCTCAGTCTGTAGCTCAGTTAGTCACAGGCTGCTGGCAACATCGTGGCCGTCGCCAGTACCGGGCGTTTTGGCGGCCAAGCCAGGTCCTTGAGTGCACAGAAACGGGTTCTGGCACGTGATGGTTTGATGATTTTCCGGAGCCGCTTCAGCCGTGTGGCCAAGGACTTGCTGGGCTAAACGAAAATGTTCTCTCCAAGTGGTTGTCTGTAGGCAGTCGGTGTACGGATCTACTTTCTGGCATTGCTGCCTGGCATTTGTCTCTCCTCCGATACCTTTTCGTTGCTTGCATTCCCAATCCTGTCCACGAGGCTAGCTCTCGAAACCTGTACCGAGCACCCCGTTCTTTATCTGAGTTCTGTATCTTGCCGAAAACTCGGTGGCTTATTTCTCTTGGCAGGATGTCCTTGCAGAAGTCTTGCGACAGAGGCGAACCACGAAGAAGAAAGAGCTCCATGATGGGTCATCATCTGGAACCACCTTGCTGGCATCCGGTTCTTTATCGAATCCTGCGATCGATGTGCTGCACACTGCTTCCGAGGCCATGTCTCTTAACTCTTAATGTTTGGCGCCATTCCTTCCTTCCATGGTTCCCTTCTTTTGGGGCCAGGCATGTGCTGTCCATGCATTTTCTGCAGCTTGGGGATTCAAATGTTGATGGTTTCACCTCCCCCAGGCATTCCTTTCCGAGCAGTTCGTGAAGGCTTCCATGATCGCCAGCCATGCGGGCAGAGCCTTGACGACCGAGAAGGACTTGCAGCTTGCAATGCGACTACAGCAGGTCACACCAGGGCAGGGCATCATCTCAGACACTCCTCCCGTCCTCAAGAGACGACGTGTGAAGTCGTCTCCGTAGCCACCAAGGCTTCTTCGACTTGAGGGTTCTCTGGGGGCACAGAACTGTGCCATGACATACTGTTGCATAGCCCTTCTCCTGGCATTGCAGACAGAAGTATGTCGTGTGAAAAAAGAATGCTTGCTGATGTGCTGTACACTCCTCAGCGCATGTCTCAGCTGTATCTCGATGTACCTTCTTTTGGTCGTGGTCGGTGGCCCGAAATACATGCCTCAAGCAGGGCACTATCTGAGCATCTTGCTTGGTCTTAGCCATTTGCTTTCCTCTCCGTGTTGCTTCGTTTGTGGCGGCATGCTTCCATTGTCCTGATTTTCTAGGGCCCTGGTTTTGAGAAGGTTGGCTTTCGTTGGTCATTGTCATGAAACCGCCTTATGGGCCAGGCTGCCTGCTGATTTTGGCTCCGTGCTGCTGCTTTTGGAGGCTGGGCTGGGGAGCATGCCATTTCGGGAGTCGGGAAGTGTTGTGCAACCTAGACGATGATGTCGGGGCAACCGAATCTCGCATGGCAGGGTAGTGCTAGATAAGAGCAGGTCTTTCAGCTTTCGTGTCAATTGCGCCAGCCTCGAGTGCAAGCTTCTGGTGCTACCTGCCGGCTAGGCTGCTGATATTGGCTGCTGGCCATTCTTGCTTGGGGCTCAGACCTGGCGAGTTCGGACTTTAACCGGTTGCTTGGTTTATTACCTTCTGCCCTGGTGTTCCTGGGTGGGCACAAAGGGCTGTTTCTTTGTGTCAAGCTGTTGATGTGCTGAAGCCCACTGCCAGTACAGTACCTTGCACTTGCACACTGCTTCTGCATTGAGTTGACTATGCACACAGCATGTGATGCTTGATGTTGAGAACTGTCGTGTGATTCATGACTTCTCTCAGAGCTGTGGCAGACTGCGGCGAACATGAGCATGGCTTCACATGACATTCTGAATCGGTGTTCAGTCCATGGGTCCTGATATGCATTGCAAGGCTAGGCAAGAATCACTCAATGCCTCTTTGGCACTGCCGCTTGTTTTCTTGAAACGGTCATAAGGACCACTGAAGTTTCGTGCCCCTGAACTTGCCCTCGATGTCGCTGCACCGACAAAACAGCCGTCTGTCCATCACTTCCTATGCCTCGACACCGTCTCCGAAGAAGCCAGATGTCATGGAGGATGCCCTTGATGTCTCCGTGCAGAACATGAAGGACCGTTTCTCCGAGTGTCAGTGTCAATCTATAAACTAGGCGCTAGGGCTGCCCCCATAAAAGCGAGGTTGGCTTATGTGGGGTTTATGCAAAAGGGTGCTCTTCCACAGGATTCATGGACTCTATCTGAAGTACATTCTCTCTCTCTCTCTCTCTCTCTCTCTCTCTCGCTCTCGCTCCCTCTCTTTCTCTTTCTCTTTCTCTTTCTTTTTCTCTTTCTCTTTCTCTTTCTCTTTCTCTCTCTCTCTCTCACTCTCTCTCTCTCTCACTCTTCTCTCACACACAGTCTCTCTCTCTCTCTCTCTCTCTCTCTCTCTCTCTCTCTCTCTCTCTCTCTCTATCTCTTGCCCAAAGGTACGTATCATGGCAATTGTGTGCTGAAATGAGCCTTCATGTGATTGTGCCCTTGCTATTCTTTCGTAAAAATCTTTCTCTCTCACTCTCAGGGTCCAGAAGCAGCCCGGAATGAAGAGGAACATGCCCAAATGCATTTTTGCAGGCCCGAATAACGCATTTGGATTGCTGGCCCCTTCTAAACGGACCATGTGTCTGCCCTTGTTCGGAACTGGGAAGGCCAAGGTGCGAATGCTTTTTTGAACCCCTGAAAAACGCATTCAGCTTTCTGTAGCTATGAAAAACCCAAGGATCAGGCTCAGGCACCATTCAGGCTGCAAGGACAACTGAATGCATTTTCCAGGGCCCGAAAAACGCATTCGGGCTTTCTTCCGGTCTTGAGCCTATCGTGTGTGCGTACCTATAAGCAAATCCAGCAAAACCAAAACAAAAATTATAAAGTAGATTGGTGATTTTGCATAATCGGTAACTCAAGACCTATGGCCAAGCAGGCCAAATGCATTTTTGGGCCCCCGAACAATGCATTTGGCATTGGTTCTTCTCCGAGCCCTTCGGGCACTCATTAGATTACCGATCAACGACTTTTTCTTTGATTTGAATAGGAAAAACCATTAATAGGAAGAGCTAATAGAATCCTTCAGAGATGAAAAATCTTTATCTCTCAGGGCTCCCAGAAGCAGCCCGGAATGAAGAGGAACATGCCCAAATGCATTTCTGCAGGCCCGAATAACGCATTTGGATTGCTGGCCCCTTCTAAACGGACCATGTGTCTGCCCTTGTTCGGAACTGGGAAGGCCAAGGTGCGAATGCTTTTTTGAACCCCTGAAAAACGCATTCAGCTTTCTGTAGCTATGAAAAACCCAAGGATCAGGCTCAGGCACCATTCAGGCTGCAAGGACAACTGAATGCATTTTCCAGGGCCCGAAAAACGCATTCGGGCTTTCTTCCGGTCTTGAGCCTATCGTGTGTACGTACCTATAAGCAAATCCAGCAAAACCAAAACAAAAATTATAAAGTAGATTGGTGATTTTGCATAATCTGTAACTCAAGACCTATGGCCAAGCAGGCCAAATGCATTTTTGGGCCCCCGAACAATGCATTTGGCATTGGTTTCTTCTCCGAGCCCGTTCGGGCACTCATTAGATTACCGATCAACGACTTTTTCTTTGATTTGAATAGGAAAAACCATTAATAGGAAGAGCTAATAGAATCCTTCAGAGATGAAAAATCTTTATCTCTCAGGGCTCCCAGAAGCAGCCCGTAATGAAGAGGAACATGCCCAAATGCATTTTTGCAGGCCCGAATAACGCATTTGGATTGCTGGCCCCTTCTAAACGGACCATGTGTCTGCCCTTGTTCGGAACTGGGAAGGCCAAGGTGCGAATGCTTTTTTGAACCCCTGAAAAACGCATTCAGCTTTCTGTAGCTATGAAAAACCCAAGGATCAGGCTCAGGCACCATTCAGGCTGCAAGGACAACTGAATGCATTTTCCAGGGCCCGAAAAACGCATTCGGGCTTTCTTCCGGTCTTGAACCTATCTTCAGTGTGTGTTGGTGGTGGTTTTGGTATTTTTTCGATTGTAGCAGTATCATCATCTGCTTGCAAATATTGAGGCCTGAGCCTCGCTGTGGGGTTTTTCGGTTAAGAGTATTTTGCCTCCCAGAAGTTCAGTGGCAATACTTGTAAATCCAGTCCCTGGTTGGGTCGGCTCTTATGTGCTTTCGCCGGCAGGAAAAAATGGCTCGCAGCATCCTGGGCAAGAAGGACAAAGACAAGAAGGACAAGAAGAAACGTAGGAAGTCTTCATCCTCCGACAGTGGCTCTGAGGCCGATGCGGGCGAGCCGCTCAGCCCGGAAGAGATGGACCAACAGCTGCTGAACCAACTTTCGTTGAAGGCCAAGGACCTCAGGCTTAAGGCAGCTGTCAAGTACGAGGACCTCTCCTGTGCAGCTTGAGTGCAAATCTCCTTGCCGATGCTTCTCCTTGCTTTCTTTATGTGTTCTTCTCTCTGTTGGTCATGAAGCCGAGGGTCAGATCTGCTTCCTGCTGGCAGAGTGCCATCCTGGCCTAAGCAGCTTAACAAGCATGGACTTGTCCGAGATCGGGGGCGAGTACTGCAGCCTCTGCAGTCGTGATTACGAATCCAACAAGATCCTGAACAAGAGGAAGAGCAAGGCAGACGAACTGGAGAGGAAGATGGCAGACATTGCCTGCAAGTCCCTCTCCCTGGCGACGAAGAAGTGGAAAGATCGCTTGCTGCAGGTATTTGAGTTGCTTGTCTTTGAATCTTGCTGTGATATGGTTTTTGACATCTTGCACTTGCCCGTGTCAGATCACAATTCGCCCGAGGAAGTTGTCTGCGAAAGGTCGCAAGACGACTGTGCTCCAGTTCGAGAATCTAGTCCAGCTGAGACGATCGTTGGAGCCTCGCATCCGAGAGACCGTCAAGAGAGGAGGCCGGGAGTTTAAGAGCGAGCTGCTTGGTTTGATGCAGAGCCTGAAGAAGGAGGCCCAGTCAGACCTTGAACGAGCAGAGACCGAGCTACGGAATGCCAAAAGGAAAATGAAGGACGGGAACAGCCCTTCAACTTCAACGAAGCCACCCAGTGCCAAGAAGGCCAAGTCGTCCGCCAAGAAGAGTCCTGACGAGGCAAGCACTGTCGATGAGGGGCAGGATTCCGAGGGCGACTCGCTTCTCGGTGGAGAAGAGAATGAGGCGGACAGTTCTGGCAGGAAGGCCGGCTCTGCTTCTGGGCTCTCCTCCTCGGCAACCTGTCAGCTGTGTGGCAACGACGAGGACGGCGACGACGACTTGTTTGAGGGCGACAAGTTTGCTGGGAGGGCAGCAAAAGCCCCCCCCAGTGCCCAGCAGGAGACGCCGAAAAAGGCTGCAGCTGTGCAGCCCGGTGACGGCCACGGCATTTCGGATGAGCTGCAGGAGATGTTGGAAGAGGTGGTCTCCAAGCATTTTCCTCGAGACGTTGAGTCTTGCTTAGGTTAGCTTAGCAGCGACATGACTAGAGCAGGTTTGCTGCAGGGTTCCTGTCGCAGGGTCTCACAGCATCGCACAAGGATTCGAAGGCCTTCTATGCCTTGCTCACTGCACTGGACTGCTGCACGCCGGTCGCTTTCCTCAAGTACCTGGATGACTGGGAGGAGAGAGGAATCGAGGCGGGCGGCATCTCGAAGCTTCTCGTCACCACTGACTCCGCCCGGGCAGTGTTTGGCCGAATGTCTTTTACACAGAAGCTCCAAGCATCCCAAAGCATCAAAGACGTTCTGACGAACAAGGACCCTGTGCTCTCTCATGCACCATGTCGCCGTCCATGTTTCGTCCGAGGGGATGTCCTCAGGTTGTTGCTCCTTCTTCTGGCCAGGACATGTACCGTTCGGTCTTGCAGGCCATGAGTGTGGACAGTACCTCAGAGGACTCTCGCCCGGATTGGTGTGCCAATTGTTTGCCTTCATTGCTGATGTGCCGTTGCCTGTCCTAGATAATGATCACCAGATCAGTTGTGGCTTTGCCTGAAAGCACAGGCTCCGAGCAAGCTCCTGGCCCTCACGGCCGAGTGAACGATGTCTGTTGAAGGGGCCACTTGATGTGTGCAGATGTCAAGTGTTTTTTTTGACCTTTCTAGAGAAGGGCAATGCCAGCATTGCCGGGGCTTTTGGTGCTGCTGCTCCTGCCGGAAAGGCGAGCAGCCGGCCACCCTGGGTTTCACGAGAGAACGTGCTCGCTCAGGTTTCAACGTGCTCACTCAGATTGCACGTACTCTGCGTTCTCGCTTGAAAAAAAGATGGGCACTGTCAACCCCTGAAAAACCTGAGAAACCCACGTCACCTGGAGGAATCAGCTCAATGTGTGTTTTGCAAAAACCACACAAACGGACTATGTGGCTTTCTCCGCACCAACGTGCTTTCTCAGGTTTGAATTTAAAAAAAAAACCTGAGAAAGCCTGTTCGGCCGAGGTGGATGCTCCGCTGGGTCGAGGCACTGTCTGTTCGTGAGCATGCTGCAACATAACTTCCCATAGTAGCTGCCTGATCCTGGCCGACGTGCTGACAAGACTGGGATTCATTTCCTGTGCCAGAAACCAAGAATCCTTTCAGGCGGACCTTCGTTGTAGATCGCTTTTTGGGCGCCGGTCTCGGTTTGAGTGCCTCTGTAGGTTTGTAGTCTCTAGAGTCTAGAGGCGTGGTTACTTCCCCAACCCTAGACTTGTTGCCAATCAAGTCTAGTTCAGTGGTGCCTTTGAGGCTGCTGGGGCCACGTTTCTTCGGCGCATCGGACTCAGAAAGGCTTGCGACCAAGATCGTGTCGATGCATGGGCATTTTGTGCGAACATGTGGTCTTTCTGCTGTTCCAGTGACTCCACACAGGCACATTCGCTTTTCGGCTTTGCAGCCTCCTGGGAGAGGCATGATAGGTCCGAGGTCAAGAGTTCTAATTATTCGGCAAGCACTCTCATATTTGTTTTTTTTGGGCCTTCCGATCTTGGTTCAGGCAGACTGCATCTGCACCGTGGTCGCCGTTGTGGTGGCTTCCTCATTTCCGAACACACAGATGTTCATGGAACCGTCGCATCGCTTCTTGCTCATGGTGCCTGAAATTGTCCGGGGCCTTTGCATTCAGGTCGCCTCGAGATCGACTTGGTCCGAGGTGCTTCAGAGTTTCAACTTACTGTTTTAGGTTTCCCTGCCCGGTTCGCGATTCAGGGAGTTCCTAAGTCCTAGGTTAGGTGCCAGGGTGCCAATGAACATGTCACCAGCCACCCGAATCATCCTCCATTGAGTTCATGTTGAGCCTCTTCTGGGCCATGCGACAATATCTTGCTCTTGCACTCGGGTGCCTGGGCATCGACACAAGATTTTCTGTTCAGGCAGACTGGATCTGTGCCACGGTCACCCTGGTCGTGGCTGCCTCATTTCCAGACTTTGGTGCTCATAGCCATGTCTAGGGGCATCGCATCTTCCTCATCATTCCTGACGCTGCATGATCTTGTTCGGGGCCATTGCATTCAGGTTGCTGGCTCGTGCCGCTGGCCGAGATCGACTGTGTTGCTGGCCCGAGGTGCTTCAGGGTTTGAACTTAAGGTTTTCGGTTTTCCCATTTTGTATGAGCGAAACATGCGGCCACGCTGCTGGTCTATGTGTTTCTTCGGCTGGGGCATTGATTGCTTCCAGGTGCACTGTCAGAGTGTGACAGTGATCAGTCCCATGAGTTCATGTCAAGTACTTACCTTGTTCCATTTTGGTTTCCACAGTGTGGCGACCAAGAATCAGACAGCTTGGGATACCACAGCATGCTGTATGCAGAGACTCGCAGCCTCTCTTCTAAGCTGACACTACTGAACAAGCAAAGCGCCGACGACAGCTTGGAATACATATCCTGCTCGCCATGCTGCACGAGGCCTGCAGAATAAGCTGTTCTCACCCCGACGAACATGCTTCGCAGAGATTAGTCACAGTTAGTCGATCCGTCTACCTGGCAGGATGGCACGCCGACGAGGGAATGGGTGCATCAAAGGGTGGTGGCTTCCTTGAGAGAGAAGGCGATGGAGGCAGCTTCTGCATTTCAGAGGTTCCTGAAACTCTTGCATTTTGCAGCTGAGAAGAAGATGTCGTTGCCGAGTTTACAAGACCAAGTGGTGGATGCTGGCATGGTCAGTGAATGTGTGCAGGAAGTACGAATGTCGTGCGACTTTGCTTTGCCTCCCGATCCTGAAACCTGCCAACCAGCTCGCAGCCTCTTCCAGGAGGAGATGTCTAAGGTGGTCGAAAACAAAGCCAAACCGCCAACCACTGTCGCATTCTGCATGCTGTTTCTGCGGGTGGAGCCAGACACCCTCTCTCTTGTCAAGGCCGGGTCGCAAAGGGCCTTTTGGACTTTTGGAATTTGCCCACACTATTTCCAGTAAGCCCCTTGGCCCCGAAGTTTGCTGCCCGCCCCCCCCCCCCCCCCCCCAGGTTAGGCCCGATGCATCGCACCATGCCGATGGGTATGAGCACTTGTTCTGTGTCAAGGACATCTGGTCGCAGTTGAATGTGTCTTCGACTTACTTTGCTTGGTGGGGAAAGAATGCTCGGTCAGGCCTCTTTGAAGACTACCAGCGACGCTGGGACCTTTCAAACCGACACATCATCAGGCCAGACAACTACAAAGGCGAGCAGTCTGCAGTCGTGTGGCCCGGCCTGAAGTACGATGCTTGCTCCATTGCTGGCCTGCTGTTGATTTTGGGCATGTTCGCCCAAATCCGCGGACTCAGCCAGCAAACCCAACAGAGATGTGTCTCTCTTCTTCGTCGTTTGCTGGCCCTCGCCGACTTCTCACAGGGGCTTCGCCTGCTGCCAGACTGTGTGCTTGAGCTGGAAGAAGGGAAAGTGAACCTGACTTCCTTTCTGTCTCGCTTCGAAGATGGCATCCGAGATGACTTGGAGAAGAGGCCATTAGTTTAGGATTTGGGGGACCGATGCTCTTTCTTGGTAATTCAGCATTGTTTTCACGAATGCTCTCATGTGCAGGTGGGAGAATTGCACGGCTCTAGGTGCTTCGAGAACGAATATTCGAGGACATGTCCCGCTGGCTGATGCTGTTTGGTTCCTTTTTCGTTTGCAGGCAGATGGCCTTGACGAGGCCGTGCCAGTGACAAGACTGCAAAAGCGGTTGCTTCATCTGGTGGCCCAGCAGCTGGAGAAGGGCTTCGTGTCTGGCAACATCCACCTCCGAGATACTCCTCCTCGTCCGCAGGAGGAGGGAGATGCAAGCACCCCTTGGAGTACAGGTTCAGCTGTGCGGAATGCCAACTTGGCGAGGCAAGAGTTGTTGAAACGGTTTCTCGGTAGGGGCAGTGGTTTTATCTCGGGGCTGCGCAATAGCAGCAACAAGGAGATCTGCCCTGTCCAGCTAAAGGGCACAAAGGGCCGAAACCTGGGATCCGTTGCAGCTGATCAATTCGTGACGGCCTACATGGTCAACGCTTCACAGGCTTTGCTGAAGAAGATGTCTCTACAAAAGTACAAGCACATGGCTTGGTACGAGGACGCCAGCAAAGTGGGGACTCACGAGGCCGTGGGTTTCTTGAGTGTTTCGGGTTCAGGCAGGGACGGTTTGGGCTTCAGATTCCGGGCTCAGGGTTCGGGGTTACAAGCTCTGTTTCTGTTCTACAGACAGACATAGTGACATAGTGCACGAAAACATGAAGAGGTCTTGGAAGTGCATCTTTCGGCTGATGGATTGGTCGTTTGTGCTCCGATCTCGCTTTCGCCCCAGCTCAAGACGACCCAGGAGTCGTCCCTGCAAGACAACCTGCAAAAGCTTGAGAGCCTGGAGGCCTCTTTGGAGGCTCCTGGGCCCAAAGACCTTTGCCAGTCGGAGAAGGTTGCAACAAGACAGAAGCTGCTAGGTTTGAATCAAAGCTTGAACGTCTTCATGTCTTTCAATCTTTCGAATCTGCAGCCGAGCAGGGCACTCAGACCTGCGACACGATCCGAGAGACGGATCACGATCGAGGATGGTGGGCTGGTTCGGAGCTACCTTTGGGATGCCAACACAAAAACCTCCGAGTGGCAGTCGACTGACTTTGCCAACTTCCACAGTTTGGTTCGCATGTCAACCTTGCAAGATGAAGGCGACTGCACAGGTGCCATGTCTATGGCCCAGAGCGGCCTCAGTGTGCACATCCACCGAGACACTTCCCACAAATTGGCCCGAGAGGAAGTCTTAGCAGCTGCTGCCGTGCCGGAGATCGCGATCATAAAAAAGCAGGTTGCCCTCATCTGCAAGTACGACAAGGCGCCCTGGAAGTCATCAAGCTTTGGCCGTCGCATTGCTGAAGCAAAGGAGTTGGTGACTGAGATCCCGGACGATCATTGCTTGATCCAGATGTGTTCGGCAGGCATTTTCGACGACCTGCAGATGAGTCCGGCATCCTCGCTGCAGGATGCCAAGGCAGCTTTGATTTCCTTTGCCAAGAAGGGCCGGTCGGGCACCGGCAGTGAGCACAAGTCAGGCCGGTGGTGCGATTTCGTCGACTCTTTCGCTCGGCTACGGAAAGAATGGCACAGTCGCCTTTTCTTCCACCTCTTTGCACTGGTCCTCGAAGGCAAGAATCCCATGCACGCACTAGCAACCAGCTTCGAGAAACTCGGCACTGAAGATGACCTTGCCTTGCAGCCGAAGGTACTCCGAGCTCCTCGACCTCTCTACATTGACTCACTGGGTTCTGGGACATCGTCGGTTGTTAGCTCATTCTCGGGCCCATTTAAATGTTGGGGCCAGGCTTGCTGTGATTGTCTCTGTGTGTTGAGCAACTTGTGAGTTTTCAAGAATGCGAGAAGTTGAAAAGTAGCTTCCGAAAGCTGTCTCGGAGTTCTGTGCTCTCATGTTTGCACCCCAGGTGCTTGTGCAGCCACGATGCAAGGCGATTGCTAACGCCGTATTCTTTGCTCTGCAGCCTTTTCGTGCCTTCCAGGCAGCCGAGGTGCTTGGCCGAAAGCATTTCAAAATTAAATGAAAGGGTTCAGGGTTTCATCTAATGCGTGTGTCGGTTCACTGCCGTCTGGTTTTGGGAGGTGAAGCTGGACAAACGAAGAAATGGCACGGCCTCGCTGAGACGGTATGTTTCCTTGCAGTGGCCCGGCTTGATTCTGTCCACCATGCAATCCGGGCTGGATCACATCAAGGAGATCCTTGGAACACTGGACCCGTCCCAGGTGCCCGAAGTACTTTCCGTGCATTTCAAGCACCTCGTCGCAACTGTTCAGCGATTCTTCGAGTTCGGATTGCTCCACCAAGTGTTCCCTTGGAGATTTGCCTTATTATTGGACCACGATGAGAACGTGGTTGCCAACACCCTCAAGCAAATGGAGTCGGAATGGAAGTTCCTTCTGGCTCAGGAAGAATCTGTCGAAAATGCCGCTCAGGCTTATCCACTCAAGGACGTCCCATGGACCAAATGGTTTTGCTACAGAGAAATTATGACATTTTGCGAAGAACGACGATTCAAGATGGACGATGATGTTCGACAACTGGTGCAGGCATGGCAGCCCGATCCGGCTTCCACTTTGGGCTGTGAAGACAGCTTCAGACACCTTCGAAAAGGCGAGCGGCAGCATGCTGGGGGCGAGATTGCACCGGTCCAGTTGCAGGCCCTCAGCATAAAGGGTGTGAACGAAAGATACTCAGACTTCGACAAGGTCGATGTGGACCCGAGCGAGGTGCACACCATTCCTTTGAAGTCTACAGTGAAGTCCTCAGTCTTCACAGCCAAACGAGCAACAGCATCCGACACTGGCTTATCTGGCTTTTCGCAGATGCTGAAAGAGACCACGGTTTCGCCCCACCATCTCACCAGGCGCTGCATCAACTTGTGGCTGGCCTACAAGGCGAGGAATGGAAGCTTGAGCAACAGCTGGATTGCAGACCTCGCTCGCCCTGGCCAGGTGCCCTGCTTAGAGTCACGAATGAAGGGCGATGTCCGGGATCCGGGTCAGTTCAGGGTTCGGGTTTCAGGGCTCGGGTTTGGGACTTGAAAAGTTATTCTGGCCAGGTGTTGCTGTTCCAACAACAGCCCTTCCTAGTCATCGATGCCCCGTATGTTCTTCTCCGGGTGTGGCCATTGAAACTGGAGAAGATGCAGCTCGAGAACCAAATGGTGGATGTGGCTAAGATCTGCACGGATGTACCTTGCATGAAGGACCCGAGTCCAGGGGCTCTTGAATTGAACATGTTGACAGACAGCTCGTGCCCTTTCAACCCCGAACATATCCGCTCTCAACTTTCAACCCTGAACATCTCGGCCTCTTTCGTTTCGTTGCTTGAGATCTCCAAGTCCACTTCATCATTCAGCCTGTGTCAGGACATATTTCCGTCCTCTGCTCATGACTTGCAGCTGCTCCCTCCAACTCCTATCTTCGTCGACCTGGGAAACAAGGGCAAGTTCAGGCTGAAGCTGGGAGCACCCATTCCACTGGTGAACTATGCCCTCGAGAACTATGCTTGCCGAAGCCGGCTGGGAAATAGGAATCTAACATGTTTTGCTTGATTTGCTGCCTAGCGACATAAATAATCTATGTTTTTTTGTGCTTTGACAAAATGGTTGGGTGTTTTGCAAGGCTGAAAATGCTTGGGTTCTTGTGCCAAGGACTCTCCGCGCACAGCCTTCGTTGCCTTTGCCAAGCTTCAAACATCGTTGTGGCTGGGAACTGCAGCAGAAAGGTTTGCTGCGAAAAGCTCCTTCATCATTTCGCTTATGACAAAGAGGTCACACTTCGCATCCTCAGCACCTTCCAGGCCCGCAAGAAAAAGAAGGACGACACTGAGGACGACTGTGAGGATGCCAATGATGATGCCGATGATGCTGCCGATGAGTTGGATTTGACGGGTGCAGACACGATGTGTGAAGCAAAATTGCTATCCAAGGTATTGCAAACTATGGAAAGCCGGATGGCTTCCGTGTCAGAGCGAGAGGAGCAGCAGGAGCCGACTACGAAGCTCCAGCCGGCAGCTCCATGGAATGAGAAGGATCGGGGGCTCGATGACAAAGAGGATGTGACTGAAGACGTGGTCCCCCCGGGCTGCCGTCTTGATCTGAGACGTCCCCAGGCGGCATCGCCGTATGTGCAAGGCTGGTTGCCTTCCGGTCAGAGCTGGAAAGGGAACAAGTCCTCGAGCAGGGCATTTCGGCCAAAAACGGCCATCTCAAATGTGGATTCTCGTGTGACTAGAAGTTTCTTCTCGGCAAAGGCCGAGGTCCTCGCATTCTTGTGGGAGTGGCACGAAGCCAAACAATCTGGCTCGGAGGATCCTGGCCCATCAACCAAGAGGTTGAGGACACAATGATTTCATGGACGGCTCGCCAATGATCTCTTTTCGATGGCTGCTACAGTGTGACGAAGCTGGGCTGGAGCCTGGCTGAAGCTTGAAACAGTGATGGGTGGGCCCGTCGCAAGAAAAATATAGACCTTTGTTGCCGACGTGTGATCAGTCTGTGTGTCCCCCATGTCCAGTCTCGAAATTGAGCTTTGCTTTGCCAATCTGAGCTTATCCTCTATCTAACCTGTTGAGAGGCTTGATTTCGGCTTGCTTGTCTTGGTCTTCGGAGGCGGCCCGAGTCCCAGTGGGCAAGGTATGGGCTCCAGGAAGCTGTTGACATTGTGGCCGGGTCGTGTTTCCTGGATTCGGTCATGGGTTTGGTTTTGGGGAGCAACGATTTAGTGCCTAGTATTTAGGGCTTGGGTGCCAGGCAAACCAAGCCAGCGATTTATTTTCAGTGATCGGGCTTCAGTTGACTGCACCTCAGCGACGATGGCCAGTAGACCCACAGCCTTTGCTGAACCAAGGGGTGTAGGTGCTAGGGTTTAGGACTTTGGTCGATGAATTTCCCCGGAAACACAATTTGTCCAGGACCCTGGGGCAAGCCTAAACACCCGATACCAACAAGCCCAAATGCATACTATGTTTGCTTGTCTTGTGGGGAGAGGGTTTGCAGAGTCCTGGATCTGGTGGGGGCTTAGGTGCGAAGCCTTGTGTGACCTTAAAGCCTTTTTTTCACAAGGGACTCTTAAAGCCTTAAACTTTGAGTTCTGAGCCCCGAAGTCTGCCCTCGTGAATACAAACATCGTGCCATGAGCCAGCAGTGCTGAAGATGCCATTGAAACTGCTCGGGGTCTGTCATCTCTCATCGAAGCTTTTGAGGCTTCCTGGCTTGCCATCTCGTTTGTTGGGCAGGCGACCTGGCGAACTGCATCAGATGCGGTGTTTGCGAAGCTCGTAGGCGAAACGATCTTCTTTTTGGGGCTTCGTGCTTACAGTTTAGGGTTAGGTTTAAGAGTTAAGGGTTAGGGTTGCGGCCCCTGGGAAATTATAGATTCAGGAGCAAACAGTTTTTAATGGTTTTCTTTTCTTGAGACAGTTTGAGGACTGAAGGGTTCAGGGTTCGGAGCAATTTGGTGCTGTGCAGTCTTCTTGAAGCCACTCAAATGACTCAAATGTGCACCGAGTATCTTTGGGTGGCTGCATCGGAATACCGGAGCGATTGTTGCTACACCCCCGTGCCGAGGCTTCGCCACGATGACGATGAGACGCACATAAGTGGTTTGAAAAAAGAAGCCGTGCAAGATCTTCTTTGTGCGGGCTACAGCGACTGACAGAGCAGCTCTTTATGCAAACATACATGCCACTAATGGACCTCCCGTACTGTAAGCCCTAATAGACCTAAAAAGCCGCCTAAAATCCTGATCCTTGTATCCGAAGCCCTCACAACACTGCCTTTTCCTCACTGGCGCATGTCTGCATTTTGAAGACATCATGTGTGAAATTTTTTTTCGAAACCGCTGGCCAATTTTCCACAATGACCCTTTGGCAACCTTACATCAGGTGACGTCAGGGACAAAGTTTGGTCGATTTTCTTCTGGCAGAGTCAGGGGCGATATCTTTCACTGTTCCTGCTGCAGAGCATTAGGCCACTTGAGCAGGCCACGTGTCGGGGAGGAATTAAGCGAATGAGGGGAAATACACCCGACTTCAACCCTCAACCCTAAACCCTCAACCCTCAACCCTCAACCCTCAACCCTCAAGCCTCAACCCTCAACCCTACACCCTACACCCTCAACCCTCAACCCTCAACCCTCAACCCTCAACCCTCAACCCTCAACCCTCAACCCTCAACCCTCAACCCTCAACCCTCAACCCTCAACCCTCAACCCTCAACCCAACAACCCTCAACCCTCAACCCTCAACCCTCAACCCTCAACCCTCAACCCTCAACCCTCAACCCTCAACCCTCAACCCTCAACCCTCAACCCTCAACCCTCACCCCTCAACCCTCAACCCTCAACCCTCAACCCTCAACCCTCAACCCTCAACCCTCAACCCTCAACCCTCAACCCTCAACCCTCAACCCTCAACCCTCACCAACCCCTGGCGGACAGGCTCTGGCGGCGAACCCGCCGAGTTCTGACAGAGCACTGCTGGGATTCCGGCATCCCCAAACCCCAAACCCCAAAACCCAAAACCCAAAACCCTAAGCCCTGAACCTTAAACCCTAAACCCCGCCAGGGATTCCGGCATCCAACTTGGGTTTTGCGACATCTTCGGGTCTACGGTTGGTCACCCCCCCCCTCTCTAGACTTCTAGGGTTTAGGCTTAGGGTTTAGGGTTTAGGGATGGCTACGGTTTAGGGTTTGGGGTCTCGGGCCCAGAAGCCTGAGAAGCCCTCTAGATTTGTATGGTGCTTGATGGCAAACCCCTAAACCCTAAACCCAAAACCAGAAGCCTTAAGCCCTAACCCCGAAGCCCTAAGCCCTAAGCCCTAAGCCCTAAGCCCTAAACCCTAAGCCTTAAGCCCTAAGCCCTAAGCCCTAAGCCCTAAGGTCTAAGCCCTAAGCCCTTTCTTTTCGCGCCGACGAGTGTCTTAGCTGCCAGGTACGAGGGTGGAAAGTGCAAATCACGAGCCCCGCGAATTCCCAGCTTGCGAAATACCAAGCTTCCGGCATCAGACCTGACCCACAGCTTTTCGGGTTTACGGTTTAGTTTTTTTTAAGGTGCAGGGTTTATATAGGGCTTAGGGCTTATTATGGGTGACTTAAGGGATTGTAGTTTTCGCAGGGTTAATTGAGGGTTTAGGGTTCCAGAAGTTTAGTGGTTTAAGGGGGTTAGGAGCTTAGGGCTGTCAGCCAAGGACCCTCTCAGTTTGACAATCTCAAACACGGTAAGCGCTAGAAACACTAGAGCTTAAACAGTAAACCCCAAGCCCTAAGCCCTAAGCCCTAAGCCCTAAGCCCTAAGCCCTAAGCCCTAAGCCTTAAACTTTAAACCCTAAACCCTAAACCCTGAACCCTAAACCCTAAACCCTAAAGTGCCTGCTTGAATGTATGGCGTGCCCCTGATTCTGTGCCCATGGCATTGTTGGGGAGAAGAAAGATCCCCGTTAAAGGCAAATGTGGGGACAATGAAAGATATTTCCGAAATTAGGGGACCTTCTTGGGGTCCTTAGTACAAGATAATCCTACTATTTGGGGTGGTCTATACTAGGAGTCCCTAAACCCTAAGCCCTAAACCCTAAACCCTAAACCCTAAACCCTAAACCCTAAACCCTAAACCCTAAACCCTAAACCCTAAACCCTAAACCCTAAGCCCTAAGCCCTAAACCCTAAACCCTAAACCCTAAACCCTAAACCTTAAACCCTAAACCCTAAATCCGTATCCTCTAAGGGAGAATAGAAGGAAGGGTTTTACCAAACCCCTTATTTTCTTTTCAGGGTATGCCCAAAGGGGTATGGTGAATATTTCTTACAGTTTAGGGGTGTTCATCGGCTTTAGGGACCCACAGCGGAATTCCTTACCCCCTCTACCTTTCACCCTAAACCCTATACCCTTTCCGGTTCGCGCTTTGATGCATGGAGTTTGGGCAAGACGTGGGTTCGGCTGACGCGGAAGATATCGTTTTCCATGGCAAGTGCCTTTTAGAAGCCTGAGTGGAGGTTGGTTGGGGGGACCCCTCTCACCCTGCAACTAAGCCGAACCCCAAAACCCCAATTAAGCCCGAAGCCAGCCCTAAACCTCAAATCCTAGTTAAACCCGTTGCCGGAACCCTCCCTAACCTTTCGCTGCTTCTTTAGAGCTCAGAATTTCGGAGGGTTAAGTGCTACCCGAGATATATCCTATAAAGCCCAAGGGCCCATACCTCAGATCCCTTTCAACAAGGTAAGGGACCATATGAAAGGACCATACAATTACCCTGAGGCTGAGGGTTTAGGGTTTAGGGTTTAGGGTTGAGGGTTGAGGGTTTAGGGTTTAGGGTTTAGGGTTTAGGGTTTAATTACATTCCCTCCCAGTGCAGCCCCCATCGATTGCTGGCTAGCTTCCGCGGCAAGTGGGAGGGGCGCTTGCCAAGCGAGACCGCCCCTCACCTTTGAGGCCCACCACAAAGCCCTGATCCCTAGGCCCTATTTAGGGTCTAGGGTTTAGGGTTCATGGTTTAGGGTTTAGGGGTTAAGGGTACGACAACCTGAACCCTAAGCGCCCAGCGCCCTAAGCAATCTGCGGGGAGTCGAAGAATCACGCGTGTCGTATACCCTTCCCTTGCGATTCTATCCGTGAGGGGCTTTTTAACCCCAAACCCCAATATTTAAACCCTAAACCCTAAACCCTAAGCCCTAAGGGCTGGGGGTTGAAGGCCTGTAGGGTTTAAGGGTTCAGGGCTTCCCGTTGAGTTTGCAGGGCCTTTTTAGGGTTTAGGGTTTAGAGTTTGCAGGGCCTTTTTAGGGTTTAGGGTTTAGGGTTTTAGGCGACATAGCATGCGCCTAGACTCCTTTTAGGGTACCTGACTCCCAAATTCTGCTTCGAGATTGCCAGGGCCGAACTAGCCTGCTACTACAGTTGCAGAGGAAACGCCGCGCAGGATTGGGACCGAGATCGGTTTAGAGTTCTAGGACCCGGAGTAGGCCCTTGTCTTCTTGTTTTAGGGTTGTGGTTCCCTTATAACCCTCTTAGCAAAACCAGAAAGGATACCCTTTTTATGCTCCTGGGTCTAGAGTTTGTTGGGTGCGGCCGGGGGGCTTAGATGGGGGGGGGGAAGGTTAGGGTTTAGATTTTGAGGTTTCGGGTTTAGGATAGGGGCTGCTTGGGGTTCAGGGTTTAGGTTGTTAGGGTTCAGGGTAGCGTTGTTGTGATTCAGGGAGTTTAGGGTGAGGCTCAGCGAGTTTTCTTTCTCCCGTTAGACGCCGAACCTACGCCCTCAACTCTACACTAACCCTGAAGCCCCAAAGCCCTAATTAAGCCCTGAAGCCGAAACCTTAAATCCTGAACCCTGAACTTCATAAGTCGGCTTCCCAACCCCTTCGCAACCCCGCCCTCTCCAAATGGGTTTCTTCGCACTTCAGTGCACAGTGCGCAAACAGTTTGGGCTAAACTCTAAACTCTAAACTCTGAACCCTAAACCCTAAACCCTAAACCCCAAACCCTAAACCTTAAACCCTAAACCCTAAACCCTAAACCCTAAACTTTAAACCCTAAACCCTAAACCTAGTCATGACACTCCGACGCTTGCAGAGTGCAGCTGGACGGGTACCACCGAGTCTGGAGGAGAAGCACCCGCTGGCTCTTAGTAGGGAACGGGGGAATAGGCACCCTAAATACTCCCCTGAAGGGCATAAATATATACATATATACATATATACATATATACATATATACATATATACATATATACATATATACATATATACATATATACATATATACATATATACATATATACATATATACATATATACATACATACATATATACATATATACATATATACATATATAAATATATACATATATATATATACATATATACTATATACATTTACATATATACATATACATACATATATAATATACATATAATATACCTATACATATATACATATATACATATATACATATATACATATATACATATCATATATAATACATATTTAAAAAACATCACAATTACATACATTATACAATATATACATATTACATATATATACATATATATATACATATAACATATATTATATGTATACATATACATATATACAATAATATACATATATACATACTATCATCAAATATACTTATACATACATATATACATATATACATATATACATATATACATATATACCATGTATATACATAAATATATATACAATGTAACCTATATACCTATTACATTATACATATATGACACATATATTATATTAATTATATGCACATATTTACTATATATACCTATAACATGTATATATAATATATACATATATACATATATACATATATACATATATACATATATACATATATACATATATACATATATACATATATACATATATACATATATACATATATACATATATACATATATACATATATACATATATACATATATACATGTATATACATATACACATATATACATGTATATATATATATATACATATACATATGTACCTTATACATGTATACATATATACATATATGCACATATATATATATATATAAATGTAGATATAGATAGATATATAGATAGGAGGATCTAGGGTGCACCATTCCCTCATTCCCTACTAAGAACCAGCAAGATAAAACAAAAAAAAAAACTGTAAACGTCCAGTAAGCCCCAAACCCACCCTCAACTCCTTTGTCTTAAAGAGTTCCGGCAGCTACTCAGGATCAGACTCTATTGAGCACATGGTGGTCCCATCATGCATACAGGAACCCTCAATCCCCAAGGCGAAAACCCCTAGGAAGCCCTGCGTGGCTTGGGCCTGGCCTAGCCCTCGAACGCCACACAAGCTCCTATGATCCCTGAAAAGACCCTCATCAGCCTTTATCAACCCTTATACTTAGGCCTCAAATTTAAACCTTAAGCCCTGAACCTTCAGCCATGAACTGCAAACCTGTTGTGAACGTAAGCGCTGATACCCCCAAACTTGTGGAAATCCTAAACGCTGAGAAGCCCAAAGCCCTCAACCCTCTTGAAGCCGAAAACCCCTATCAGCAGAACCTTATAAACCCCAAACGCCCGAAGCCCCAAACCCCAAAAAACCCTAAACCCTAAAAACCCTAAACCCTAAACCCTAAACACCCTGAAAAGCCCTAAACCCTAAACCCTGAAACCTTAGGTCCAAAGCCTTCAATCGACAAGCCATGGCCACTACCAGCGAGCCCCCGATGCACCTGTACTCTGGTGGATTCACTACGCGCGCCCGCCTCAGCTTCGAAACGCCGCGAGGGCCCGTGTAGGGTTTGGGGTTTGGGGTTTGGGGTTTGGGGTTTGGGGTTTAGAGTTTAGGGTTTAGGGTTTGGGGTTTAGGGGTTAGGGTTTAGGGCCCTATTCGCCTAGTGTCGCCTATGACAGAACACAGTGTGTAGCGTCCCAGGCCATTGCCGCTTAGTGGAAGATTTGCCTTTTCTCAGACTTCATGGGTTTTCGTAGGGGTATAAATGTATTCAAAAAGAGATAGGTGTTGCAACACTAGTCTCCAATACTCAGAAGCGTTACAACGCTAGGTTCCATACTCAGCACCCCAGTCATTTTCATGAATCTCCAAGTAGCCCCCTAAGCCCTAAACCCTAAACCCCAAACCCTACAAAAACCTAAACAATGAACCCTAAACCCTAAACCCTAAACCCGAAACCCGAAACCCTAAACCCAAAACCCTAAACCCTAAACCCAAAACCCTAAACCCTAAACCCTGAGACTGCCCAAGGCGACGGGGAGAACCAAAAGAAGGCCAATGCAAGACACGCCGCGGTGCGGCATCTGGCAGGGGTTTGGGGTTTGGGGTTTAGGGCTTCGAGTTTCACCAGGGTTTGGGTTTAGGGCATGGTGGTTAGGGCTTAGGGCTTGGGGTTTACGGTTCAAGGTGTAGGTTTTTGGGGGCTGAGGGTTTGGGGTTTAGGGTTTAGGGTTTAGGGGGGTGGTTTGGAGCACGGGTGTTCCCCTCATGTGTAGGGACTTACTCTACGCGCAAACCCCAGACTCCAAACGCTACGGCCTCAAGAGCCCCAACCGAACCAGGAACCCTCCACTCGAAGCCCTAAACCCTAAACCCTAAACCCTAACCCCTAAACCCTAAACCCTAAACCCTAAACCCTAAACCCTGAACCCTGAACCCTAAACCCTAAACCCTAACCCTAAAACCTAAACCCTAAACCCAAGACCCTAAACCCCAAAACCCTGAACCCTAAGCCCTAATCCCTAAGCCCTAAACCCTAAACCCTACCCTAAACCCAAGACCCTAAACCCCAAAACCCTGAACCCTAAGCCCTAAACCCTAAACCCTAAACCCTAAACCCTAAACCCTAAACCCTAAACCCTAAACCCTAAACCCTAAACCCTAAACCCTAACTGTAAGCCCTAACTCCGACATGCCTAAACCATCAAGCCTGAAGCCCTAAGCCCCAAATACTAAGACCCTAAGCCCTAAGCCCTAAGCCCTAAACCCTAAAACCTAAACCCTAAACCCTAAACCCAGAACCCTAAACCCTAAACCCTAACCGTAAACCGTGAACCCTAAACCCCTAGAAACTTCAGGGTTCAGGTTTCGGGGTCCAGGTTTTGTGGTCTGTCGTGCAGGAGCCTAAGCAAGTACGGCTGAGGGTTTAGGGTTTAGGGTTTAGGGTTTGGGGGTTTGGGGTTTGGGTTTGGCCTTTTGTAGTTAAGGGTTTAGGGCTTAGGGTGTCATGCAGGAGCCCAAAGAGTTTGCCAATTGTCAAACATTGTCCCGATGCAACCCCGAAGACGAGGTGTAAACCACCGCAAATACATTGTCTCATAAACCCTGAACCCTAAAACCTAAACCCTAAACCCTAAAACCTAAACCCTAAACCCTAAATCCCTCCTAAACCACAGACCCTAAACCCTAAGGGCTAAGTTTCAAGGTTTCAAGTCTTCAGGATGTTGGGGTCGCAGGCTTTAAGATTTCGTTCCTAAGTCGAAGTCCATGGCATTCGGTTTAGGGCTTAGGGTTAGGGTTTAGGGTTCAGACTTTCGGATTTTGGGCATTTAGCCACAACGAGGTGTTTAGAATTTACTCTAGGGCTGAGGGTCACAAGGGATGAAGGGTTTAGGGGGGGCCAGGGTATACCCAAAGCCCAAAGCTTGAAAAGCCCTCTGAACCCTTCTGGACCACAGCTTGCCAAGCAACGGTTTAGGGTTTAGGGTTTAGGGTTTAGGGTTTAGGGTTTAGGGTTCAGGGTTTAGGGTTTAGGGTTTAGGGTTTACGGGTAGCTCCTCCAATTTTGGGGTTCCCTTTCGGGGGGGTACTCTTTTATAAGGGTGCCGTACTATAGAGGGGACCCGAAGCCCTAAGCCCTAAGCCCTAAGCCCTAAGCCCTAAGCCCTAAGCCCTAAGCCCTAAGCCCTAAGCCCTAAGCCCTAAGCCCTAAACCCTAAACCCTAAACCCTAAACCCTAAACCCTAAACACTAAACTCCCCTAGTCCTAAGCCCAAGATCCGAACCCTCAACTGCAACACCGACCGCCCTGAACCCGGAACTTGCAACCCCCTAGGTTTAGGGGTTTGGGGGCTTAGGGGCTTAGGGGTTTAGGGGGGTTTATGGGGTTTAGGGGGGTTTAGGGGTTTAGGGTTTTGGGTCCAAACCCTACACCCCTATTTCCCTAAGTCTCAACCACGACTCCAAGGTCTTGATACCCAACCTTGTAGCCGTGGCCAAGGCTGGTCTCTCTCCATTTTCTTTGCTTCAGAACCCCCCAAAAATGTTAGGGTTTAGGGTTTAGGGTTTAGGGTTTAGGGTTTAGGGTTTAGGGTTTAGGGTTTAGGGTTTAGGGTGTAGGTTTAGGGTTTCGGGTGTTTGGGGGCAGGAATATGAAGCGAATAGAAGGAGCCTGGTGAGTAGATTCCTTCATATTCATACTAGGGGGTCCCTGTTTGGGGTTCCCATTAGGGTCCCTTTAACGCAATAGCAGATCTGGGGCGTGGTGCTTTTCCGAGGATCCCCTGCGACCACCCCCTCGCCCCACTCGGGTTTAGAGGGTTTATGGGTGTTTGGAGGGGTTCGAGGGTTTAAAGGGTTGAGAGGGTTTAGAGAGGTTTAGAGGGTTTAGGTTTGGAGGGTTTAGAGAGGTTTAGGGGGTTTCGGGTTTTGAGGATTTAGAGAGGTTATGGATTTTGGAAGGTTTAGAGGGTTTAGAGGCCTTGGAGGGCGAGGTCTTGAGAGGGTTGAGAGGGGTTTAGAGGGTTTAGGCTGGCAGAGGGGCTTTAGTTGTTTAGAAGTTTTGGGGGGCTTTTTTAGGCTTCAGAGGGCTCACTTGGAGGTTCATGGGTGCTTGTAAGTATGGTTTTCAGCAGGGTAGATGTAGGGCACTGATAGCCCCACTTATAAGTACCCCTAAACTTTAAAGCCTTAACTCTAAACTCTAAACCTTGAACCCGAAACCCTAAACCCCAAACCCTAAACCCTAAACATTAAACCCTAAACCCTAAACCCCAAACCCCAAACCCTCAATCCTAAACCCTAAACCCTAAACCCTAAACCCTAAACCCTAAACCCTAAACCCGAGGTTTGAAGGGCAACGAAGCTTAGAGAAGGAGGAGCCCTGGGCTTGTGTTGAGGGCCTGGGGCTGCTTGAAAGTACCTTGAGCTTAATAAAGGGGGGCACCCTGGGTTTAGGGTTTAGGGTTTAGGGTTTAGGGTTTAGGGTTTAGGGCTGAGGGTTTAGGGCTCTTCGGATTCAAGGACACCAGGGCTTCGCGCGTCCCCTAAACTCTAAACCCTAGGCCCTAAGCCCTAAAGCTTGCAAGTAAAGCCTTACACACCCCCCCCCCCCCCCCTCCAAAACAGAAAAAAAAAAAAAACACAAAGTGACGCTACCAGGCCGTCAAGAAGCCCTTTCCCTAAACCCGAAACCCGAAACCCGAAACCCTAAACCCTAAACCCTAAACCCCAAGCTCCAAACCAGAAAACCCTAAACCCTAAACCCCAAATGTGATGACACCGCGGCCCAGGCCATGAAGAAGCCCTTGCCCTAAACCCTAAACCCTAAACCCTAAACCCTAAACCCTAAACCCTAAACCCTAAACCCTAAACCCTAAACCCTAAACCCTAAACCCTAAACCCTAAACCCTAAACCCTAAACCCTAAACCTAAACCCAAACCCTAAAACCCCCTAAACCTAAACCCTAAACCCTAACCCTAAACCCTAAACCAAACCCTAAACCCGAAACCCTAAACCCTAAACCCTAAACCCCCCTAAACCCTAAACCCTTAAACCCCTAAACCCTAAAAAACCCTAAACCCTAAACCCTAAACCCCTAAACCTAACCCTAAACCCTAAACCCTAAACCCTAAACTAAACCTAAACCCTAAACCCTAAACCTAAACCCTAAACCCTAAACCCTAAACCCTAAACCCTAAACCCTAAACTGAAGCGAGCTGCGGGCGCTGCGATGAGCAGCAGCGAGCGTGCAGGGGGTTACAGCCCCCTGCCAGCTCTGGAGCTGTCGCGTCAGGCGCAGCGAAGGAGCTCCGTTTTGCACCGGCAAGGTGCCGGCGCACGCGACAGGCGTGCTGGAACATAAGAGAAGTATATGACCCTAAACCTTGGGCTTGCGTCGCGAGCGTCCTTTAGGATTTAGGATTTAGGATTTAGGATTTAGGATTTAGGATTTAGGATTTAGGATTTAGGGTTTAGGATTTAGGATGTAGGATTTAGGATTTAGGATTTAGGATTTAGGATTTAGGATTTAGGATTTAGGATTTAGATTTAGGATTTAGGATTTAGGATTTAGGATTTAGGATTTAGGATTTAGGATTTAGGATTTAGGATTTAGGATTTAGGATTTAGGATTTAGGATTTAGGATTTAGGATTTAGGATTTAGGATTTAGGATTTAGGATTTAGGATTTAGATTTAGGATTTAGGATTTAGGATTTAGGATTTAGATTTAGGATTTAGGATTTAGGATTTAGGATTTAGGATTTAGGATTTAGGATTTAGGATTTAGGATTTAGGATTTAGGATTTAGGATTTAGGATTTAGGATTTAGGATTTAGGATTTAGGATTTAGGATTTTAGGATTTAGGATTTAGGATTTGGGATTCCAGGCCTTGAGGGGCATCCCGAAAGCCCTCCCAGCCTCGAGCCTTTCAGGGGCCTCCCAGCCCTCCAGCCCTCCTCTAGAGGCCTCCTCCCAGGGCCCTCCTCTAGGGCCTCCCAGGGCCGCCCAGGGCCCTCCCGCCCGGGCCTCCCCGATGGTTCTCAGGGCCTCCCAAGGAGCTCCCAGAGGCCTCCGGCGTCACGCGCGTCACGCGCGTCGCGCGCGCTGGGCCGGCCGCACCAGGCCCGACGTCACGCGCGTCACGCGCGGCACGCGTCTCCGCGTGACCGATTTTGAGGCCCAGCGCGCGTGACGCGCGTGACGCCTGTCACGCGTCCACGCGTGCCGCGCGTGACGCACGTGACGGTGGATAGGCGGGTGATTTTCGGGTTTTTCGCGTTTCTGCCCCGCGAAACTGGGGTGACCGTGCTTGTCTTTCCAGCCGCGTCGAAATTTTGATCTGTGTTTTTTCATGTTTTTGTTGGGTTCCGCGGGCCCTCTTACCGATTTTCCGTGTTTCCGCCCCACGAAATCGGGGTGACCGCGCTTGTGTGTTGGAGCACGTCGATTTTTTTGGGGTGGGTTTTTTTCGGGATTTCCCCCCCTTGCTGGCCAAAGCCCGACATGGGCGTGAGCGTTTTGGGTCAAATAAAGAAAACCCTTTTAAGTAGGAGCGAGAGTCCCTGCGGAAAGATGTCAGACTTCCTACGGTGCGGCCCGGGTCCCGTCACAGCACGGCGGCTCGGGGTCCGATCGCCGGGTGCCATTTAGAGCACGACCCAATGACCGCCGGGTCAGAAGCAGTGGGACCGTAGACTCAACTCTAAGACAGCTTCTCCTGGGCGCGGCGCGGTGGAAATTGATTCTAACCTCGATCCGAGGAATACTAAGAGGACAGCCGACAACAAACATATAAAAACCCTAAACCCGACCAAGGTCATAAACTGGGTGGGTGGGTTGGGAGAGGACGTGAACCTTGGCGCACACCACAACACACGCCTTGCGTGGTGGTGTGCGCGGAGCGTGTGACACACCCTAAACCCTAAACCCTAAACCCTAAACCCTAAACCCTAAACCCTAAACCCTAAACCCTAAACCCTAAACCCTAAACCCTAAACCCTAAACCCTAAACCCTAAACCCTAAACCCTAACCCCTAAACCCTAAACCCTAAACCCAGGCCATGAAGAAGCCCTTGCCCGACCTGGGCCCCGGCCCCTGTGGCATCTTCGGGGTCTTCGAAGGCGCCGGCTTCGGGCTCCTAAGGCTTGGGGTCCTACGATAGGCCAGCTTGAGGCCATGGTTAGGGTTTAGGGTTTAGGGTTTAGGGTTCAGGGTTTAGGGTTCAGGGTTTAGGGTTTAGGGTTCAGGGTTTAGGGTTTAGGGTTTAGGGTTTAGGGTTTAGAGTTTAGAGTTTAGAGTTTACAGTCTTGAGTTTAGTACGAGTTTAGGGTTTAGGGGCCACGCTGTGCCCGAAGCTTCGAGGGGGCTGACACCAAAATGGAGAACTACCCCATCAACCTGAATTAAAGGATATTGGTGTAACTGGGAGCATGCCTCCGTCAAGCCTCTCAACCAGGTCAGTCGCGCAGACTCGCAAAATTCTACAGGTTTAGGGGTTTAGGGTACCCTGAACCCCTAGACCCTGAACCCTGAACCCTAAACCCTAAACCCTGTAGAAGCACCCCAAGACCTAAGCCTTACCAGAACCTCAACAGGGGATAGTTCTCCACGAAGTGCGGCTTTTCATTTTTTTTTTTTTTTTGGGGGGGGGGTGGGTACCACCCCCCCCCCGAACGGAACAAAGGGGGGTCACCACCCACCCCCCCCCCCCCCACCCCCCCCACCTACCCACCCCCCCCCTCACCCACCCACCCCCCATTTCCATTTTCAAGTGATTTCACTATTTAATCACTTTGTCAATATTTTTAACCCTTTCAATGGTGAATAACCAATTGCAAAGCAACGAAAATTCTATTCTCTTGTGTTTTTTTTATCGTTGCACTTGATATTTTAATGGCTTTTACTGATCTTGAACTAGTTGGGTCTATTTTTCATTGAGTTTCAAGTCCTTTCAGTGAATTCGAAATTATTTTAAAATGAAATTGCGGGGATGTGTGTGGGGGGGGGGGGGGGGGGGGGGTGGGGTGGAGGTGGGTTGGGGGGGGGGGTTGGGTGGGTGGCGCAGGCGAGTGTCGAAGGGGGGGGAAGGGGGGGGGGGGGTGGGTGGGTGGGCCGGAACTGTAAATTTCGAAAACGAAATGGAGAACTCTCGGAGGGGCGCGCCGGGACTGAACTTTGCCGGAGCTAAGCCCTGGAGCCTAAATACTCGATAACCTCCCCTTCCAAAACCCTGGCTTAGGGTTTAGGGTTTAGGGTTTGGGGTTTAGGGTGTTAAAGGTTGGGGTGTAGGGTTGCGTGAAAAGGCCCTTGTAGACGCCAAAGGCTTGGAAGTTTGCAATCCAACTGCGCTTTCGCCGTTGAGTCTTTGACCTTATAAAAGGAATGAGTCCTGGAGCCCTAGACCCAAACTCCAACCCCAAACCCCAAACCCTAAACCCTAAACCCTAAACCCTAATCCTTCAAGTCGCCAAGCCTCCCCGAATAAACCGCATGAGCTGCTACGCCTCCTACAGGCCCGCGCTTACATGGAACGCTGCCCCTGCACAGCAGAGGAGCTACCTCCCCACCTCCGCAACTTCTGTGTCGTGGAGTGCAAAAATGTTGCCCAGCCGTTGGCTCTCTGCTCTCCAGCATGGGCTGCAACTTCGCTAGCTGGGACTCGTCGCCGTTGACATTCTGCACCAGGCAGCTACTGGCGACGGCCCCAAGCCGTGTCTTTACCTGCCCTCTTCAGGATCCCCCAAGACCTTGCCTACAATGAGTTATTGGATAGCGCAAGACGTGGAGAACCAGATGGGAAGTACCAGCCGCCACCCCAAGCAGATGGATTCGGTTCAGGGTTTAGTTAGGGTTTAGGTTTCTGCCTTTTTAAGGGTTTGGGGTTCAGGTGTAAGGACTCAGGGTTTAGTGTGTCAGCTCAGGGTTCACTAGCAGTTTCACTTGAACAGGGCATGCGACTTGTGTAGCACCCAGTCCGGTTTTAACAAAGAGTGTAGGCAACCAAACCCTAAACCCCAACCCCTCACCCCTCACCCCTAACCCCTAACCCCTAACCCCTAATCCCGAACCCCGAACCCCTAACCCCTAACCTCTAAACCCTAAACTCGAAACCCTAAACCCTAAACCCTAAACCCTCAACCCTAAACCCTAAACCCTAAACCCCTAACCCCTAACCCCTAACCCCTAAACCCTAAACCCTAAACCCTAAACCCTAAGCCCTCCAAGCCCCGAGTTAAACCTCTAAGCCCCCCCCCCCCCTCCCTTTGCTTCCGAAACCCTTGAACCCGAATGCCCTAGCCCCGAAACCCCTAGACCCTTTGAGCCCTAAACCCTAAACAATCGCTAAACCTACAAATCCCCACACCCTACTTGGGTTTAGGGTTTAGGGTTTAGGGTTTAGGGTTTAGGGTTCCGGGTTTACGGTTTAGGGTTTAGGGTTTAGGGCTACCAGCCCTGAACCGAAGCCCCGGATCCGGACCTGGCTCTCCCCTGCATGAAGAGGCGAGCCGCTGGCCGCGGAGCACTGCGCAAAGCCGCTCGCTCTCGACATGGAAGTCTTGCGCGGTTGAGGGTTTAGGGTTTAGGGTTTAGGGTCTAGGGGTTTAGGGTTTAGGGTTTAGGGTTTAGGGTTTAGGGTTTGGGGGGAAATTCCAGGGTTAGTAGAGGGCTGAGGCGTCAAAACCCTAAACCCCTAAACCCCTAAACCCCTAAACCCCTAAACCCTAAACCCTAAACCCTAAACCCTAAACCCTAAACCCTAAACCCTAAACCCTAAACCCTAAACCCTAAACCCCAAACCCCAAACCCTAAACCCTAAACCCAAAACCCTCAAGAACCCTTGAGTTCGACCTTTATTAACTCAGTAGGAGAATCTGAATCTACCTTACAGGGCTCGGGTTTAGGGTTGAGGAGTTGAGGGGGGACCAGGATTCAGGGTGTAGGGTTAGGGATGTTAAGGGAGGTCTTGGTCCCTAAACCCTAAACACTAAACCTCAAACGCTAAACCCCAGACCAGGGTATCGGGCTCCTGGGCACGGTGTTGGCAATGTCCTCGTCGCATCTGAGACGCCCGAAAGCCCTGCAGGATATGTAGCACGCAAGCCTGACCGAAAAGGGTTTAGGGTTTAGGGTTCAGGCTTCAGGGTTTAGAGTTTCGGGTCTAGGGGTTAGGTTGTGGTGTTGGGTAGCCGCTGTTGCCACACCGGCTTATGTTGAGGTTTGACCGCTGGTCACATGGGGGGGTTTAGGATGTGGGTTTTAGGGTTTAGGGGTTAGGGTATTCCTTTTAAGGTATAGGCCTAAACGCATGACAATCGCTTACTTCCAAAAAGCCTTTCCGTCACCAGGTCCTGCCTCCGCCGTTTGTAGCGTTGCAGAAGGGTCTCAAGGATGGGTCTTTAGGGGGGTCGTCCCAAGGGGGGTCCCAGGGGTCCACACTTCAAGAGCAAACTTGAGCACCCGCCTGCCCAGGGAGGCCTTGAGTTTAGGGTTTAGGGTTTAAACCCCAAACCACCTAACCCTCGGGGGTGGGGTCCAAAAGTCCACCAGGAACTGCTCGAGTGCGTGAGAGAAACCCCATCTGGGGCTTGGTTTGCCCCCGAACTCCAGACCCAACCCCTAGCCCTAAACCCTAAACCCTAAACCCTAAACCCTAAACCCTAAACCCTAAACCCTAAACCCTAAACCCTAAACCCTAAACCCTAAACCCTAAACCCTAAACCCTAAACCCTAAACCCTAAACCCTAAACCCTAAACCCTAAACCCTAAACCCTAAACCCTAAACCCTAAACCCTAAACCCTAAACCCTAAACCCTAAACCCTAAACCCTAAACCCAAAGCCAAAGCCCTGAATCCTAAAGCCTGAGCCCCCAGCCCTAGACAGGAATCTCCACGTCCAGCTTTTGCAGCACTTGGCAAAGATCGACGACAAGGTTCTCCGTAGGGAATTCTGGAATTCGGAATCCCAAAAAACCCTGGACATTAACACCCTAAACCCTAAACCCTAAACCCTAGACCCTAGACCCTAAACCCTAAATCCTAAATCCTAAACCCTAAACCTTAAACCCTAAACCCACAATCCAAAACCTGCAACAGGGGGACTTCAGGTCCCTCGTTCCCGAATTCACTACCAGGGCCGGCTTTAGGGATCAAGCATTGGGCCCCTCAGGGTTTGAGGGCTCTTAGGGCTTAGGAACCCTAAACCCTAAACCCTAAACCCTAAACCCTAAACCCTAAAGCCTAAACTCTAGGGTTTAGGGCTTGTAGGGCTTGTAGGGCGTTTAAGGCGCTTCGAAACCCTAAACGCTAAACCCTAAACCCTATGGTTTATGGCTCGTAGGGTTTAGGGCTTAGGGCCTTTAGGATTTAGAGTGGGTGGGGTTGGGGTTCAGGGTTTCTGGTTTAGGGCTTTCAGGGCTTTCAGGGTTCAGGGTTTGGGGCTGTTAGGGCTTTCAGTGCATGCAGCCCTAGCTGGCAAGTTGCAAAGTACGTGCGTCGCTGCCCCTTGCCCATATGACCTGAAAGTGCTCTCTTGTGCGCATCAGCTGCCCAATCACTCGTTGAAGGGCACCATTCTTCCACCGTGAGCGTGCTCAAGCTACAAGCATTCTGGGGGCTTAGGGTTTAGGGTTTAGGGTTTCGAGCTCAGGGTGTAGGGTTAGGGGCTTTCAGCTAAGGCCGCTGAATACCTCTGCCCCTGAAGCCCTCAAAGCCCCAAAGCTTTGTTTGGGTTTGGCGTATGGCGCCCAAACCCGAGAATAGGCTGCAAGGTGCACCATACAGTACATCTCAGACCTTGAGAAACCCTAAGCCCTACCAACACCCTAACACCCTAAAACCCTGAACCCTAAACCCTAAAACCCTACTACCCTAAAACCCTAAAACCCTAAACCCCAAACCCCGAATACCCTAAAACCCTGATGCCCTAAAACCCTGAACCCTAAACCCTAATACCCTAAAACCCTGAACCCGAGCCTCCTAAGAACTTCGCGCGGCCAAACGCCTGCGGGAGCGGCAAGGGCGAAGGAATCGGACGCAACTGAGATTGCCGCCTATGCTGTCGGGCCACTCCATCCCCAGGGCCTTGACTTGGCTCTAAACCCTAAACCCCTAAACCCCCAAAACCCTAAACCCTAAACTAGGGTTTCGGGTTTAGGGTTTAGGGTGTAGGGTTTAGGGTTTAGGGTTCAGGATCCAGTGGCTCCGCTCACCATCGCCGACAAGCTCAGCTGCTGCGGGCTTGGACACGAGAATCCCCTGTCAGCAGCTTGACTTTCGGGTTCCCGCCCGTGATCTGCCTCGACGGGAAGATGGCTGGCCGATTCGCTGAGGAGGACATTTTCCTGTCAGGCGCAGCTGACCGCAAGTGGGCGTTGGCTGGATCGGACCTCCTTGAGAACAGTGGGTTGTCGGCAGTCTCCCTTACGCCTGCTTCACGCTTGACGCGTACAAACCAGAACCCCAAACCCCAATGGTCCCAATCGCCCACACCCAAAAACGGAAAAAGCAGAAATGTGTTATCTACACAGTTTAAACCCTAAACCCTAAACCCTAAACCCTAAACCCTAAACCCTAAACCCTAAACCCTAAACCCTAAACCCTAAACCCTAAACCGTGTGAACATTTGTTTAGGGCTCTTGGGCCTGGGCTTCGGAGCCCTTCAGGTCACTGAGACCGCCCTTAAGCGCGCGCTGCGCGGGGCGATGGTGGCTCTGGACATCGAAGTTCAGGATGGGATGATGGGTTTCACGTTTGGTAGTTGTTGTTACTTTCTTTTTTTTTGCAGGGTGGGGGTTGGGGTGGGGGTGGGGTTTAGGGTTTAGGGTTTAGGGTAAGTAAGTAAGTAAGTTAGTTAGTTAGTAAGCAAGTAAGTAAGTAGGATTTAGGGTTTAGGGTTTACTGTTTGAGGCCTTGGTTCTCATTTCAAGGTGGCATGAGGAGTTGTTTCGGGTAGCGGCGAGAGAGCGTGGTATTTGACCCCACCACCGGTGGGAGCACGCTGCCCCTCAGACCCAAACCCTCGCGGTCACAAGCATGCAGCGCTAAACCCTTCCATAGCGCAAACCCCCCCCAAACCCCAAACCCCAAACCCCAAACCCCAAACCCCTAACCCCCAACCCCCAACCCCCAACCCCAAGCCCCAGACCCCAAACCCCAAACCCTAAACCCTAAACCCCAAACCCTAAAACCCTAACCCCTAAACCCGAATCCCTGAAAAGGAGAAACTTCCGGGACAGCGGGGCTGCGCTGGGGAGCAGCTCTTAGCTTTGGGCAAGACATCGGCTCTCGGAAGGTTCAGGGGGGTTTAGGGTTTAGGGTATAGGGTTTAGGGTTTAGGGTTTAGGGCCTAGGGCTTAGGGTTGAGGGCCTTGAAGGGGTTTGGGGTCTTAGGGTGTTTGGGGTCTTGAGAAGGGTTGTGTTAGGGTCGGAGCGTCTTAGGGACTTAGGGCGAGTGCGAGACGCCTGTTCCTGCTGCTGCTGCTGCTGCTGCTGCCCTAAGCCCTAAACCCTAAGCCCTAAACCCTAAACCCTAAACCCTAAACCCTAAACCCTAAACCCTAAACCCTAAACCCAAAACCCTAAACGCTTGCTACGAAGAAGGACAGCAGCACTGACAATCAGTACAAGCACACCCATCCGCCAAACCCCATGGCAGAAGGCACTCCCGCTGGATTGGAGAACCAGTGGCAGGCCTAAGAAGTTGGGGTTTAGGGTTTAGGGTTTAGGGTGTAGGATTTAGGGACACTAAACCCCCAAACCCCTAGCCTTAACATCGAAGCCCCAAACACGAAGTGCCCCGAACTTCGAGAACCCTGCCATATACAGAGGCAGCAGCCCTGGTTGTTGGCCAGAGGTGGGAGCCGGGAAGGGTTTAGGGTTTAGGGTTTAGGGTTGAGGGTTGAGGGTTGAGGGTTGAGGGTTGAGGGGTGAGGGTTGAGAGTTGAGGGTTTAGGGTTGAGGGTTTAGGGGTTCGGGTGTAGGATTTAGAGTGCAGGGTCATCGGGCTTTATAAATTTAACCCTAAATCCTAAGCGCGAAAGAAGCCCCAAAACGCGCGAAAACCCGAATCGCTGAGCCCCACTCCGGCCTAACACACCCCATAGCTGCTAAATCTCAAGCCCTAAGGTTTAAATAAGAGTTCGCGGCGTTATTGTAAGGTTTTAGGTTTTTCGGGGTTCAGGGCGTCAGGCCTTGCAAGGGCTTTCAAGCGCTTTCAAGCTTTCAAGGGCTTTCAAGGGCTTTCAAGGGCTTTCAAGGGCTTTCAAGGGGCTTTCAAGGGCTTTCAAGGGCTTTCGAGGGGCTTTCAAGGGGCTTTCAGGGCTCAAAGCAGCTGCGACAGCTTGGCTTGAGAGTCTGATGGCAACCCTACACCCTAAACCCTAAACCCCAAACCCTAGACCCTAAGCCCCTCAACCCTCAACCCTCTCAACCCTCAACCCTCAACCCTCAACCCTCAACCCTAAACCCTAAACCCTAGGCTCCTGGTGGCGGTCTGTGGGCAGGCCTCTGCTTTGACCTGCCGAGGCCCTCCTCGATCTGGCCTTCGGGGTTTAGGGTTTAGGGTTTGGGGTTTAGGGTTTGGGGTTTAGGGTTTAGGGTTTGGGGTTTAGGGTTTAGGGTTTAGGGTTCAGGGTTTAGGGTTTAGGGTTCAGGGTTTAGGGCCGAGGGTTTGCTGTGATGTGGCGCGGAAGTCAGAAGCTGTGAAGTGTAGGATGGAGCATCGTTTCGAATCGTCGGCGGGCGCGCAATGCGAAGAACTAAGCCAACACTAAACCCTACCCTAAACTTTAAACCCTAAACCCTAACGGCAGTTTGTGTACTTGTTCACACCAGCAGAAGGCGCAGAGGTGGAACAACAAGGGCTCGCAGCATTGGATCAACGGTCATATCAGTCAGCAGAAGGCGCGGAGGTGGAACAAAAAGGGCTCGCAGCATTGGATACGGTCATATCAGGATGGGCTGTAAGACGCGGGTGGAAAGCGCACCTTCTTCTTTTTGGAAGGCCTCAGTGTGCAATTGTCTTACATGCCAAGAGTTGAACTTTAGACTTTTTGTGTTTCCTCATTGAGAAGGAATACTAACGTTTATCCTCTTTTCCCCTTGGCCATTGGAGAAGTAAGGTATGGTAACAACAATATGATCAGGAAATTAGCGAATAAATAGTGAAAAGGAAGAAAGGGAACAATAATGCGCTCACGCGGTCACACATTATAATCATGCGTCTCACTCACGAATGCAGTAAAATGAGCTCTCTTGTAGCAATATTACTAATGGTGTACACGGGGTGCATATTAGAAGACAAGGGCCCCAACATTAATATTATTAAAGGGCCCATTATTACTACTATTGTTATAGGGCGCAATAAGAATATTAATGTAGCGCCCATGTAATACTACTTTTAATATAATATTAGGGCCTTTCATAATATTATTTGCATGAATGTATAACGCATGAATTTCCTGTCCATATAATTCTCTTGTTCACATCTTTTAATTGGATTGGAAACTGTGGGTGAACATGTGATGCATTAGCGAAGCGCCCTGTCATTCATTTACTATTCTCCCGTGAATACAATATGAATAAAGTGTAGCGAAGTGAAACGAATAATCATAAAGTTCATGAGATTTCTAATGTAAAACTTTGTGCCACGCATGAACAGGACAACGAAGTGATTGGAATAAAAACCGTGATGATAGTGGCATGTGTTCGTACCCCCGTAATATTATAATTTTCATACACTATAATAATGCTGTATTAATAGAATGAATATAGTGTGTGAACGTAACAAATGCATCTCAATAATTCAGTGAGAACGAAATGGGCGCTCTTTGCACTCGCGTGTTTCCTTATAATACAAATGATGCCTTATTATTAGTACTGTAATTATTCTCTTCTCTCAGTAAATATTAAATTCAGAGACTTCCATGGGGCAATATTGTAATCATAAGGGCTTTTATGCACATTATAAATTGGTTACCATTGTAATAATAATTGTAAGGAATGAACACGAGATTTCTATTGGCAAAAAGCCCAAACATTATAATTGTGGTTGACATTATAACTACTGTGCTCACACATCTTTTTCCTTTTCCTAATTTTGGATGATTCCTGTCTCACTTTGTTGCGGCGGTCACCGTCTTTAATGCTACATTTATAAACTAAAGACTTAGATTACAATGATCTGGATTTTGGAATTCAAGCACACATTAAAACCATTCCATGAAACCAATGAACGATGTCATGTAATGCGGGCTATTGGAGAAGTAAGGTATTGTCCGTCGTGGTATACTTAGAGGCCTTTTGAGAGGTTGCCACCTACCCCACCATTTCCCAATACATCGAGCACCCGTGAAGGGGTTCAGGGCCATTTAGGGTTTAGGGTTTAGGGTTTAGGGTTTAGGGTTTAGGGTTTAGGGTTTAGGGTTTAGGGCCTAAGCCGCGCAGACCCCAAGCATCCGTAAGCCCTAAAAGGACCCAAACCATGAGCTCTAAAGCCAAACCATGAGTGCTACAGCCTAAACCCTCAACCCGAACCCCAAACCCTAAAGCCTAAACCCTAATTATTGAACACAAGAATGATCTTTACTTAAAGCAGTAAGAACTTCTCAAACCCTAAACCCTGAGCCCCTTGTGGCCGAAAGGTTGTTTTTTTTTGTAGGCGTCAGGGCCAGGGCTTGAAGAAGGATCTGCTTCGCAGAGGCCCGCGCGCGAAGAACGCCGCAGCCGAAGAAGGAGTTGGGTTTGGGGTTTGGGGTTTTTGGGGTTTGGGTTTTGGGGTTTGGGGTTTGGGGTTTAGGGTTTAGGGTTTAGGGTTTAGGGTTCAGGGTTTAGGGTTTAGGGCTCAGGGTTTAGGAAATTTAGTGTGTAGGGAAGGGGGGGGGGTGTCACCTAGACCGCCCGCCCTTAGACTCAGGCTGGTTCTTCGTAAGGGGATGAAGGAATGAGGTGCCCTATATAATCACTTGAAGGGTAGATAAAAAAGGGCCCGAATTCCCGTATTCCCTACGAAGAAAAAAGGGGAGGTTGAGGGTTTCGAGGCTGAGCCTATGGTGTATGGGCTGATAGCTGAACCTAGAGGACATTCTTCCCATTGTTTTTCAGGGCCCAGCGGTTCTTGTAGGAAGCCTGAACCCTGGCTTTTGCTTTTTTGGGTTTGAGGTTCAGGGTTTAGGTTTTGGAGTTTGGGATTTAGGGTCCCAAATCTCTGAAGCTCCCATGCCCCGAAAATTTCGTGGATTCAGGGTTCAGGGTGCAGGGTGGGGTGTAGAGGTTTTAGGGTTTAGGGGTTAGGGTGGGGCGTATATAGAGGGTTTCGGGTTTGGGTACGCGGGTTGTCATGTAAGCTGCTCCCTTTTGGGTAGGTAAATCCAGCAAGCAGGTGATCTCTTGCTGGCAAGCAGTGACATCCTTCGCCCCAGACTACGTGTCGGGCTTTGTTGCTGACGCCTCCAGAATGGGGCGAACCAGCTGTGTCACGCGGGATTCACAGAAACCCTAAACCCTAAACCCTAAACCCTAAACCCTAAACCCTAAACCCTAAACCCTAAACCCTAAACCCTAAACCCTAAACCCTAAACCCTAAACCCTAAACCCTAAAGCCGCGCCTAAAGCCTAAAGCCTAAAGCCTAGAAGCCTAAAGCCCAAAGCCTAAAGCCCAAAGCCTAAAGCCTAAAGCCTAAAGCCTAAACCCTAAACCCTAAAGCCTAAACCCTAAACCCTAAACCCTGAACCCTGAACCCTAAACCTTGACTTGAAGTCTGGCAGGACCCAAGCCCACACAGCTGCTGGCACGCGTCAAGCGCAACTTAGGCGAATGCCCCTTGGGCAGCTTGAGAATTGAGGTTTGAGGTTTGAGGTTTGGGGTTTCAGGGTTTCAGGGTTTCAGGGTTTCAGGGTTTCAGGGTTTAAGGTTTAGGGTTTGGGGTTTAGGGTTTAGGGCTTCGGGTTCAGGGTTTAGGGATTAGGGTTTAGCGTTTCGGGTGTTTCTTAGTCACATACCCAAGTTCGGATTGAGGGCATCCGAAGTCCTCCCAGGCCCAGCTCTTGTTACGTGCCGGTCTATTCTCCCGCCGGTAAGAGCGCAGGCTCCCCTGAGTACCCGAGGCCCTCAACCCCCAAAACCCCCCCAGGCCTAAACCCGAAACCCGAAACCCGAAACACTAAACCCTAGACCCCTAACCCCGAAACCCGAAACCCGAGCCACTAAACCCCCCCAAACCCCCACGCCTCAAAGCCCGAAAGCCCTAAAGCCCCAAGCCACGGGCCGAGGTGAGATGGTCCAGCCCAAGCTGGGGGCCACAGGCAGCAAGGGTGCTGACAAAGGATCAGTTAGGGGTTCTAGGCTCGGTTAGGGGTTCTAGGCTTGTAGGGCTTTTAGGGTTTAGGGTTTAGGCTTAGGGGGTAGGGCTTGTAGGGTTCCGGGCTTGGAGGGCTTGGAGGGCTTATGGTGCTTCAAAGGCTTCATAGGCTTCTTTGGGCTTTTACAGGGATTGCAGGGGGCTTTTGGGGGGCTTCTCTAGGGCTTGTGGGGCGTCGGTGGTGTGCAGAGTTGGGGGAGGGGGGTACTATGACCCCTCTTAAGGGCGGTTAGTATAAGGGCGAACATCCCAATCCTCAACCCTCAAGTCTCACAGTGCACCCTAAGCCAGCCTCAAATGCCCCAAAGCTCCCTCGAAACCCTAAACCCTAAACCCTAAACCCTAAACCCTAAACCCTAAACCCTAAACCCTAAACCCTAAACCCTAAACCCTAAACCCTAAACCCTAAACCCTAAACCCTAGGGCACCCTGAGCCCTAAACCCGAAACACCCCTCAACACGAAGTGAAACCCTAATTCATAGGGTAGAACCCAAGCAAGATCAAGCCATAGAGCTCGAAGATGAAGATCTCAGAAGTGCACCTAGGGTTCAGGGTTCAGGGTTCAGGGTTTAGGGTTTAGGGTTTAGGGTTCAGGTTGAGGGTTCAGGGTTCAGGGTTCCGATTTCCGGGTGAAGGTTCAGGGTTCAGGGTTCAGGGTTTAGGGTTTAGGGTTTAGGGTTTAGGGTTTACAGGGTTTATCAGGGTTTTATAGGGTGTGTAGGGTCCACATGCAAGATTTTTCGGATGTAGAGCGTTTGTAGGGCTCTCAAGGTTTATAGGCTTGGGTTTAGGGTTTGGGGCTTGGGTCTGCTGCCCTAAAACCCTAAACCCTAAACCCTAAACCCTAAACCCTAAACCCTAAACCCTAAACCCTAAACCCTAAACCCTAAACCCTAAACCCTAAACCCTAAACCCTAAACCCTAAACCCTAAACCCTAAACCCTAAACCCTAAACCCTAAACCCTAAACCCTAAACCCTAAACCCTAAACCCTAAACCCTAAACCCTAAACCCTAAACCCTAAACCCTAAACCCTAAACCCTAAACCCTAAACCCTAAACCTTAAGCAGGCGGCCAGTTCATGCACCAGCAGCTCTCAGGGCAAGTCAAGGCAACCTGTCCTATTCAGGGCACAAGTCCGTAAACAGAAGATCCCAAAGCCCCAAGCCCCAAGCCCTAAACCCTAAACCCTAAACCCTAAACCCTAAACCCTAAACCCTAAACCCTAAACCCTAAACCCTAAACCCTAAACCCTAAACCCTCAACCCGAAACCCCAAACCCCAAACCCTAAACCCTAGAAAACTGCTTCAGGGGGACCCTCCCCCCCCGCTCACAGTTCAGGCTTTGTTGGCCTTGGGGTGAGCGGTTAGCGACCTCAGTTTTTGCAAGTCCTTCAAAGACCCCTATAGTATCCCTAAACCCTAAGCCCTAAGCCCTCAACCTAAAATCTAAACTCTAAGCCCTTTGCAAGTAAGCTAAACCCTGAACCCTAAACCCTAAACCCTAAACCCTAAACCCTAAACCCTAAACCCTAAACCCTAAACCCTAAACCCTAAACCCTAAACCCTAAACCCTAGCCCCTAAACCCTAAACCCTAAAACCGAACCCCGCCCTTAGTGACCCGGTCCATCTAAGTAGCGCCCAAGATTAGAGTGGCGATCTTTGGGTGTGTTGCGGGTCTACACTATTTGCTTAAGAACCCCCAAAAGAATAGAAAATGATAATCCCTATATTACCCTTAGTAAGGAAGAGTTTTTTTATTCTTAAGCAAGTAGGGTCTAGGGTTTAGGGTTTAGGGTTTAGCGTCTAGGCTCGAGACCTTACAGTTTTTTGAGCCTTTGGGCAGATTGCGACGATCTTTAGGCTTAGGGTTTAGGGTGGAGGCTTAGGGTTTAGGGTTTCGGGGTAGGGTTTAGGGTTTAGGGTTTAGGGTTTAGGGTTTAGGGTTTAGGGTTTAGGGTTTAGGGTTTAGGGTTTAGGGTTTAGGGTTTAGGGCTGGAGTCCAAATCCTCGTGGCCCCGAAGCCCTGAACACCAAACTCTAAACCGCTTAACCCTAAGCCCCTTAACCCTAAACCCCTAAACCACAAACCCCAAACCCCAAACCCCAAACCCGAAACCCTGGAAGCGCGTGAGTCCGCACCAGGGCCGCTCCAGTGCAACCACGGCGCAGCTCTCATCCGAGGACGTCAAGGCAAGGTTTCAAGAGCTCTTGTTCTGAGGTTACTTGGAGGTTTAGGGTTAGGGTTTAGGGTTTAGGGTTTAGGGTTTAGGGTTTAGGGTTTAGGGTTTAGGGTTTAGGGTTTAGGGTTTACGGTTTCGGGTTTCGGGTTTAGGGGACCTCACGTTTTAGGGCGTTCGGGGCGTTTACAGGGGTTTTGGGGCTATGGGGTCAGCGTTTCATGGAGGTTTTCGGGGCAGGTATCGGTAGGGTCACAAGACACCCAAATACGGTCATGACCAGCTTAACCCCTGCCACACCCCGTCAACCTCCAAGCGCCGGCGCAATCCCTAAACCCTTAAACCCTAAGCCCTTAAACCCTTCAACCCTAAATCCCGAAACCCCTGGAGCCTGGAACCCTAAATCCCTAAACCCCAAACCCTAAAACCCTAAAACCCTAAAACCCTAAAACCCTAAAGCCCTAAAACCCTAACCCCTAAACCCCTAAACCCCTAAACCCCTAAACCCCTAAACCCCTAAACCCCTAAACCCCTAAACCCCTAAACCCCTAAACCCCTAAACCCCTAAACCCCTAAACCCCTAAACCCCTAAACCCCTAAACCCCTAAACCCCTAAACCCAACGAACTACGAGCCTTTTCTACTGGTGTTGCAATGCCGAGTCGCTGCTTTGCGTAGGGCCTTTGCAAGGAACCCCTCCCTGACTAGGGCTAGGTGGGATAAGGTTTTGGGGTGTAGGGATAGGACCCCGGGACCCACTACGTACTTGCAGGAGCAATTAGCCATGATAGGCTGGACGCCGCTAGCAGGGATGCGCGCGCATTCACAATCGCAGCAGCAGTACTCCCTGGTGTGGACTGACATAAGTCTGCTCAAGGAAATGTTCTTGAATGATTGGTGGCTTAAAATTTTTCCGAAAATTTGCGAACAAGAAGGGTTAAACGATGCATCGGGCATTAGTGTTTCACATACCTTGTTTTTGCGAAAAGTTACTAAGTGCAATGCCCCCACAGTCGGGTGTGTTACTAGTAATGCTTTGTTGTTTAGTGCAGCAAGGAAACATTTTGTGGGGCAGGGTCAGGTCATGTGCCCTTATTGCCAGGCATGGGACTCACAGCAACACCGGATGCTTGAATGCCCGCACTTCCAACCTCTCAGGGAGTCGTTGCCTAATGACTTCTTGTCGTCTCTCACAAGGCCAGCTTTGCTCAGAGGACTCTGGGTCATTCCGCCAGAGTGTGCTAAATTGCAGGAAGCACTGGAGGCATTGCCGCCGCCAGCGCACAACGTGTTTTTTGAGGAGCACATTTGTTTGTTTACTGATGGGTCCACTTACGACAGCACGGGCGTTCCGCGTAGTGCGTGGTCAGTGGTGTGTACGCGAGAGGGTTCCCTTGACAATGCGATTGTTGAGTCAGCGTGCCTGTGTGGGAAGCAAAGCAATCCAAGAGCAGAGCTCACTGCAGTGCTGGTGGCGTTCCAACATGCGGTGACGGCAGACATTTACTCAGATGCCCTCGGGGTGGTCAGGGGTGTTCGTCGTTTGTTGAGGGAGGGGTGGCGATATAAGTACTGGGGAAAGCAGGTGAATCTTGATCTGTGGTGGTTGGTTTGGCAGCAGATTTTTTCCAAACCCGGGCCTTGGAAAATATTTCATGTGAAATCCCATTCGGACCATCGAATGGCTGTTGATCAATTTAGCAAGTGGACATTCTGGCATAACGCAGCTGCGGATGAAGCAGCCAAGGCTGCCCACTTGAAAAGAAGCGTGGAGTTGAACCAATGCTTTGAGCAGGCATCAGCCGCAGCTGCTTCCCAACGTCACGCCGCCGCTAAACTCTTTGCATTCCATGAGGGAGTGGTGAAACAAGCTGGAGGTGATGAAAATCCCCAGGTGCTTTCCGTGGGTGGGTTAGGGTTTGGGGTGGGTGGAGATGGACAAATTGACCTTATCAGGGATTTGGGCGGCGTGCAAGTACAGACGTGTGTCCAACCTTTGCTGGAGTTCGACGATTGCTTGATGGGCCCGCGTTTTCTGTGGGTACTGCAGAAGTTTTTCTTGTCTCAGTCATGGAAGCAAACACAGTCGCCTGTGTCAGTGCTGGAAATATATCTCGAATTTGTGGCGCAAACCGGCTGGATCGCACCAGCCAACACAGCTAAGATGGAGTCTGCGACATTGCTTCTACGCTATCGAAATAGCATCCCGTCTTCGTGGGTTCATGAATCGGAATACCCAGCTCTCAAGCTTTGTCGGCCTGCGCTCGGGAAGCAGGTAACCGTCTTTCTGCATGCGATTAAAGAACTGTTCAAGCGCACGCAAGCTGAGCATAGCGTTGTACAGGAAAAGGCCTTGAGTGTCATAGGTCTTTCAAGACGAGTGCCGGCTCTTTATATCTGTCCAATGACGATAGATGCACAGGCTATCCGGCTGAAGTCTGTTATTGGGAGTGACAAGTACGACTTAGTCGTTAAACGGCCGTACTCGCCTCCAGCTAATGTCTTTCAAAGTTGCCCTTTGCCAGTTGTGGATCCACAAGTTGTGTGGAATTTATACTGCCAACGCCACAGGCAGCGAAGGCGGTGATATCTTAGTTTTCTGCAGTCAATTGATAATTCACTTCTTCGCTAAGGATCTCTTGCGTTCTTCTCGCATGGGACGTCCGATGACATCTTGCATAAACCCCTAAACCCCTAAACCCTAAACCCCTAAACCCAAACCCCTACACCCCTAAACCCTAACCCTAAACCCTAAACCCTAAACCCTAAACCCCTAACCCTAAACCCTAAGCCCTAGGTCCAGCCCCTGACGGCCGCAGCCCACGACTGCCTCATCCTGGGCAGCGCCAGCCTCCTGCGAGGCGGTGCGCTTGTGCGTGTCCTTTTTCGTTGGAGGCGTCTAGGGCTTAGAGGGATGTTTTCTGAAGTGAAGAAAGAAAGAAGTACATATACATGAATACATAATTAGATGAACAAATAGATGAATAATTCAATAAACAAATACATAAATAGTTAAATCAATAAAAATAGCTAAATGAGCTAAAAAAATACATGAATAAATAAATACATATAAATGGGTAAATATAAATATATAAATATAAATAAATCAACAAATAAACAAATAAATAAATATATACATATATATATACACATAAAAAACGAAGCTATATGTATATCAGAACTATGTATGATATGGATGTGTACATACATGCTGCACCCCCTTCCTCATTAATCCACCGTTTCCGGCTTCAATCCGAATCCTATCAAGCTACGCTCGATTTAAAAGTATCTTGGTGATGTTCGCAAAGTCGACTTCTGGATTTTGAGGTTGTAGGTAGTTGTGACAGCACACAACTTACATAACTAGGGTAACTATCTGAAACAGCCGCAGTTTTTTCATGTTTCTTCACCGGCCGTCTATTAATTTGAAACCTCACAAATGAAAACGGTTTTTAAATCGCAGAATGGGTTAAAACGAGCTGACCTCCATTATGTTAACCAAAAAATGAGGTTATCTTCATTTTGAAAGTGGAGGGAAGAATTTGAGATTGCAGAGTGTGCTCATGTAATAAAGGAGATATTTTGTTTAAACCCGTTTGTTGCGTTTTTGCAAGGAGTGCCACTAGCCCCTGCTACAATAACAGACTAGCCTCTACTTGTGATAATACAGCTGACATGTTCCCCCTTCTACTAACAGTCCTTCATAGGGATTGTAGTAGGGGGTACTACAATCCCTATTCAGGACTGTTAGTATATGGGGGAACATGCTCAAAAATTCAGTTGAGCAGAATGATTGGTCGTCATATTTGATGCAAATCAGAGCTCAAATTACATCATACACTCAGTGGAATTTGAGCACGTCATGGTGTTGCGAGGGATCTCAGCCACCACATTCATTCGTTCGTGATGCTCCCTAACTTGCCGCATTTTTACAATGTGACACACACATATACATATATATGTATGTATATATATATATAGATGTTTATATATATATATATGTATATATATATATATGTATATATATATATGTATATATATATATATGTATATATATATGTATGTATATATATATATGTATATGTATATGTATATGTATATGTATATGTATATGTATATGTATATGTATATGTATATGTATATGTATATGTATATGTATATGTATATGTATATGTATATACATATACGTATATATATGTATATATATATATGTATATATATATGTATATATATATATGCACGCCTTTTAATATGCCCAACAAGTACTTCCGCCCAAAAGGATGGGGCCATGCCCAGCTGTCCAGCTGTGCAACCCAACAGCAAGACAAAGATGATCAAGCTCCGCTCTGTTCCGGCGTTCCGTTCCGAGGGCTCCGGGGTGGCAAATGCGGTTAAGGTTTAAGGTTTAGGGTTTAGGGTTTAGGGTTTAGGGTTTAGGGTTTAGGGTTTAGGGTTTTAGGGTTTAGGGTTTAGGGTTTAGGGTTTAGGGTTTGGGCCGCCCCCCCCCCCCCCCCCCTCTCCGGCCCCCGGCCTCTAGAGACAGAAGCCCAACCCTTCGGCTGTTGGAAATATTCAAAGATGAAGAACGACAAATAGGCAAGTCATAAATGAAGATCGAGGCTGTCGTGAGACACCCCGTCTGCAACCGGGCTGAGGGTTGGGGTTTTGCAATGGGATCTAGGGTTTAGGGTCTAGGGTTTGGGGCTTTTGCTGTAGGGTTTTGGGGCCTTGGAGGTTGGCTGTAGGGTCACTGTAGTGAGGCTGGCAATGACTTGGTCAGAAGCCTATGTGGGGGTCTTTAGGCATTCTTTTCGCCCTAAACCCTAAACCCTAAACCCTAAACCCTAAACCCTAAACCCTAAACCCTAAACCCTAAACCCTAAACCCTAAACCCTAAACCCTAAACCCTAAACCCTAAACCCTAAACCCTAAACCCTAAACCCTAAGCCCTAAGCCCTAAGCCCTAAGCCCTAAGCCCTAAGCCCTAAGCCCTAAGCCCTAAGCCCTAAGCCCTAAGCCCTAAGCCCTAAGCCCTAAGCCCAAACCCAAAACCGAAAACCCAAAACCCAAAACCCTAAACCCTAAACTCTAATGTCCCTTTGAGGCACAACACTCGCAGAAGTCCAAGCAGCTGTCGACACTGCGGACGGGTTTAGGGTTTAGGGTTTAGGGGGAGGGCGCGTCAAACCCCCAAGAAACCAAACCGGAGACCCCGTATACTTTGAACTTTTGCTCCAACCCCGAAGGTCGAAAAAAGCTGAGCCCGAAACCCCAAACCCGAATACTCGGTAGCCCAGTGATACCCTTTACTTTTTTTTTTGCCCTGGGTTCCCTTCTAAAGTAACCACCCAAACAAAGGGTGGCCTTATGACAAAACGGCTACTGGGCCTTATGAGCCCTGCAGCCCCAAGAATCACCCCCCGGGCCTGAATGCCTCCTCTCCCACCCACAGACACCTCAAACACTAGGGGTGCTGAAAGCCCGAAACGCCCACTAAAACCGTAAAGCCGTAACACCCTAAAGCCCTTAAGACCCTAAAACCCTAAAACCCTAAAACCCAAAACCCTAAAACCCTGAAACCCTACAACCCTAAAGCCCTGAAACCCTAAAACCTTAAACCCTAAACCCCAAGGACCCCAAGAAGCCAAGAAGTTCGTCCTCGCTGCAGGAGTCGGGTGATGCCCTGGCCGTGGCCACCTCTGTTGGGCAGAAGGCCAGGTGCTCGACATGTCCGTACCCCCCTTAAATTCCCAAACTCCCAACCCTAAAACCTGAATCTGTAAGGCTACTCACCTCCAGCAACTGGTTCAGTTGCAAGTTTTTTTTTCGGGTTTGTTGCAAAGATATCTTATTTGGCAACTTCGAGCGGAATCGGATTCCCTTCGGGGATCATCCGATAAGATTGGAACGATACAGAGAAGATTAACATGGCCCCTGCGCGAGGATGACACGCACAAATCGAGAAGTGTACCAAGTCTTTTTTAGATCTCATGATTAGATTCTTGAACTCTTGAACAGGAACCTACTTTCAGTCGAAGGCAAAGCTAAGTTGCTGTACCCCATGCTCAAAAAATGTTCATTGGCAGGTAAGTGACTAGCAGCTCCTGTGTAAACTTACCTGGCTAGTGTTGGGCGGAGATCCAGCAGCTCGCTCTCATAGGGTCGAGCAGTTCACTGCACTCTGAGGCCTGTAACGCCTAAGGAGTCTCCGATGGAGTCATCCATAGCAGAATTTCTTGAGAGGCAACTAGCTTGTGAGCTGTTGCCAACAGCAAGGGGAATTTGATGCTGCTGTGCTGCTCCTCAACTTGGGTGGGGGCCAAAAGCTGCTCGCTCGTGTTCCTGAGTTGTTTTTGCTTAGCGAGCTTGCGCCAAAGTTAGTAGATTTGGGAAGCAGGCTTTCGCATGTTGAGTTGGGAGGTACAGAACTTGCTTGTTTTTTCGGAAGCAGCAGTGGCCATGTGGCTCAAAGGTTAGGGATCGAACTTTAGAAGTCTAGCGATAAAACCTTTGAAGTCTGTTAATGACTGTAGAGTCGCTGACGGCCATATCTCACCGAATGCACCGGATCTCTTCTGACCTCCGAAGTTAAGCGGTGGAGAGCCCGCCTAGTACTGGCCTTGGGGACCGGCTGGGAAGCGCTTAGGGTGCTGTCAGCTTTTGCTTGATGTCAAACTTTATGTGGGTGTGCTCACTCTGGCCTCTCCGTCCTGAATTTGGCAGATGTTGAATCAGTTCACAAGTCTTCACTGCACGAAAGCACATGCTTATGAGATTCTGCTTTGTGTGGGTGTGCTCTCGCTTACCTCTGTCAAGAACTTGGCATATGTGAGTCAGATCGCAAGTCTGAACCCATCTGCCATGAGCCGGCAGGCTGGCAGTCTCACAGCAGGCAGAGTAGTGCCCCTGGCAGTGAGTGATGGCTGTTGTTTTTCTTGTTGGAGCACGAAGCGCCGCAAAAATTGTGTGAGTCCTAAACCCTAAACCCTAAACCCTATTTCCTAAACCCTAAACCCTAAGCCCTAAGCCCTAAGCCCTAAGCCCTAAGCCCGAAGCCCGAAGCCCTGAACTCAAACTTAGGGTTACGCCTGGGGGTCCCTGTTACAGTACGCCCCTCTCAATTTTCGGGCACCAGAACTTCGGGCACCAGAGCTTCGGGGCTTCAAGGGGTTTTGAAGAACCCCCCCCAAAAAAAAACAAAGAAAACAACAGAGAGAAATAGCAAGACGGAAAAAGACCCCGGACCTGATTTGAGAATGACAGCCGCGCCACGTCTGCAAGAAGGGTCGTAGGCAGGGTTGGGAGGCGACGAGGCCCCCTCTTCCTAAACCCTCAACCCCCCTAAAACCTAAGCCCTTCTAGCCTTAAGCTGTCCCCCTGTTGCAAGGCAATGACGTCCAGTAGGGTACAGTGTCTAGGACCCGGAGTAGGCCCTTATTTCACTCTTTTTAGGGTTGGGTTACATTTGTTTTCCTAGGTTACTCCTAGGTCTAGGCTCAGAAATCACCAACGGGCACTGCTGGGGAAACCCTAACCCTGGTGCCACACCCCTGGGTGTGCCGGGGCACCATTTCCACATGGTATTTACTGCCGCTGCGTGGCGAGACGCCCTAAACCCTAAACCGTAAACACGAAACCCGAAACCCGAAAGCCTAAATCCTAAACCCTAAGCCCTAAGCCCTAAACCCTAAACCCTACACCCAAAACCCTAAACCCTAGACTTCCTAAACCCTAAACCCTAAATCCTACGCCTTATGCCCTGTCAAGCCTCCCAGCAAGTTTCGTTGACAAGGCCAAAAGCCGGCAGGTCCAAAAGACCACGGATAAGGTGCCGAGAGTTTGGGGGGTGTTTTCGGGGGTTTAGGGCTTAGGGTCTAGGGCGGGTTCAGGTTTTTTTTTTTGGGTTTTAGGGTAGTTAAGGGCAAAGGGTTTTTCAATGCTTTGGGGGGTTTGGGGTTCAGGGCTGACGGTTTCTGACAGGTTTCGCGGTTCAGAGGTCCAGCAATTTTGCCTTCAAGGCTCCGGGAATCGGTTGTCTAAGGATGATGCAAATCAGGTCCCTGACCCCCAAACCGCCTAGACCCTAACCTAAACAAGCATCGGCTCTACATAGTAGGTCATTGCTAAGATTGTGACGCGTCACAAAAAAGGAGGCTTTGATGCTGGCCGAAATCCTTGCAGGCTCTTCGTCCCTGGAGTTGCGGTAGCTGCAGGGTCCCTTCATGTGGTCCCTTACCTTTGTTAAAGTGTTCTGAAGTATGGGCTCTTGGGTTCAATAGGGTATACAAGCGGGTATGTCAGGGTTCCCCAATGACGGGCACATATTCAGGGACCATGTAGGTACCAGAAGATCTTAGGGACACTAGGTTGTTGAGGGCTTAGGCCGCGTCCTCACCCGCTCCCCCCCTCCCACGACGCACAAAAAGTACGAGCAGCAACATCAAGCAGCGGCTTTTGTTCCCCAAGCCCTAACCCTCAACTCTCAACCCTCAACCCTATACCCTCAACCCTAAACCCTAAACCCTAAGCCCTAAACCCTAAACCCTAAACCCTAAACCCTAAACCCTACGCCCACAAGCCTAAGCCCTCAGCCTTCAGGCCTGCTGGGTGCAGTCCGAGCAGGAGGCCAATGAGCCTCAGCGTCATCACACTGGCGCTCGGGTTGTAGGGTTTTTAGGTTTTTAGGGTTTTTAGGGGGTAGGGGTTTAGGGCTTAATAAATGAAGGGTTTGATGGTCTAAGGGTGTTAAAGAGTTCAAGGGTTTCAGGGTTTAAGGTTTCAAGGGTTTGGGGTTGGGGGCTAGGGGCTGTTGAGTTTAATGGGGTTAAGAGGGCTCAAACGGGCGTAGTGGGGTTTACGAGGGTTCTATAGGGTTGTTCAAAAGGGCTGATAGGGCTTGGGGATTTATCTGCTTGAGAGGCGAACGAATTTCGATGCTGAACCCTAAACCCTGAGCCCTAAACCCTAAACCCTAAACCCTCAACCCTAGACCCTAAACCTCCCTAAACCCTAAACCATAGAGTAAATAAATCTAAACCGCAACCCTGAACCCTAAGCCTCAAACCCTAAGCCCTAAACCAAAGCCCCCAACTCCTTGAGCTCTCTCGGCCCTTAAATGCGTGGTTGTCAAAATTATAGTCCCGGTTTGGATCCCTATTCTAATACGGCACCTAACACTTAGGGTGTCCAACAAGGGGCCCTAGTTTTGACAGCCGCCCTTAAATGGCAAATGCCCCAAGCCGATCTCTGTTAAGGAGATCACCTGCTGCGCGATCATCTTCCACCGGGGAGAGGTGCAGAGGGACTTGGGGGTTAGGGCTTGGGGGGTTTAGGGTTTGGGGTTTAGGGTTTGGGGTTTAGGGTTTAGGGGGTTTAGGGTTTAGGGGGTTTAGGGTTTAAGGGGTTTAGGGTTTAGGGGGTTTAGGGTTTAGGGGTAGGGGCTTATAGGGTTCAGAGGGCTTATACCTCCCAAATTCACAGCCCCAAGCCCTCAGACCGTCAACCTTAGACCTTAGACCCCAAGCCCAAATCCTCTCACGCAAGGCTCGTGACCCTGCTGAGAACCCTGCTTATGTGTCGCCATGAACCTCGAAGCCCGACACCCTTATTCTGAACCCTAGACCTTTAACCCTGAACCCTAAACCCCAAACCCTAAACCCTAAACCCGAAGCCCTTTATTGCGGAAATCGGCGTGTGAATCGCTGCAACGATTTCAGGGTTAGTGTTTGTTCAGGGGATTTCGGCTTCAGGGGTTTGAGGGCTTTAGGGTTTAGGGGGTTTAGGGTTTAGGGTTTAGAGTTTAGGGTTTAGGGTTTAGAGTTCAGGGTTTGGGGTTTAGGGTTTAGGGGCTTTATAGGGTCCAGGGGTTTAGGGTTCAAAGGGGCGTAGGGTCGAGGAGCTGTAGCGGAAGTCGTAGGTTTGATGCTTTTTGTCTGGGCTTTCGGGGGTGAGGAAGCTTGGTTGATTGGAGACCTGCTTGCCTCGTTTGACACGAAGCCGCTCAACAATAAACCCTAAACCCTAAACCCTAAACTTTGAACCCCAAACCCAAAGCTCTAAACCCTAAACCCCAAACCACAAACCCAAAACCCTAACCTAAACCCTATATACACCCTAAACCCTAAGCCCTAAACCCGAACCAAACCCTACACATTCTCAACTGACAGTTCGTCCTGAACCTTTCAACCCTAAACCGAAAGAACTCCACAAACCCCAAACCCCTTCACCACCTTCCAAATCTCCAAAGCAACACAACCCCTCCAGCCTAAAAACCCCCTTTAACCTAAACCTCAAACCCTAAAGCCCATATAAACCCTAAACCCCAAACCCTAAACCCCAAACCCCCTTAAACCCGAGCCAAACCCCAACTAAACCCCCTCAACCCGCAATAGCCAGGCCTTAGACAAGGCGTCAGCGCAACAGCAGGCGCTCTGTTCTCGAAGTTTTCGCTGTGGGGTACTTCCGGGGTTCAGGGGCTTAGGGGGTTTAGGGGTCTAGGGTCTAGGGTTTAAGTTTAGGGGTTTAGGGTTGTTGAGGAATTATACGAAGAGGTAATTGTTGGCTTCTTTGGTTCAACAGCTCCCCAACATCCCACAAAACTGAAGCCTTTAAAGCACTAAGTACCCCCCCCCCCACCGGCTCAGGGTTTAGGGTTTAGGGTTTAGGGTTTAGGGTTTAGGGTTTAGGGTTTAGGGTTTAGGGTTTTCTAACAAATCTAGCGGGCTTCTCGGGCTTCTAGTCACGTTCATCTGTTCAGGGCTTGGGGCGTCTAAGGTCTTAGGTTTGCTTTTTGCCGAGAGATTCTCTGCTTGCACCGTAAACCCTAGAGCCCTAGAACCTTTTACTCTCTCTTTCTATACATATCTAGGTAGGCCTTTGGGATATTTTTATATTTTCCCTTATTGGGTTTAAGAGGATCCTCTTCAGGAATATTTTTCGGAGGGTTTTAAGGGCCATCCTAGATATATACACGTATAAACCCTCTAGTCTTGTTCTGCACGATTACGGTTTCGGGATTCGGGGCCCTAAGCCCGGAATCGTAGTCGGAACCTCAGTCGACAGCTTAGGGCTTCGACTCGGAACCATAATCGACACGACTAGGCGTACGTAAATAGTAACCTAAGGATCTGAGATCCTATGACACCCTAAACCCTAAACCCTAAGTCCTGAACGGCCTCCTAGACTCCTGCAAAAGGCCAAGAAGCAGCGCGTGGGTGCGGATGTGAAGCCGACGGCCACGGGCCAAGCCTCGAGCTATTTTTTTGGGGGGTTTTGGGGGTTTAGGGTTTAGGGTTTAGGGTTTAGGGTTTAGGGTTTTGGGTTAAGGGTTACCCTTTTCCCTTTTTTTGATTAAGGGCTCAGGGTTTAACGGGGCGGCTTCCGGGGAGGTGGAGGGTCGGCTTGCTCTTTCCTGAATCATGAAGCCCTATTTCAAAGTCGGGTTTAGGGTTTAGGGTTTAGGGTTTAGGGTTTAGGGTTTAGGGTTTAGGGTTTAGGGTTTAGGGCTCAGGGTTTAGGGGTTCTGGTGATTGTGCTGTTCATCGACTGAGTCCTGCTTGCTTGCTTACTTGCTTGCTGCAGTCCCAGCTGTAGCAGCCAAGCCCAGAGCAAAAGATAACAATGAGAGCAGCCGCTGTCATCCTGTTGCTAGCTTTCGTCTCTCGGCTGCGTGCAGAATTTTATCGCACCCTGGCGGTGCATGTGAACAAAAGGACGAACAGGTTGCACGCTATGAACTAACTCTATGGTCCAAAAGCCCCGGATATTGAAAACCCTAAACCCTAAACCCTAAACCCTAAACCCTAAACCCTAAACCCTAAACCCTAAACCCTAAACCCTAAACCCTAAACCCTAAACCCTAAACCCTAAACCCTAAACCCTCATGAATACTGTTCGTCCGGATCATAAAGGAGCTCTTTTGACTCTAAGCATGTGACCGCTCCAGGAGTAGCCGTCCATGACTTCGTTCACTTGAATTACCAGGATTGTTCATTCACCAGGTAACCCATGATGATAACACTAAGAGCTCATATAATAAGTAAATACATGTATATAGAAAAACTATCTTATAGTTCTACCGGAAAAGAAGTGTATTAACCTAGCTCGCGAGGAATTAGTATTAAGACATGAAGGTAGCACTGATTTGTGCTGTCATGCCATTCACTTCGTTCGGTCACTTATTGGATGTGACATCAGAGTGAGAAAGCGGGGGTGGTCACCATAGGCCGACAGCCGGATCAAACGATCAAACACGAAACCTTGCTACGTAACGCTAAGCCCGGACCCTAAAAAGAGTAATGCCGAACCCTAAGCCCTAAACCCTAAACCCTAAACCCTCAACCCTAAACCCTAAACCCTGCACCCTAAACCCTAAACCCTAAACCCTAAACCCTAAACCCTAAACCCTAAACCCTAAATTCCCACCCGGCCTGCTTAGGCCGTACCCACCCTTTTCTAGGGTGCCTGGACCCAGAAGATATCCGGCAGTGATGGACACCTTCACTGGATGGACAATGGGTGGAGCCATTGGAGAATGGCCGAATAGAGAGCCCCTAGGGCTCGCCTTGCCACTAGGCGGCGCCCATATTTACACAGGGATTCTCTGATCCTCCCTTTGATGGGAACACCCTAAACTCAAGGGAGCCATGTGGGCTGTGTTCCTGCCCCGGTACCTTCACCACACCTTTGCAGGGAAAGCAATGGTGGGAATTGAGGGCGACAGCCCTGAACCCTAAAAGGCAGTGGTTTGGGTGGTGGCCTGTCAAAGCTCACAGCGGGTGGGGAGAAAGAACCCAGCACCAATCAAAGTGTTGGATTACATTGACAACAGATGCCTTCGCGCGACATGCCGCCCCCCCACACCCCCTGGGTGTGTAGGGGCGCCATTTACACATGACACTTACTGCCGCTGCCCTGCGAGACGCCCTAAACCCTAAACCCTAAACCCTAAACCCCAAACCCTAAACCCCGAACCCAAAACCTTAAACCCCTGATCCGACATATTGAGCTGCCAGTGAGGTGTCCATCGATCAGGCCGCGCAGAAGGCCGCGGATCGCCGCTGGGAGGTGCCCGGCCCCTCCCCTGTTTGTTTTGGGTTTAGGGTTTAGGGTTTAGGGTTTAGGGTTTAGGGTTTAGGGTTTAGGGTTTAGGGTTTAGGGTTTAGGGTTTAGGGTTTAGGGTTTAGGGTTTAGGGTTTAGGGTTTAGGGTTTAGGGTTTAGGGTTCAGGGTTTCGGGTTTAGGGTTTAGGGTTTAGGGGTTTAGGGTTCAGGGTTTAGGGGTTAGGGCCTAAGTTTAGGGCTTGGGGTTTAGGGTTTGGGGTTTGGGGTTCAGGCTCTTCCACTGGTCTGTAACAGTGTACATCTGCCCTGTTGGTGGAGACAAGGAGGAGAGTAGTATCCACCTTCTCCGGCAGTGTCTGTGATGTGTATACAGCCGGTTTAGGGTTTAGGGTTTGTATATGTTTTTTTTCTGTTGCTATCTCAGGCCCGAGGCCCATGAGAACACACATCAACATTCGATCATTCACAGTAGGCAGTAAGTAGCAAAGGAGCAACTCCTAAACCAAAAGACTTTTCGTTCGTTCTTTGTTTTCGTGCGTAGAGGCAGTATTCCCTCACCCCTGGGGAGCCAGTTCACACGGCTCTGTCTATGGGCTCTAGGGTTCGGTGTTTGGGGTGTACGTTTTGGAGTTTTGATTTCGGCGGCTCAAGCTATCCTTGCCACAAAGCAGGTTGAAAGCCCATCAGACCTGAGTTTCACGCACTGGAAGGCGAGCCCTAAACTAGCTATTTGCTTAAGAACCACCCGAAAGAATTTTCCCGAAGGGGAAGATAGGGATTATTGTATTCATTGTTTGGGGGTCTCTTAAGCAAATATTAAGGATTGACTAGCCTTTGTAAGGGCAATATAGGGATCATTAGCTTGATTTTTTGTTTTTTGGAGGGGGGGGGGGGTGGGGGTTCTTAAGCGAGCAAAAAAGATTTACAAGCCCTGGCCACGTCTGGAAGGTTGGGTATCAAGACCTTCTTCAGCAAATCGTAGCAAATCTTGGGATGCTGATACTAACAGTTCTTACAAGGGGTTATAGTACCCCGATTATCATCCCTACTAAGGACTGTTAGAACAAGGGAGAACATCCCAAGTAGTAAACCTGTTAAGCTTCGTAGCCAGGTCAAAGACTGGAGCGACAACACCGCCATCGGCCTCATCCCAAGAGGGGATCTGAACCCTCTCATGGGTCTTTGTCGGGTTTGGGGTTTCTAGGGTTTAGGGTTTAGGGTTTAGGGTTTAGGGTTTAGGGCTTAGGGTTGATGGTAGCCTCAGTGGGTTCAAGTTGTTGGTGTAAAAAGGTGTCGAAATGCCCATGACATTCTCAGCCGCCTGGAACCCAAACCCTGGTACTTGGAGAGGTAGGCTGGTAGGGTTTCGGGTTTCGGGTTTCGGGTTTAGGGTTTAGGGTTTAGGGTTTAGGGTTTAGGGTTTAGGGTTTAGGGTCTGGGGGGGCTCTGGGCTTTGAGCAGGAAGCGAACTTAGAGTGACATCTGGTTGCAGCCCCTTTAATGCGGGCACCGAGAACTCTACCACTCGAAGCACACCGCGCTGATTGGCTAAACCCTAAACCCTAAACCCTGACAACCCGAAACCCCGAACCCTGAACCCTGAACTAACCCTAAAGCCTAAACCCCAAGCCTAAACCCTAAACCTTAAGCGCAAGTCTGGAGCAGGGGGCACGGGCAGCAGAGCACGTGAACATTCAAGGAGGGGTCGGGCTCGGGGTGGGCTTGTGGTTTAGGGTGTAGGGCTTAGGGCTCAGAGTTTAGGGTGTTAGGGTTGTGGGTGGAGGGTTTCAGGGCTAAAGGAAAAGCAGTGTGAAAAGCCTAAACCCCGAACCCTAAACCCTAAATTCAGGACAACGAAGGTTTCCAGGTTATGTTGGGTGTTGAGAGTGTTGAGGGCAAAAGGCGGCTAAGGCTGGCAAGTTGAACCCTAAGCCCTAACCCTTAAGCCTTAAACCCTTTGCCCTAAACCCTAAGCCCTGAACCCTGATCCCTGAATCCTGAACCAAAACACCCTAGCCCTGAAGCCTGAACCCTGAAACCAGTTTACACACATCAGCCCGAACACCTCCAGTAATGGAAAGTAGTCTTGGGCCGGGGCCCTCTGCCCCGCCGAATATTGCGATTACCACCCCGTTTAAAAAGTGACGTCTACATTGCGGGGTTTTGGGTTGCAAGCCCTAAGCCCCCAAACTCCCTAGTGAACGAAGCCAGATGTTGGTGCAGAAGAGAGGTCCTACGGAGCGAACGGGCAAAGCACCGGAGTTGATGAAGGAGGCGCTCTCGCCTGCAGGGTGATTTCGAGATGTAAGAACAGGGCCCCCTCAGGCTTCAGGGGCTTCCCCCAAACCCTCAGTCCTACATCCTTGTTTTTTTTTTTTTTTTTTTTTTGGGGGGGGGGGTTTAGGGTTTAGGGTTTAGGGTTTAGGGCTTAGGGTTTAGGGTTTAGGGTTTAGAGATTGTGCGTCAGTCCTGTAGGTCCGTGGTTTTGGAGAGACCACAGGGTGGAGAACGGGTTTGCGTTGAACACCCGAGGCCCCCAACAGAAGCACCCTAAACCCGAAACCCTAAACCCTAAGCCCTAAGCCCTAAACCCTTAACCCTAAACCCTAAACCCTAAACCCTAAACCCTAAAAACTAAACCCTAAACCCAAAAACCCTATACGCCCTAAACCACGCCAGGAAGGCAAGATCTTCGACATTAACGAGCTCGCCATTTCGCTGCATTTGGGTGTTTCTACGAAATTTGCATAAGAGCCCCCCCCCCCCCCAAAAAAAAACATTTAGAATCCCTATATTGCTTCATAAGGAATATATTCTTCATTTATTCGGGGTTCTTAAGCAAGTAGTAACTGGGGTCCTTGTTATAATCAAGGAACGAATGCTACTACTTGGGGGTTTATAGTCAGGGTCCCCTTATTTTCATAAACCCTACTTGGCGCCCTTCTCTTCCTTGTTGGGGCGTGGTGAGGGCGTGCGGTTGGAGGGGGTTGTGGGCCCGTTTGGTACCCCTGAAGTGACTTGAAATAGACTTGGGCAGACCCGAAGCAGGCTGGAACAAAAACGTGTAAAGCCCCAATCCCGCTGAAAAGAGGCAGATATCACCCCCATCCGAGTCTTGCATACTTAAACCGTAACTACCTGTAGTTGCCCTTTCATGCGCTCTTCAGGGAACTTTCAGAAGTAGGTGGCTTGCTTCCCACTCCAGAGTGCTTCAGTCCCTGGCGAGGAGCCTGTGAGCAAACCCTGAATCCTAAACCCCAAACCTCAAACCCTAAACCCTAAACCCTAAACCCTGAACCCTGAACCCTGAACCCTGAACCCTAAACCCTAAACCCTAAACCCTAAACCCTAAACCCTAAACCCTAACCCTCCAGACCTTGCACAGCCCTGCACCTCGAAGCGCACCCTGAAGCCCTGAGCTCTGAGCGGAAAACCCCCAAACCTCTAAACCCTAAACCCCTAAACCCTAAACCCTAAACCCTAAACCCTAAACCCTAAACCCTAAACCCTAAACCCTAAACCCTAAACCCTAAGACCCTGAACCCTAAACCCTAAAAGCCCTAAGTTCCCTTAGGCCCTCAACCTTCCCTAGAAGGGCACCTTGAGGATGGTACGGCCCAGTGGCGCATGAAGAACTACGGCACGGCTCACTTCAGAGGCCGCCCCTTCTTGGGTTTCTGGCCGAGGGCCTAGGGCTTAGGGTTTGTTTTAAGGGTTTAGGGTTTAGGGTTTAGGGTTTAGGGTTTAGGGTTTAGGGTTTAGGGTTTAGGGGACTATGGGGCGGGGCGTTTTGGGGGGTTCGGGGGCCACCAAGGCCTGCGCCAAATCAGCTGAGCGCAGAATGGGTTTAGTGTTTAGGGTTGAGGGTTTAGGGTTTAGGGTTGAGGGTTTAGGGTTTAGGGCTCAGGGTTTAGGGTTTAGGGTTTAGGGTTTAGGGTTTAGGGTTGAAGGTAGATGGCAAGCTTGGGTTCGAGGTAGGGCGGCTGGATTCTTCACAGCTTGCAGTCCCCTCAAGTGTTCTGGATTCTGTCCAGTGCAGTCTCCACCACTAGAAAGGTACTTGAAGGTTCATGGATTTAGGAGCCTCCGGCTCAGGCCGCCGACCCAAGAGGCCCGAAACCTCTAAGCCGGAAATGGTTGTTACCCTAAAGCCTAAACGCTAAACTCTACACCTAAACCAGGGTTCGGGGGTTTGAGGACGTGTTGTGGGAATGGGGGGGTGGAGGCTTCGAACTGTTGGAGTTGGCGCAAGGTTGCAACATAGGCAACCTCCTGGGTGGGGGGGGGGGCCGCGCGTTTTAAGGTTTTGGGGGTCAGGGAGAGAGGGGGGGGGGGAGGTGGAAGGCAAAAGGTTGTAGTTTTCTTGTGTCCTGCGAAATCTGGCTCGATGTGCCGTGGTCCCTAAGCTAAGCGGCAAGCCCCAAACCGCGAGACACGAGTTGGGTCGGGGGGGTTGGGGGGGGGGGTGTGGGGGGGGGGGGGGGGTGGGGGGGGGGTGCACCGACCCCCCGCCCCCCCTCCCCCCCCGAGGCTCCCCCAAAACCATCCAACACGCCGCCAGGGTCGGCGGATACTACACCCTAAACCCTAAACCCCAAACCCGAAACCCTAAATCCTAAACCCTAAACCCTCAAACCCTATGCCTCGCCCCTGACCTTTCAACCCCAAAGAAAGCACCCAAAATCCGGCGCAGGTGGCGAGAACTACATGAGCAAGGAAGAGAAGAAAGGCCGATTTTGGGTTCAGGAGTGTTTGGGCTTACTGAGCTGCCATTGTGTGGGTTTAGGGTTTAGGGTTTCGGGTTTAGGGTTTAGGGTTTCGGGTTTAGGGTTTAGGGTTTAGGGTTTCGGGTTTAGGGTTTAGGGTTTAGGGTCATTTTCGCGAGCTTAGAGTCTGGATTTTGCAGCCGCGAAAGCCCAACTCCCCTGGCAAGGTCTGGAGGTGTTACTTCGTAGAGGCCATATGGAGCCTAAGCCCTAAACCCTAGCCCTAAACCCTAAACCCTAAACCCTAAACCCTAAACCCTAAACCCTAAACCCTAAACCCTAAACCCTAAACCCTAAACCCTAAACCCTAAACCCTAAATTCCGACCCTGCAGGAGAACAGGTTTTGGCGTTTACGGTTCAGGGCAATCTCTGAGCTTTGTGGGGTTGGGGGGGGGGGGGGGGGGGGGGGGGGGGGGGTGGGGGGGTGGGGGTTCAAAAACCCAAAAACGTACACTTTGGTCCGAGAAGTCGCACGGTGCGGGTTTCTGGTTCCTCCACGGAAAAGTTGTGCACCGGCCCCTGCTGCGTTTTGGGGGGGAAGGAGGGAAAGAGGGAGGTTTCACCTCCCCAAGCCCATCCAACACGCCGCCAAGGTCGGCGGACCCTAAACCCTAAACCCTAAACCCTAAACCCTAAACCCTAAACCCTAAACCCTAAACCCTAAACCCTAAACCCTAAACTCTAAACCCTAATCCCTAAACCCTAGGGTTTAGGTTTTCGGGTGCTGCTTAGCCAGCTCAGCCCGCGGCTGGTGCTTCCCAAAGCTAAGACTGTCAGGATCAGGATCGGGGGACGTACTGTTGCGATACGGAGGACATGCCTACGCTGTTGACAAGGTCCGATGAAAACGAGGTTTAGGGTTTAGGGTTTAGGGTTTAGGGTTTAGGGTTTAGGGTTTAGGGTTTAGGGTAGCTTGGTACCCCAGTGGTACCTTTCCCTTTTTTTTGGTTCAAAGGTTCCCCTATAAAGCAACCAACCCAAAAACGGGTGCCCTTATTGCAATATGGTTACTGGGCTACCAAGCCAGGGGTACCCTAATCGGGGTCCTGGTTATACAGGGGTCCTATTATTTGGGGTTCTATTTTAGGGGCCCTTTATTCTCGTAAAGCCCCATTTAGGCTCTAAACTCTAGGCTCTAAACTCTAAGCCCTAAGCCCTCGTTCGTTCAAAGCTGCCTCAGGCGTGAAGGGCAAGAAAGGCAAAGGAAAAGGCAAGAAGGGCAAGGGCAAGGGCAAAGGCAAAGGAAAAGGCGCGCAGGGTCGTCATTCGGTGTTACCCTAAACCCTAAACCCTAAACCCTAAACCCTAAACCCTAAACCCTAAACCCTAAACCCTAAACCCTAAACCCTAAACCCTAAACCCTAAACCCTAAACCCTAAACCCTAAACCTAAACCCCTAAACCCTAAACCCTAAACCCTAAACCCTAAACCTAAACCCTAAACCCCCTACCCCCTAAACAAACCCTGAACCCTAAACCCTAAACCCTAAACCCCTAAACATAAACCTAAACCCTAAACCCTAAACCTAACCCTAAACCCTAAAACCCTTGTTTTCCTGAGCTCGAACCTCAAACCTTCGTGGTTGGGGGCGTTGGGGTGTTGTGTGGGGGTGTTGGGGGTGTTGGGGGTGTGGGGGGTGGGGTGGGGGTGTTGGGGGTGTGTTGGGGTGTTGGGGGTGTTGGGGGGTTGGGGGTGTTGGGGGTGTTTGGGGGTGTTGGGGGTGTTGGGGGTGTTGGGGGTTTTGGGATGTTGGGCTTACTAGGGTTCTATGAGGGTTTAGGGTTTATGCATGCGGTCTTGCGGACTGCCTCGAACAAGCTCTATGAGGGTTTAGGGTTTAGGGTTTAGGGTTTAGGGTTTAGGGTTTAGGGTGTTTGTTCGACTGGTTTCAGTAGGCAGTGGCTGCAGTGATCCTCCGACCTCTTGGTCGCTCACATGGGCATTTCCCAGTGTAGGGGGTACCCCGTTTAAACCCCAAAGATAGAATAGAAACCCCTTCAAGGGACCACCCCCCCCCCCCCCCCCCAAAAAAAAAAAAAAAAAAAAAAGGGGGGGGGGGGTGCCCCAATTTTCGGAGACCCCCACAGGCAGCCGTCTTAGAGATGAAGAGTTGAAAGGAATTAAACTCTAGGGCCCCAGGATCCGAAGCAAAAAGCTAAGGCTGTTTAGGGTTTTTGGGGTTTTAGGGTTTTGGGTTTTAGGGATTAGGGAGTTATATATCCACGCACACCCACAGGGAAGAAGCGAAAGAAGGGCGATGACGACGACGAGGATGACGAGGTCTGCCAAGATCGCGTCTAAACCCTACCCCCGAAACCCTATCTAAACCCTAATCCCTAAACTCTAAAAAGCCTTAAGCCCGAAACCCTAAGCCCTAAACCTAAAGTCAGCAACACTAGAAAGTACCCTGACCTTGCCATGGTTTCTAGGCTTCGTTCAGGGGCAGTTCTTCGCCGGGACTTCGGAATGTAGGTGCCTTACAGCCTCCGAAAGAACCCGTTTAGGGTTTAGGGTTTAGGGTTTAGGGTTTAGGGTTTAGGGTTTAGGGTTTAGGGTTTAGGGTTTAGGGAACCGAATTTAGCAGACCCTTATCCGAAGAGGCAGAGCCCAAGACCTCTAAAGCTCTGGGGCTTGCGCAGGGCCAAACTCTGAACCCCTGAACCCCCAAACCCTAAACCCCAAACCCCAAACCCCAAACCCCAAACCCCAAACCCTAAACCCTAAACCCTAAACCCTAAACCCTAAACCCTAAACCCTAAACCCTAAACCCTAAGCCTCAAGCCCTGAAGGGGCTTGAAGCGTGCAGGGGCTTGAGTTGAGCCTCTGAGGGGGCTGGATTTGAGGGCCTGGGTTCAGCTTTTTGGGTTTAGGGTTTAGGGTTTAGGGTTCAGGGTTTAGGATTTAGGGTTTAGGGTTTAGGGTTTAGGGTTTAGGATTTAGGGTTTAGGGTTTGGGGTTTTTCGGCTCGAGAGCTTCGGGGTCTGGGCCTTATGAGTTTAGGGCTTGCAGAGATGGGGGTTATGGGGCCTGGCTTTCAGAGACTCGAGCTTACTGTTTAGGGTTTCGGCGCTTTGGGGTGGACCCTAAACCATAAACCCTAAACCCTAAACCCCTAAACCCCTAAACCGGAATGTATTGCTTCAGGTTCAGGCCTGCAAGGGCGGGAATTGAGGCAGTTAGGGTTCGGGGATAACTAGCCCTAAACCCTCAACCCTGTACCCTAAACCCCAAACCCTAAACCCTAAACCCTAAACCCTAAACCCTCGATCCTAAACCCTACACCCTATGCCAGGGCGACTATGAGGAGGGCGATGAGGGGGGAGAGTGGGAAGACGATGGCGACGGCGACATCACGGGAGATGAGAAAGGCTCGCAGCGTCAAGCACAGGAAGCCCGGTATGCACCGTACACCCCAAAGCGTGATTTCTCACAATTATGGTCCTAAAGTGGCCCTTCCTTTTAGGGTACCCAGAAAGGGTTCCTCCCTAATTTCGAGAATTCACCATATGTACCTTGTATGCCGTAAATACCCTGTCCACATACCCTATTTACCCTATGTCCTATATTCCCCATGCACCCTATATACCCTCGACATACCCTGCATGCCCTCTATGCCCTCTATGCCCTGCATACCCTACATACCCTACATAGCTCTACCCGGTTCGGGCTGGTTGTGCTGTTCGGGGCTAGGGGCTTTGGGATGCTGGTTTAGGGTTTAGGTTTTCAGGAGGTGGAGTTTGTGGGGAGGCTTGCGGATTGGGGGTGAAGCCCCTGAATTCTCCAGTTTCATGCGCCCTTCATACGGTCTTTAGAGGGTTCTGATGTGGCGTCTTGGGTTGTATAGAGTATATACAGGGGGGTAGATAAGGGGTCCCCGTTTACGTTTACGGGCCCATACGAAGCCAAGGGGCCAGTGCCCCCTCCCCCGCTACCCCACCTCCACTTGGCAGATGATGGCGAAGCCGGTGGCGGCTGAGTTGCCTGGGGAAAAGTGCCGGCCTGCTCCCTCAACCCTAAACCCTAAACCTTAAACCCTAAACCCTAAACCCTAAACCCTAAGCCCTAAGCCCTAAGCCCTACGCCCTACGCCCTACGCCCTAAGCCCTAAACCCCAAACCCTAAACCCGAATCAATCAATTCGTGGATTTTTCAAAATATAAACCCCAACCCTAAACCCTAAACCCTAAACCCTAATAACCTAAACCCTAAACCCTAAACCCTAAACAAAGTCAGACTTAGGAGCATGTCCTGGTTCCAGAGCACAGATGCTTACGCCATTGTGAACAGTATGAGACCGGGGCCCAGCGGTGAGTCTGGGCTTCGAAGCACTTTTGAGGGTTAGGGTTTAGGGTTTAGGGTTTAGGGTTTAGGGTTTAGGGTTTTGGGTCTTGGATTTAGGGTTTAGGGTTTAGGGTTTAGGGTTAGGGTTTGGGTTTGATCTTGATGTGACATTCATTTCAAGGTTGTGTGCCTGGATAAGTTTCTTTCTCTGAGCTACTTCCCTTCCGAAGGCTGAACTGCGCCACACCCTGCTGTGGTTTTAGGGATTTGGTGGCCGAGGAACCGGCATCAAAAGTTCCAGTTCCCAGCTTTTCTCAGAGGGTGCCACCCTGAACCCTAAACTTAAACCCTAAACCGCCCCTTGAGCCTCCGAGCCACAAAACCCCCTTAAAGCCCAAGACGTAAGCCCTTCACCCTGAAACAAGGTTTGAAGTTTAGGGCCGTATAGGGACAGGGGCTTAAATAGTTCCCAATATTCTACCTCTTGTAGTGCTTCTATGATGGACTTAGCACTACTACCCAAAATACTTCGTGTAATTCAACAAGCCCCTAAGCCCTTAGCCCTAGGCCCCCTACCACATTCACCTCGGAGCTTGAACACGATGCGCCCCTGGTGTTGGCTCAGCGCGTCGGCCGAAAACCCGCTGCCGCACGCGTGCTTCTGAAACTTACGGGCGGATGGATGTGCAGTGGACGTTGGGTTTAGGGTTCATACAGGGGCTTTTGGGGTTTTCAGGGTTTAAGGCAGGAAGTCAGGGCTACTGGTAGAGTTTGCTGCATTCCCTTTTGTGCTTTTAGAAGCTCTTTTGCAGAAGCACAGCTTGCTCATCCAGTTTTGTAGCCTACTACCGCGAAGCTGCGCCGATATGTGGCCGCGACCCGAGCCGTGAAAAAGGGTGGATTAGGTTTTCTGGGGTTTAGGGTTTAGGGTTTAGGGTTTAGGGTTTAGGGTTTAGGGTTTAGGGTTTAGGGTTTAGGGTTTAGGGTTTAGGGTTTCTGGTAGCCGAATTTTAGGTGGCAGTAGCGCCGAAAATCCCAAGACCAAAAACCCTAAGCACTTCGATGAGCTATCAACCTACGGTCGGATCCATGGGCCCTTAGTATGTTGCCCTTGTTTATAGGGTTTGAGCCCTCAGCCCTAGGCCCTAAACCTCAAACCCTAAACCCTAAACCCTAAGCAAAGCTTTCTTGTAGGGCCTCAAGCCTAAGGCCCTGGCTCTAAACCCAAGCCCTCAAGCCTCAGGCCTAACCAACACCTTTTTTTGGACAGGTTTTCGAAACTCTAGAATCCTTGACGATGGAGCGTGTGGCCTTAAACCCTATTCCCCAAACCCCCGACTCTGAACGTTTGGCCACCAAAACCCCCCCAAACTCCGAAAAAGCCCAAACCCCCCAAACCCTAAACCCTAAACCGCAAACCCACAAAACCCTAAACCCCAAAACCTCAACCATAAACCCCAAACCCCCCAAACCCGAAACCCGAAACCCTAAACCCTAAACCCAAAACCCTAAAAACCCAAAGCCCCTAAACCCCAAAACCCCAAACCCCTAAACCCTGAACCCTAAACCCTACACCCCAAAACCCCAAACCCCTAAACCCTGAACCCTAAACCCTACACGCCAAAACCCCAACCCCTAAACCCTGAACCCTAAACCCTAAACCCGAAACCCCAAACCCCAAACCCTAAACCCTAAACCCTAAACCCCCAAACCCTAAAGCTCCAAGCCATCTTAAGGTGGAAGCTGCTGATCTTGCTGGGCGTGGTGAGAGGCGAGTGGGAAGCCGGGAGACTGACAGAGTGTAGGGGTTTAGGGTTTGGGGTATAGGGTTTAGGGTTTAGGGTTAGGAGTAGGGTTTAGGGTTTCGGGTTTAGGATTTAGGGTTAGGATTAGGGTTCGGGGTGTAGGGTTTAGGGTTTAGGGTTCGGGTGCAGGATTTAGTGTCGCCAATGCCCTCTTTTTTACTCCACTTGGGTCTTTATCGCTGCAGATTGCTGCGGTCTTAGGCTTGTTCCCGGACTCAGGGAACCCTGGACCCACTAGGAAGTCACTTATGGTTTAGGGTTTAGGGTTTAGGATTCGGGTTTAGGGTTTAGGGTTTGAGGATTCTGTGGGGTTAGTATGAACAGTTGTTGCATTCTTTTCGGCTATTGTAGCGTTTTTGGGCGTTTGTGTACCCTAAACCCTAAACCCTAAATCCTAAACCCTAAACCCCAAACCCTAAACCCTAAACCTTAAACCCTAAACCCCCACAACCCCCAAAAGAAGCTCGTTCGGACAGGTTGCCAAGACGAGTCCTGCAATGCCGAGGATCGCCGGCTCAAGTTCTTAGCCGATCGAATCTTTAAGCTCTGGGTTTAGGGTTTTGGGTTTAGGGTTTAGGGTTTAGGGGTTTAGGGTTTAGGGTTTAGGGTTTAGGGTTTAGGGTTTAGGGTTTAGGGTTTAGGGTTCCTAAAGGTGGCACCCTCGGGTTTGCGGACCCTTTCTCAAGATCTCTTAAGGGAGTAGAAGGGCCACGTTCGGGTTTTTTCGGGTTTAGGGTTTAGGGTTTAGGGTTTAGGGTTTAGGGTTTAGGGTTTAGGGTTTAGGGTTTAGGGTACCTCTTAGGGGTAGAACCTTAGGGGTCTGAGTATGACTCCTCTGACACTAGGGCCCACACAAGCCTCGGAGTAAACCCTAAACCCTAAACCCTAAACCCTAAACCCTAAACCCTAAACCCTAAACCCTAAACCCTAAACCCTAAACCCTAAACCCTAAACCCTAAACCCTAAACCCTTAAACCCTAAACCCTTAAAACCTAAACCCTAAACCCTAAAGCCTAAAGCCTAAACCCTAAACCCTAAACCCTAAACCCTAAACCCTAAACCCTAAACCCTAAACCCTAAACCCTAAACCCTAAACCCTAAACCCTAAACCCAAAACCCTAAACCCAAACCCCTAAACCCTAAACCCTAAACCCTAAACCCTAAACCCTAAACCCTAAACCCTAAACCCTAAACCCTAAACCCTAAACCCTAAACCCTAAACCCTAACGTCGAGTTGGTACAGCTCGGGAGGTTCTGTGATTATTCGGCCTCTTGTGGTCCTTCTCAGCCGCCTGTAGTACTCGAACCTCCTTTTTGGCACAAGGCGGTGTGCATGTCTCCTTTTCCGGAGTTCGAGGATTCAGAGGATTCGGCGCGGAGCGCCTTCAGGGGGCTAGGGTTTAGGGTTAGGGCTAGGGTTTAGGGTGTAGGGTTTAGGGTTTAGGGTTTCGGGTTTAGGGTTTAAGGTTCAGGGTTTAGGGTTTGGGGCTTAGGGTTTGGCTAGTGTGATCCAGGAGGCATGGGCGCTGGACCAGCTGGCTGACCAGGACCTGATGTGAGTCTGCTTTTGAGGCTTAGGGTTTAGGGTTCAGGGTTCAGGGTTTAGGGTTTACCTTAAACTCTGATACCTAAAACCCAACCCTAAGAACACAGAAGCCTAAGCCCTTCCAACACGCTATCTAAGATCCTCGAAACCCTACAAGACCCCTATACCCTGCCAGGCTCCGAGCTACTGCAAAGCCCCTAAATGCCCAGAGCGCCCGAATTCTCGTGCCATTCGGCTCCTGCACCCCTAAACTCTAAACCCTAAACCCTAAACCCTGAACCCTGAACCCTGAACCCTGAACCATAAACCCTAAACCCTAAACCCTAAACCCTAAACCCTAAACCCTAAACCCTAAACCCTAAACCCTAAACCCTAAACCCTGAACCTACGGCCCTTCGTCCATACTATATCTCCCGGACCTCCAAGCCCAGACAAGACTCAACACATCGAGCAGACGTCCCACCACCCTTAGGGTTTAGGGTTTAGGGTTTAGGGTTTAGGGTTTAGGGTTTAGGGTTTAGGGCCCTGTTCCGACACGAAATCTCCATTTTGTCCGTCGGCGTTTTTGTTTTTTTTTGGGAGGGGTGGGGGGGGGTGGGGGGGGGTGGGGGGGGGTTGCAGTATGCCGTTCTGGACACCCTTGTGGCCGCAAAAAGAGCTCCTTCCAGGCATCATCAACAAATGTTGCTCTTACTGTGAAATGGTTCCTGGGATAAAGCGCGTTTCTGCGTTGGGTTCTATGTATGTGTGTTGTTCTGGCGCGTGCTGGTGGGTGCATGTGTGTGTGTGTGTGTGCAAAAAGGGGTTCAAGCGGAATACTTTTCATGGGTTTAAGGTCCCACCTCTAACCCTGAAGCCTTAAACCCATAACCCTGAACCCTGAGCTCTAAACCCTAAACCCTAAACCCTAAACCCTAAACCCTAAACCCTAAACCCTAAACCCTAAACCCTAAGCCCTAAACCCTAAACCCTAAACCCTAAACCCCAAACCCCCCTAAACCCTAAACCCCAAAGCTTCCAGGAGGAGGATGCCGAACTTAGCGACCTCGAGGTCACGCTTCTGCAGTGCCTGGGCGTGGCAAGTGCAGTGCAGAACCTGCCTTTGCGTGTTCGGGGTCTTGGGTTTGCAGTAGCCCTAAACCCTAAACCCTAAACCCTAAACCCTAAACCCTAAACCCTAAACCCTAAACCCTAAACCCTAAACCCTAAACCCTAAACCCTAACTCCAAATCACGGTCGAACCAAAGCCTAGCTTAGGATCATTTGGGCCTGATTTTGTGTAGGGGTAGTTTCCAAGAATAACGCAATGTGCCCCGAAGCCAGACTTGAGAGTCGTTTATGCAGAAACTTCAGCTGCCCTCTTAGAGCCTCGCCCGTTTGTGCGAGGTTTAGGGTTTAGGGTTTAGGGTTTAGGGTTGAGGGTTGAGGGTTGAGGGTTGAGGGTTTAGGGTTTAGGGTTTAGGGTTTAGGGTTTAGGGTTTAGAGTTGAGGGTTGAGGGTTGAGGGTTGAGGGTTTGGGGGTTTAGGGTTTAGGGGGCATTAAGGCCTTTTGGTGAGTGTATATAGGGATCCTTTCACATACGTACATAATACACGGGGTGTTTTTGGTTTGCGAACCCAGAATATATATTTATATACACATATATATGCATACATTCTATATATATATATAAGTATACACCTCCATATTTATGTATATGTATGTATGTATGTATATATATATATATATTATAGATACAGACACGAACACTAAAGCCTAAAGCCCGAGCCCTACACTGAAAACACCCCATACAGAGAAGCCGAGTGTGTGTATATATGCTTATGTATCCTTCTTTCTCTACACATAAGTATCAAGATAAATATAAATATCAATATCAATATAAAGATAAATAGAAATAAATATCCACATACAGTATCTTTATATAAACATACATATCTATGAACCCTAAGCCCTCAACCGCAAACCCTAAACCCTAAACCCACACCCCACACCCCAAACTCCAAAACCCAAACCCCAAACCCCAAACCCTAAACCTTAAACCATCAATGAAAGAGCATTGGGGTGCCCTGGGTTCCACTTTACTCCGAGGACCCAGCTGACCCAGCAGCGGGGGCCGATGGTGGAACCTCAGCAGGTGCTTACCGCACACGTCCACTCGCGGTTTCTGGTGGGGTTTAGGGTCCAGGGTCCAGGGTCTAGGGTCTAGGGTCTAGGGTTTGGGGTTTAGGGTTTAGGGCTTAGAGACTCCAGGGATCAGGGTTTCGCAAAGCAAGGGAGGGCCCCAGGGAGGGCCCGATCTCCGAGCTGTGTGGGAAGGAGCGCCTGGCCGACGATTCCGCACATGTCATCTCGAAGGACCAAAATGGCAACGCACCTGTGGCTGCAATCATGAGGGTTTAGGGTTTAGGGTTTAGGGTTTAGGGTTTAGGGTTTAGGGTCTAGGGTTTAGGGTTTAGGGTTTAGGGTTTAGGGTTTAGGGTTTAGGGTGGCTGAAGAAGTTTAGGCTCGACTAAAACCCGCCCGCCTTGAACCCTAAACCCTGAGGCAAGAGTCAGTTCTAGACCATGTGGTAGCTGGATCTTCTTCACTTCCTGGTCCCCTGGCCCTACTGGATCAAGAGTACATGTGATGGCCAGACGTTTGGAAGAACTTTGGCGCGTTTTGTTGGCTTTTAGGGGTTTTAAACGTTAAAAAACCCTAGGTTCTTCAGGGATCAGAATTGATGTTGCAGCGACCCTTCTTGTTTCGGCAGGAAGACTGCGTAAAGGCTTTCGGAAATGGCGACTCTGTGATGGCACCGGTTCAGAGCTAACAAGCGAGGACATAGGCTGTACACTCATCCAAACGATGCTTTCTGAGATACAGTTATGACATGAGGATCATGCTGATCATCATCATCCGTTGCAGTGTTTCCAGTTCCATTTGCATTTCTTCTGTCACAGAGGGGCTTGCTAAGATCACTGAGAAACGCCCACCAGCGACATTGCAGTTTCATGAAGTCCCGAGACAACATGTTGGAGCGCATGGAGACACGTGAGAGAGAGAGAGCGCGAGAAAAAAAAACGACAACAAATCCGAAAGCAGAGAGAGAGAGAGAGACATACATAAATGTGTATAATGTATCGGAGAGGGTTTTAGCAAGAGCTAAGCATTACTACAGCCCAAGCCCTAAGATTCCAGAGTCCAGCGGGGCTCTTGAGCCACAGGGCAGCTCGCCAGTCACGGGGTTCAAGGCTTCAGGGGATCTTGGCTTTGGGTTTGAAGGGCCCGCTGCCCTGAACGCCAGGTTATGATCGACCTCCCCCCCCCCCCCACCACCCCCCAAAAAAAAAGAAGCAACAGAAACCAGACTATTACTGGAACACACACACACACACATGCGACCGATTGTCCATCAGCTGTTTCCTTACTGGTAGGATAAGGGTTGGGGGTCGGCATCCTTGTTCATGAAGGGCCGCCCTTGCCACCCCCATCTCGGTCCACTCACCCACCCTGATTTGAGGCCCTTTCTAGGCCAGCTTCAGGCGCACCGTTTCGCTTCTAAAGTCTGAGGAGAGCTAAAAAAACCCCCTTGCCCCGAAACCCTAAACCCTAAACCCTAAACCCTAAACCCTAAACCCTAAACCCTAAACTCTGAACCCTAAACCCTAAACCCTAAACCCTAAACCCTAAACCCTAAACCCTAAACCCTAAACCCTAAACCCTAAACCCTAAACCCTAGGAGGCTTGTATGTACCGCAGCTACCCCGTGCGATACCTTTTTTTTGTAACCTCGAAGAAACCCCAAACTTCCCAAATCCCCCATTCCCCCACCCCTCCTTAAGCCCTAAACCCTAAGCCCTAAACCCTAAACCCTAAAGCCTAAAGCCTAAAGCCAAAACCCTAAACCCTAAACCCTAAACCTTGAACCCTAAACCCTAAACCCTAAACCCTAAACCCTAAACCCTAAACCCTAACCCTAAACCCTAAACCCTAAACCCTAAACCCTAAACCCTAAACCCTAACCCTAACCCTAAACCCTAAACCCTCAGCCCGAAACCCTTAACCCTTAACCCTAAACCCTGAATCCTAAACCCTAGAACCCCCAAGCCCTAAATCCCAAACTCCCAGGTCTGCATGCTCTGCAGTCCGCCTTCCCCAGAGCGCCTGGGGAAAAGGACCCTCGTTTCCTAATGCCCCTGAATGAAGGATTTACTACTGTTTGCTTAAGAACCCCCCCCCCCCCCCCCCCCCCCCCCCTAAAAACAAAAAAAAGAAAAGAAAGAAAACAATAATTCCTTATAAGGGCAATATAGGGGTTATTGCTCTTGTTTCGGCGGGATCTCAAGCATATAGTAGTTTAGGGTTTAGGGTTTAGGGTTTAGGTTTTTTTGTTCGGGGTTTAGGGTATAGCATTTCATGCTTTAGCTTTCACTACTCAAGCAGCTCTTCACGTGACGGAAAAATACCCATGCGCCCAAAAGAATCCCATAACATTAAGAAAGTATGGGTTTTCATCTTCTTTTTACGCGACAGGGCAAAAAAAACAACAACACATCACCCTAGAACCTTAAACCTGGGCCCTGAACCCTAAGCTTTGGACCCCAACCCCTACGCCCTGAACCGAAACCCTAAACCTGAGGCTCTGAACCGAAATCCCTATGCCGATTGTTCAGACTTGCAGTAGAGTTGGTGCCCGATGGTTCGGAATTGCCCCCCCCCCCCCCCCCCTTCTCGAGGAAAAGCGCCCAGAGTCAATATACAGCATATAAAATATACAGTAATATATAGCATATTCTATAGATGATATTCTCTTATCTTGTATTATAGTATATATATATATACATCTCTCTCTCTCTCTCTCTGACATTCAATGGCCCATTTTCCCTACGAAATCCCAGGATTTTTCCCTTCCATTTTGCGGGATTTTCTAGGCTTTTCCGACAGGCATCTGGTCCAGCTAAAAGTACCACCGATTAAAGAGCAAGGGGCGTTTGCAAGAAAATCCCAGTGAAACTTCGTGAGGCACAGACCAACCTCCTACTGGAAATCCTAAAACCCTAAAACCTTGAAACCCTGGACCATGAAGCTCTAAAACGCCAAACTCCTACGTAGCCCTCAAGCCCCCAAACCCCTAAACGCCCACCAAATCCACAACCCCCTACGGCAAACCCCTAAACCTTGAAACCCTCAAGCCCTACAACCTTCACCCGAAGCCCTGAACTGCACCCTGAGAGCCCCCAGGCCTCAAGCCCTCAACTAGACCGAGCCCCCTGACCCGAAATCCGGGACTGTGCTTCTTTCAAGGGCCAGTACTTATGGTATTTCATTGTTGTTTTTGGGGGTTCTTGGGCCCTGAGACCTTCTTTGCTTCGGCTTGCAGGATGGGTTGTGTTCAGGGGCTGGAGATTGCGTGCTTTGGGGAGTTGTCGCTGGCCGTTACTGTCAAGGTCTAAGCCTCAACCCCAAACCCCAAACCCCAAACCCCAAACCCCAAACCCCAAACCCCAAACCCCAAACCCCAAACCCCAAACCCCAAACCCCAAACCCCAAACCCCAAACCCTAAACCCTAAACCCTAAACCCTAAACCCTCAACCCTAAACCCTAAACCCCAAACCCCAAACCCCAAACCCCTCATCCCCAAACCTCAAACCCCAAACCCCAAACCCTAAACCCTAAACCCTAAACCCTAAACCCTAAACCCTAAACCCTAAACCCTAAACCCTAAACCCTAAACGTTAGGGCATCCTTCCTCTGTGCAGCGAGGACGTATGACCGCTTCCTCAGTGACTGTGGCAGCCAAAGTTCGCCGACGGGGCCCAGCCGCGTGCTCAGTGAGATAAAACACTAGGTTGGTTTTTTGGAACATTTTGTATTTTCCTTATTTGGGTTTATAAAGGGCCGTATATATAAATAGAAAATGTAAGTAAATCAATGATATATATATATATATATTTATATTTATATTTCATTCCTAGTAAATAAACAAATAAAAGTAATTATATAAATAAGTATATAAATATAAATACATAAACATAAATATAAATAAATATATATACATAACAAAAAATTATAAATAAATAAATAAATAAATATATATATATATATATATATATCTTTATTTATTTATTATTTCAGAGAGTTTGAAGGCCAACCGAGAACAGTTTGGGTTAGTCATCTTGGGACGTTCCCCCTTATACTAACAGTCCTGGATAGGGAATAGTGTAGTACCCACTCATACCCCTATTGTAGTCCCTACTAAGGACTGTTAGTATAAGGGGGAACATCCCAAGTTAGAAAGATTTCATATCCTCAAACCCCCACCCCATATCTTTCTTCGATTTGACAGGGTTTTCGGTGAGTTCACACACTCACTTCGCTGAGTGAATTCGCCAGCTCGCTTTGCTCACGCCGTTTATGCAACATTATCGCAGGCCATCCATGATGAAGGAAATGCAGGACTATTGGGCGGTTAGAATAACATTACGGGTGCGTGCCAAAAGACTTCTATTGTGCACCTATTAAACGTTAATGCTAATGTTGTAGCGCGGGGAAAAGGAGTAAAAGCACCCCACATATACACCTTTTTGAAAAGTAAAGTCTGCGTATGCGGGCGCAAAAGGCACAGTTCATTTGAAAAAACACGTGAACGTAAGTGACGAAGTAATGAGGAGAGCACCCAAGAGCCCACTAAAAAGAACTACATTGTGGGGCACTCTTATCTTCTTCCAACTAATCTCAACAGATACAAGTGAACCCTGAAAGCCCAAACTAAAAGAAAAACAAAACAGATTGTTGTTGGGTGAGCGTGTGATCTGTGACTTAGCGAAAGCAAAAGAAGATAATATGGGAAAATTGGAAGATACTACTAGTACATTACACATATATACATATTGTTTATACATGAGCGGGCAAAAACTACTCTAGAGGGCCGAATGTAGCCACGCATACAAACGTAGGCGCGGAAAGACACGATGTAATATTACTAGCAGGCGAAATAAGAGTAAAAGTGCCCTGGTGCTCACTTCGCTCACACCTTCGTGCAAATAGACAAGAAAGGACGAAAACGCAAGGCATTACCATGCTGTCCGCGAGCCCCTTTAAGCAGACTTCTTTGCTTGCGAGTGAGCAATATGAATACAATAGATTTCGGGTCGGGCATGCATAATGATGCACGATGAAAGAGAGATTGCAAAAGTGAATTAGATTGTGGGGGGTTTAGGGTTTAGGGTTTGGGGTTTAGGGTGTAGGGTTTAGGGTTTAGGGTTTGGGTTTTGGGTTTACGGTTTGGGGGTGTCGGATGAGCCGAAAAACATGTGTACGCCACGCGGACAGTGAGCATTCAAGACCCTAAACTGTATGGCGTGTCCACCGACCCTATGAATCACTAAACCCTAAACCCTAAACCCTAAACCCTAAACCCTAAGCCCTAAGCCCTAAACCCTAAACCCTAAACCCTCAACCCTCAACCCTAAACCCTAAACCCTAAACCCTAAACCCCACAATACGGAGCCGCATACGGGCTTGTCCCCCAAGAAGGGCCAAGCGGTTTGGCGAATCCCGCCGCGTGGGTGCGAAGCCTTGAAGTTCGCGGGGCTTTGAGATGGTGAGTACCCTCAGCCCCCCCCCCCCCCCCCCCCCCGCAAAAAAAAAAGGAAGAAACAGAGCATCCTAAATCCTTAAATCCCTAAGCCCTAAGCCCGAAACCTTCGCTTCTCCGAGTTTTTTGGAGGTGCCCAGTCCATGGCGATGCCAGCGGTGCAGCTCTGGACCCGAGGACATCTGCCGATTGAGGGCCTGCGGTAGACTCCAGGGTTTAGGGTTTAGGGTTGAGGGTTTAGGGTTTTAGGGCTGAGGGCCATAAGATAAACCCTGGGTGGTCAGTAAGCAAGGGCTTACACTAAACTCCAAACAGGTTGGAACATCCTTCTTCCCATATCCCCAAAGGGTATACTAGAGGGAATCCCAGCTCGAATCATATCCTTAAGCCATGTTGGCTAACTTTCTGGAGTTTTTGACCTGTTTCCCAAACCCTAAGGTGAGTGTGTTCCAAGTGTGCGCCGGTAAGGATCCCACTTCTGGTGCAGCGGATGGCGGGTGGAGGGGAGGTGTCATATGATTTGAAGGGTCCTGGGTATTCATGGTGGGGTTGTGCGACCACGAATGAGGCTATAACCAGCGAGCTATTGCTACCCTACTGACCACCCCAGTAAATTCTGTCCCCCAAAGCCCTAAATGACCCTAAATCCTAAACTCTGAACCGTAAACCTGCATCTCTGAATTCCAAAATCTGAGCCTCAAACCTATAAACCTCCAAGCAGAAGGGGGGGGGATTTGAGGGGACCCTAAACCCTAAACCCTAACCCCTAAATCCTAAACCCTAAACCCTAAACCCTAAACCCTAAACCCTAAACCCCAGACCCTAGACCCTAAACCCTAAACCCTAAACCCTAAACCCTAAACCCTGGTAGTTGGGGATCAAACAAGTGCCCATGAGCGTGGTCAGGCGAGGAGGTCACGGGCGCAAACGGCTTCTGCGCCCTCAACTTCGCCAAGACCTGTGCCCATGGCCGCCTATAATGCTTAGGGTTTAGGGTTTAGGGTTTGGGGTTTGGGGTTTGGGGTTTGGGGTTTAGGGTTTAGGGTTTAGGGTTTTAGGGTTGTAGGGGTTTAGGGCTTTAGGGTTTTAGGGTTTCAGGGTTTTAGGGTTTTAGGGTTTTAGGGGTTTAGGGCTTTAGGGTTGTAGGGTTTCAGGGTTTTAGGGTTTCAGGGTTTTAGGGTTTACTGCTGTAAGCCTCTCAAGTCGGTTTCGGGTGTAGGGTTAAGGGGTTAAGGGCTTTAGGATTTGGGGACCCAGGGCCTACACCCGGCTTGAGGGTTTGGGTTTGTAGGGTTTAATTAGGGGTCTATATGAGAGGGTTTGGTTCAGGTGCCCCAAATTGGAGACCTTTTTTAAGAGCTGACCACTACAGGTCCTTGGCTATGCTTTCAAGGGTCAAGAAGCGGCACACTATGCGGATAGCTTTCGGTTTTAGCACTTCAGGACCCTAAAGTAGCTACCAACACTATCCTGTTTGTCGCCCCTACATATTCTAATACCCTAAACCCTAAACCCTAAACCCTTAACCCTAAACCCTAAACCCTAAACTCTAAACCCTAAACCCTAAGCCCTAAACCCTAAACCCTAAACCCTAAACCCTACACCCTAAACCCTAAACCCTAAACCCTAAACCGCTGATGAAATTGGAGAGGGGCTCGGAGCTCCCAGGGGGGTCAAGTCGAAGTCTTCCAGCTTGACCCCTACACCCACCTAAGCCCTAAACCCTGAACCCTGTAGAAGCCCAAAACCCAAAACCCAAAACCCTAAACCCTAAATCCTAAATTCTACATCCTAATCCTAAATCCTAAACCCTAAGCCCCAGCCCTAGACCCAAAAACCTAAATCCTGAACCCTGTAGACCCTACATCCTAAAGCCAAAAGCCCTTGTCTGTCCGCTCTGCTTCAGGTGCAGACGCTGTTGCTAACAAGGACCTGTGCGCAATTTCGGGTCGCCACAAAGTTTAGGTATAGGGTTTAGGGTTTAGGGTTCAGGGTTCAGGGTTTAGGGTTTGGGGTTTAGGGTTTAGGGTTTAGGCTTTTGGGCAGTTTTGGGTCTTGGGTTTAGGGTTGGGGTTCAGGGCATCGGGTACCAAGGGGTTGAGACTCGTACCCCTGAGGTTGTACCCCAAAGTTTTTCCCCTTGGAGGATCCTAAAGAAGGGCCCCCCCCCCCCCCCATACCCAAGGGTACATTCTTAGGTGTCCAAGGTGAAGTCGCATGTCTGAGGGTAGTTTCCTGGGCCCCTCAGATTGGTCCCTTACCTCCTTTAAAGGGTTCTGAAGTATCTTTGTCATAGTGGGGGTAACGTTTCGCCTTTTTCAGGGTGCTTAAACACAATAAGGAATAGAAACTTACATGTTTAATATGATCCCAACCATGAACTAGATACGGGCCCTTGGGTTGTAGAGGGGCATATAAGGGAAACCCTTTTAAGGGCCCAGACTAGGGGACCATGCAACTAGCCTAAGACCATGCGGGCAGCTAAACCCTAAACCCTAAACCCTAAACCCTAAACCCTAAACCCTAAACCCTAAACCCTAAACCCTAAACCCTAAAACCCAAAACACCCCGGAGCTGCGTCGTGGTTTGCCTGCAGCTTCTTGCCCCAAGGAAAGACGCCGGCTTGCCAAAACCCAAAACCCCAAACCCTAAACCCTAAACCCTGAACCCCTAACCCTGAGGTTTATGGCTTGGGGCGAGAGAGAGAGAGAGAGAGAGAGTGAGACAGACAGACAGACAGACAGACAGCGAGAGAGAGAGAGAGAGAGAGCGGGGGAGAGGGGGAGAGAGAGAAAGAGAGAGTGAGTGAGTGAGAGAGAGTGAGAGAGTCCTCCGGGTTCACCCCGCGAGCGCCTTCCCGGGGCCCTTGGCATTCTTCGTGTTTTCCCAATTCGGAAAAGGTTGCAGAGGGTCAAAACCCTAAACCCTAAACCCTAAAACCTAAACCCTAAACCTTAAACCCTAAACCCTCAACCCTCAACCCTCAACCCTCAACCCCAAACGCGAGCAGGATTATTCCTACTTCGCCAAGAGCATCGACTTCCAGAACCCTTCGATGCGCTGGGGACGCCCAGGAACTGACTGACGGGCTGACTTCGTCCCGACGTCGAGGAAGTGGGTTTAGGGTTTAGGGTTTAGGGTTTAGGGTTTAGGGTTTATGGTTTGGGGTTCAAGGAAGTCATACTCGGACCCCAAGCATGTACCCCGAAGAGGTCCCCTCAACATACTCCCCAATATGGCCCTTATATTCCCTTAGAGAAACTTCAAAAAGGGTCCCCAACCCAAGGGTACAACCTTCATAAACATTCCATAGGTGCTTGTCGGATTCAAAAGCCGAACACCGGAATTGCCGCTCTCTCTCTCTCTCTCTTTATATATATATATATATATTCTAGACACATACATACATACATACATACATACATACATACATACATACATACATACATACATACATACATACATACATACATACACATATGTACATGTACATGTACATATACATGTAGATATACATATACATATACATATGCATATGCATATACATATACATATACCTATCCACACATACGCATATATATATATATATATATATATACATGTGTGTATATATATGTATATATATATATATCTGTTCGTTCATTCCCTCAGTTGGTGACCGCGAATCGCAAGCCCCATGCCGCCCAAGGTGCCAACGTGCGCTGGGACGGCCGCTACTGCCGCCTCAACGGCTTCCTCCAGGAATCGGTGAGGGGCCCAAGTTGTTGGGGTTAAGGGTTGCGGGTTTAGGGTTTAGGGTTTAGGGATAGGGGTGAGGGTCTAGAGTGGAGATGTGTGGTGTTGGGCATTGGCTGGTCAAAGGTTTGGGGTGCCCACGAACCTACACGTTCCCGGCTTGCCAACTCAGGGTATAGGGTATAGGGTTTAGGGTGTAGGGTGCAGGGTTTAGGGTTTAGGGTTTAGGGCTTCAGGTTTTTGACTTTTGGGGTTGGGGTCCTGTGAGAGCTTGTCATGGAGTTCGGAGCTTCAAGGGACAAGGCAAAACTTCAACCCCAAACCCGAAGCCCTCCAAGCCTAAACCCTAAGTCATGAACCCTAAATCCTAAGGACGAATCCTTAAACCCGGAACTACAGTTAATATGGGGGCCTGAAGAATGTTGAATAGGGGTTTTGGGGGTCAATATAGGTATAAATTTATAGGGCCCATGAGGGAATACTATTCGTAAATATTCGGGCCCATGTAGTCCTCGTTGCTTCTTACATCCACAAGTGAGTCGAGTCTTCAGCCGTCCGGATGACCGCTTGTTAGGGTTTAGGGTTTAGGGTTTAGGGTTTAAGGTTAAGGGTTTAGGGTTTAGGGTCCTAAGCCCGAGGTCGTGAAGCTTCAGCACAACTTCACGGCGCTGCAGCGTCACGCGCGCGAGCCCGGTGCTCAGGTCTGTAGCCAGTAGAGTGCCTTCCTGACGTTTACCTGCTGGGATCCCGAACTAAACCCTGAAACCCAGACCACTTTGAACCCTAAACCCTAAACCCTCAACCCTAAACCCGAAACCCCAAAACCCTAAGCCCTCAACTCTCGAACCCCTGAACCCTGAAACCCTCGACCTCCATGAACCCCGAAATCCGCAGACCCGAGCACCTGGATCGCTCTCAGGCTCTGTGAGACAAAGTACTCCAAACACGGCGTGGAGCGGCTGTCATTCTTGGACCGCGGGGCGGGGAGTACCTAAACCCTTAAAAGCCCTAAGCCACAAACCCTAAACCCTTAAGCCTAGAGCCTATAGGGTGGGAGAGTTGTTGTGTTAGAGGCCTTGAGGCTTGAGCTTTCGGCCTCTGGGGTTTAGGGTTTAGGGTTTAGGGTTTAGGGTTTAGGGTTTAGGGTTTAGGGTTTAGGGTTTAGGGTTTAGGGTTTAGGGTTTAGGGTTTAGGGGGGTGTGGAACATGAGAGCCCCCACGAAGCATTGGCATGAAGTGTTCCCAGGACCAGGCTCAGGTGGATTTTCGTGGTTGTTTAGGAGGAGGGTTCATAGATAGGGTTCATAAATAGGGTTTATAAATAAAGTTTGGGGTTTAGGGTTTAGGGTTTAGGGTTCAAGGATTAGGGTTTAGGGTGGGTTTCGGGTTGAGAGTTTAGGGGGAGGGTCACCCCAAGAATCGCACGCTCCCCAAGTCCTAAACCCTAAGCCTTAAGCCCACCAGTCCTTAAAGCCCTTCAGGGTCTAGGGTTTAGGGTTTAGGATTTAGGGTTTAGGGTTTTAACCTTGCGTCCCGAACCTCCAGCTCCAAACCTGGAGGACATGTTGGAGCTCTCCCGGCAAGAGAAGGATGATGCGCCGAGCCCGCTACTGAGCAATGGCATGGCCCAGTCGTTCCGGGTTTAGAAACCCTAAGCCCGCAACCCGTAACCCTGAACCCTGAACCCTTAGCCCTTAACCCCAACTCTCAACACCTTACGCCCCGAAACCCCTCAACCCTAAACCCCCCAAACCCCTAAAACTCTCAACCCCGAAGCCCCTGAGCCCCCTTCTAAACCGTCAATCCAAAGCCTCTGATCCTCTTCGTCGGTATCTTAGGGTTTAGGGTGTGGGCTCAGGAGGACCCAGGGATTAGGGTTTCTTGGAGGGTTTAGGGGGTCGCAAAAATATCTAAGAATCATGGCCAACATCAACCCCCCCTCCCCTCAAAACCCTACTCTACTTTTGGAGGCCCCTGTACTAATATAGGGCGCGCGAGGAGAGCGACGTGCAGGTTCTGAAACCAACGAAAGATCCGAATCCTAAACTCCTCCAAGCCCCAAATCTTGAACCTTAAGCAATAAGGGCATAGGGTTTAGGGACCGAGGGTTTAGGGTTTAGGGGTGTTGGGGTCTAGGTTTAAGGGTTCGCCTAAACCCTAGACCCTAGACCCCAGACCCTAGACTCTAAACTCTAAATCCTAAAGCCTAAACCCTAACCCCTAAACCCATAAACCCCAAAGTCCTGCAAAGCAGTCCGAGGCTTACTGGAGGCGGAGAGGATGGCAGCCTGGAACTGTGTCTGCCGCCTACTTCCGGGCTTCAGGGTTTAGGGTTTAGGGTTTGGGGTTTAGGGTTCGGGGTTTGGGGTTTAGGGTTTGGGGTTTGGGGTTTGGGGTTTAGGGTTTAGGGTCTATTAGGGTTAACTAGTGTTTATTAGGGCGTATTAGGGTTTATTAGGCTTTTCTTAGGGTTCATTAGGGTTTATTACGGTTGATTAGGGCTTTGTTTTTGGGTTATGTTAGGGTTGCGTTAGGGTATATTGGGGTTCATTCGCGTTTATTAGGGTTGATTGGGATTTATTAGTGTCTATTAGGGTTCATTAGTGTTTACCAGGGTTTGCTAGTGTTTACTAGGGTTTTCGGGGTTTGGAGGTTCGCTCTTCCCAGAGAAACAACCCCTTTGTCAATATTAACTCGGACGGGGTATTGGGACGGGAGCGTTCAGGGGTTTAAGGCAAAGGTTTTGGGGTTTTGGGTCTGGGGGTTTGCAGAGATTTGTGGCCTTTGACCGGCCTAGTTTTGCAGACTATGTGGCGGGCTGCAAGATTCCCACACACCGAAATCACCCCCCCCCCATCTTTATATCCCCTCCAAACCTCCTGAGAGTGCCTGTTCTATGTGAGGTAAAATGGTGGACCCGAATTAGTAGAGACTCCCTGATTGAATTCTGGAAACCAACAAGCTAAACCCCAAACTCTAAACCTTAAAACCCTTCCTGGTTGAAAGCTTAGGATTCGACGACCTTCCAGCATACCCGCTGCAAGCCTACCGTGCCTAAACCCTTAAGCGCTGAAGCCGAAAACCCTGTGAAGCACCCCAACCTCAAACCCCAAACCCCAGGCCCCAAACCCCAAGCCCCAAACCCCAAACCCTAAACCCTAAACCCCACAAACCCCAAGCCCCAAACCCCATAAACCTTAAGACCGAAGCCTTCACCCCGCCGAAGCTTCGCCCAACCCTTCCCAGGCCATGGGCGAGTTGGGCTGCGACATTGCCATGTGCACCGATGGGGCAAGGGCTTTGAGGTTTTGACCAAATGTTTAGGGTTTAGGGTTTAGCGTTTCGGGTTTGGGGTTTAGGGTTTAGGGTTTAGGGTTTAGGGTTTAGGGTTAGGGTTTAGGGTTTAGGGTTTAGGGTTTCGGGTTTGGGGTTTAGGGACCTTGGGGGGTTCCCCCTTATACTAACAGTCCTTATAGGGATGATCGTCGGGGGAACGATAATCCCCGAAACCCTAAAAACCCTAATTGCTAGGGTTCCTGAACGCTAAGAGGGTGGGATACTTCGGGCTTTTCGGGTTTCAGGCTTCGAGAGGGTTGCCAGGTTTGGGGCCTTAGCGGATTTCGGGGGAGTTTCAGCTTTTCTTGGGGCTTAGTTAGGTCCGAAGCCCGTTTGGCTCCAGAGTACACGCAGAACCACTGAAGATGGCTGTATATCATGCGGGCCGGACGCCCAAACGCCCAAGCTCCGACTATTCGGATTTAGTTGCCAAACCCTGACCCCTCAACCCTAGGGGGTTCAGGTTTACAGAGTTTAGGATGTTCCCCCTAATTCGGGGGGGCGGGGCCCGCCGCCCCCCCCCCCCCCCCCCCCCCCCCCCCCGCAATATATTGATTCCCTATTAAAAAAAGTAGGAATCAGCCGATCCAAACTGCAGCTCGGTAAGCAACAAAAAGAAGCCCGCAGACATATTTTTGAACCACGCCCGGAAAATGTTCTTTAAATGTGGTGGTATTTCCCCATACGAAAGCCCTCGCAATGGAAAGTGGTCTTGCAGCCGGATTTTCGACGAAAATCATTCTTGAAATGTGGAGGTATCAATGAAACAGATGCTCGGATTAAGTGGGAGTACAATCAGGGGTACTATAATCCCTATTTAAGGACTGTTAAGATAAAGGGGCCCCTAAAACCGTAAACCCTAGTTCCTAAAACCGTAAACCCTAGTTCCTAAAACCCTAAACCCTAGTTCCTAAAACCCTAAACCCTAAACCCTAAACCCTAAACCCTAAACCCGAAACCCGAAACCCGAAACCCTAAACCCTAAACCCTAACCCCTAAACCCTAAACCCTAAACCCTAAACCCTAAACCCTAAACCCTAAACCCTAAACCCTAAACCCTAAACCCTAAACCCTAAACCCTAAACCCTAAACCCTAAACCCCATACAGAGTTTAAAAGTGCTTAAGAAGGTGCGCCTATTCCTTCTGCGACAAAGAAAATGGCCCGGAGCTCAGAATTCAGGGTTCGTTGTTCAGGGTTTAGGGGTTCTGGGCTTAGGGTTTAGGGTTTAGGGTTTACGGCTTAGGGTTTAGGGTTTGGGGTTTAGGGCTTGGGGCTTAGGGTACCCAACTAGGGGGAGTTCTGAAGCCTACTGTTCATGTCCCTTGAGCTTCCAAGAAGGAGACAAAGAGCGCCCCTACAACCCCAAATCCCACATCGTAGGCCCTAAACCTTAAGCCCTGTAGCGAAGATTCTCAAGTCTAGGGCCCTCAACTCCTGAATCTCCCAACCGGAAACACCCCTAAACCCTAAACCCTAAACCTCTCTACCATATATACCTTAATGTTAAACACGAACATGGCGATTCGACCCCCATTGTTCAGCACGAATTTGGCGTTTTGACCCGTCTGGCCCGTTTGGCCCCCCATTGTTCAGCACGAATTTTGCGTTTTGACCTGTCTGACCTGTTTGGCCCCCCATTGTTCAGCACGAATTTGGCGTTTTGACCCGTCTGACCCGTGTGATTGTTAGGCCTCTTGGTGCGTCTGAACAGAAATTGAGAAAAACTTTGTATTTTCTGAATGTTATGGGATTCTTTGGGCGGGTGCGTTTTTTCCGTTGCCTACACACACTGCTGGCCTGGTAAATGCTCGAACTTGAGATGCTGAACCCTAAACCCGAAACCCCAAAAGCCTCTGCAACTTGCCGAAGCCGAAGGCCAGCCTGGTCTTTATGGAGAGTGCGAAGGCCGGAAACCGAGACCCTGGTGGAGGGTTTAGGGTTTAGGGTTTAGGTTTTAGGGTTTTGGGTTTAGGGTTTAGGGTTTCAGGGTCCAGGGTTTAGGGTTTAGAAGGGTTTCGGGTTCGGGGTTTAGGGTTTAGGGCTTAGAAGGGTTCAGAGTTTTGGGCCAACAGAAGGGTTTCAGGGTGGCTACGCCAACCCTGTGGATAGGGAGTCTGCAACAGGTCACATATGGTTTAGGGTTTAGGGTTTAGGGTTTAGGGTTGGTCCATGTCAGGGTTCAACTACTGTTGAGTGCTAAATTGTCCCTAAGCCCTAGACCCCAAACCCGAGCCCTAAACTCGAAATTGCGAAACCCTGAACCCATCCTAAACCCCTACGAAGCAAGCCAAAAACGTCACCGTTATGGGGGAGGCTGCGCGAAATGGGTGGTTCCTGGTGTTTCAACGGGGTTGGCTTGCTTACAGTTTCAGGGTTTCCGGCTTCAGGGGTTATCTGGGAGCCCTGTGGGGAACGGAGGGCACGTACGTGTTCTTCTCACACCTTCTCCAAGACAAGCCATTTAAAACAACCCGAATCCCCCCTCCCGGCCCGCTTAAACCCTAAACCCTAAACCCTAAACCCTAAACCCTAAACCCTAAACCCTAAACCCTAAACCCTAAACCCTAAACCCTAAACCCTAAACCCTAAACCCTAAACCCTAAACCCTAAACTCGGCCCCCTCGTTGCCCATGGAGGGATCCCTGAAAGTGTCGGGTCAGGTTGGTGTCCGTCTGGGCGTTGGTATCTTTCCTGGAACCTTGAGCTTCACCACTTTGGCCCCCGCCGAACGGCCCACAACTCCAAACCGTAAACCCAGCAAGCCTCAGAGGGGGCACTACAGGGGCCCAAAAAACTAGAATAAGGTCTTGGGGGGTTGCTATAAGTAAAATTATAAAGTGACCCTAAGGAAATGCTCAAGTAATTATTCCGACCCCTATATCTTTGTCATAGTTGGGTAGCATTTTACATCTTTACGGGTACTTAAACCCAATAAGGAATAAGCATTTAAAATTTAAATATTATCCCTACAATGAACTAGATATTATACCCTAAACCCTAAACCCTAAACCCTAAACCCTAAACCCTAAACCCTAAACCCTAAACCCTAAACCCCAAACCCTAAACCCGAAACCCTAAACCCTAAACCCTGGGCCGGTATGAGTAGGTGCTTAAGGTGCAGTATCGGGCCCCCAGCCATGTCCAGGGGCCTGAGGTGAAGGTGCAATCGGCCGGTTTGCGTTTCGGGGTTTAGGGTTTAGGGTTTAGGGTTTAGGGTTTAGGGTTTAGGGTTTAGGGTTTAGGGTTTAGGGTTTAGGGTTTAGGGTTTCGCGTTGAGGGGTCTTGGATGTTGGGGCTTGCTATGGTTAGGGTGTAGAGCCCTTTTTCAGTCTGAAGAGCTCTGCTGTCTTACTGTTGGTTAGTAGGGAATGAGGGAATGCGTACCCTACATCCCCCTATATTCCCTTTAAGGGATGTTATAGGGTACCTCATTCCCTCATTCCCTACTAACCAACAGTAAGTCTTTAGAGCCAACACGACATACGAACCTTAACTTCAGCCCCATACGATCGATGGCTATTTCTTGCAGAGTCCTGTCCAAGGGTGGGTCGCCACCTAAACCCGAGACCCTAAACCCTAAACCCTAAACCCAAAACCCTAAACCCTACACCCTAAACTCTAAACCCTACACCCTAAACCCTACACCCTACACCCTAAACCCTAAACCCACCTGAAAGTCGATAAAGGCTGGGACCCCTTGGTCGGCATGCCGCTTCGCCACTGCCACAGCCTCAGTGACAGGAAAGGTTTAGGGTTTAGGGTTTGGGGTATAGGGTTTAGGGTTTAGGGTTAAGGGTTTAGGGTTTAGGGTTTAGGGTTTAGGGAAACCGGAGCCAGCCAAAGCCAGGGCCAGCCAAGCCAAATCCACAATCGCATACGTCGGAGATATGGTAGTCCTGACCACAGTGCAGGCTTTGGAGCTCAAGCCCAGCCTATGCCCATCTCTCCCTCGCCCAGATGCTGGCTGCATGCGAAATTAACCCGAAACCCTAGACCCTAAACCCGAAACCCCAAAACCCTAAACCCTAAACCCTAAATCCTAAACCCTAAACCCTAAACCCAGGTGGCTTTGCCGCCTTGGACGGTGTGGGGTGGGAGAAAAGTGTTAGATGGCCCTCCACAATCGGCCCAAAGCTGCTCTTCACACCTCACGAATCTTTCGAGCTTGTTCCGCAACCTAACCTTCACAGCATCTCTACGCCCTATCACAGCAAACCCTAACCCTAAACCCTAAACCCTAAACCCTAAACCCTAAACCCTAAACCCTAAACCCTAAACCCTAAACCCTAAACCCTAAACCCTAAACCCTAAACCCTAAACCCTAAACCCTAAACCCTAAACCCTAGACCCTAAACCCTAAACCCTAAACCCTAAACCCTAAACCCGGCAGTGATGGTCGGGTCTACTTCATGTGCCCCACACCGCGCATGCAGGATGACGACTTGGCTTTGCAGCTTTGTCATCCTTTGAAAAACCCTAAACCCTAAACCCTAAACCCTAACCCCTAAACCCGGCAGCCCCCCCCAAACAAGAAGAACCTGCCAGAGAAACAAAGCCGGCCCTGGCTTTTGGGGTTTAGGGCTGTAGTTGGGTTTAGGGTTTAGTAACTTGAGGGCTTGATAGTTTTTAGGGGCCAAGAGGTTCGTAGCTTTAGGGACTTGGGTTTCAGGGTCTGCGGTGAAGGTCCAGAAAGCTTTAGGGATTGTAAGGTTCAGGGTTGTGGTCTAGCGTTTAGCGCATAGCGTTCAGGGTTTGGGGTTTAGTGTTGCTTTGCACAAACTTCTTCTTTGGTACTGTTCTGTCGCCCTGAAAGTCTGAAGTGGCCGACGCCTGTTGCTTTCAGAAGACACAGGGGCCTGGTCATAGCGAAGGGCTGCTTATAGGGTTCTTAAGGGGGGGGCGTTCAAGGGGGGTAGGTGCCTAGGGAACCCTACAGAAGCTTAGGAAGCCTTAGGGAATGATGGGGAGTATTAGGGAGCCTTGGGTTACGTACTCCCTTTGAACCCTCCTTTCTTAGGAACCCTATAAACTGTTGATCCCTCCTGCCAGAGAGAGCCTGGAGTTTAAGACTCCTAGGGTTGAGGACTAAGGGTTTGGGGCCTGAGGCCAGAATCCCCGCCTTCCAGAGATAGAGCCTAGCGGTTAGGAATTGTAGGGTTTAGGGTTTAGGGTTTAGGGTTGAGGGTTTAGGGTTTGGGGTTTAGGGTTGAGGGTTTAGGGTTTAGGGTTTAGGGCTTCGGGGTTTCGGGCCTCAGCCGAGTGCTTTCCCCTCGGAGTCGCACGCCAGGATCCAGAGAGGGTGGGCGCTGAGCTGTTGACTGGAGACTGCGTGGAGGAAAGACGCTAGGATGCCCACCGCCCGCCGTCATCAAACGTGCCCCCCTGTTTAAGGTGGTTAACTCGGGCCCCCTTGCAAAACCGGTGGTTACTTCGGATCCCAAACCCTAAACTCTAAACCCTAAACCCTAACCCTAAACCCTAAACCCTAAACCCTAAACCCTAAACCCTAAACCCTAAACCCTAAACCCTAAACCCAGTATAAGGGTCCTGCTTTTGATCCGAGATGCTGCATCTCCGAAGACTACGTCTACTCCTTCTTATGGGCCTTGGGGGTTTCCGAGGGACTCTGGAACCTACATACAAAGGGTTTGGGGTTTAGGGTTTAGGGTTTGGGGTTTAGGGTTTAGGGTTTGGGGTTTAGGGCTTGGGGTTCGGGGTTTGGGGTTTAGGGTTTAGGGTTTGGGGTTTGGGTGACTAATAGGGTTTACAAAGTCAGCAGGGGCCCCAACAAATAAGTGCTTCCCGAAAAGCCTAAGCTCTCCCAAATCGGGGGAGACACGTTGCCCTTGAATGGGGTTTAGGGTTTCGGGTTTGGTGACCGGTGTTTAGGGCTAAGGGTTTAGGGCTTAGGGTTTAGGGTTGCAAGTGCGCCTGAGGCTGCCGAATAGTTTGGACTGCCACCCGCTTGCTGCTAAACCCTAGACCCTGAAGCCTAAACCCTTCCTGCCTACTAATTAAGAGGTAGTTTCTACTAACCTGTAGGTAAAATGGAGTCCCAGGTTTGCTTAAGGCCCAAACCTGATTTTGTTGGTGGCTCGAGCAAGAACTGATGTGATCAAGGGGCCCACTCTCACACACGGTTGACTCAACCGCAACCCTAAACCCTCAATCTTCAACCCTCTTACCCCCCAAACCGTAAACCCCTAACCCCTTCAACCCCTCTACCCACAACCCTCAACTCCTCAACCCCTAAACCCTAAATCCCAAACCCTAAACCCTCAACCCTAAACCCTAAAACCTTCAACCCTAAACCCTCAACCCCTGCCGGTCTGCGCGGGGTCCGACCCGTCCCATGGCGCCCTGCGCAGCTTGAGCCGCAGCCCAGTGGGATGTCGACGTCACAAGGCGCCCGGAAGGGGAGGGCTGAAAGAATCGGGGGGGGGGGGGGGGGTTTAGGGTTTAGGGTTTAGGGTTTAGGGATTAAGGTTTAGGGTTTAGGGTTTAGGGTTTAACTAGGGTTTTCTCTTTAGGGTTTAGGGTTCAGGGTTTCAGGGTTTAGTGGCGGCTGGTGCGAGGCCTTAGGGTCTGCCCTGAACCCTGACGAGGATCACCATCTCGCGGCGCATAGATCAAGCCGCGTGCTTGAGGCTCCAAAGGATGGTCCCAGCTGTGGCCTCGAGGTTTAGGGTTTAGGGTTTAGGGTTGAGGGTTGAGGGTTTAGGGTTTTACGGTTTAGGGTTTAGGGTTTAGGGTTTAGGGTCTAGTGCAGTGCAGCCGGTGGTGCAAGGTCGCAGCAGTGCTGCGCAAGATCAGCTCGAGACGCTCAATGAATTTACGGTTTAGGGTTTGAACTTCCTCAAAATCGAAGTTGAGCAAGGTCAGGGGGTCCCCGAAAAGGCCGGCTCTTTTTTTGGGGGGGTTATTTGGGGGGTTGTTTAGGGGCTACTGAGGTATATAGGGGCTCTATACGGTTTATGTAGGGGTTTTATGGGGGAATAAGGTTAAGGGTACCTTTTAGGGTCCCTCCTCATACCCTTAAGGTTTATTGTTGCAAGGGATTGGGGGGCTTCTGAGCTGCAGGTTTACGATTAGGATCCCTACATCCAAAACCCTGAGCCCTACGTGCAAAACGCAAAGCCCTGAACTCCAAATCCCAAACCCTGCAAAGCCCAAAAGCCCTAAACTCTAAAACCCAAAACCCCAAACGCTCAAGCCCTAAACATAAGTCAAACCCAAAACCCTAAACCCTAAAACCCTAAAACCCCAAACCTTGAAGCCCTAAACATAAGTCAGACCCACGGTCACACTTTTTGTGTGTTTGCTTTCGAGGAAGGGATCCAGCAGCCGTGTTCGAGTTTTCGGATTTAGGGTTTAGGGTTTAGGGTTTAGGGCTTTAGGGCTAATTAAATATAGGGTTTAGGGTTTAGGGTTTGGGGTTTGGGGTTTGGGGTTTGGGGTTTGGGGTTTGGGGTTTAGGGTGTGAGTATCAGAATCATGAGACCTCCCCGTGCTGCCCTGCGAGGCTTGTTCCAGGTCGAGCTGACAACACAGGCGCGCAGGGGCTTCAGGGTTTAGGGTTTAGGGTTTAGGGTTTAGGAGGGGGCTTGAGAAAATTGGGGGTTTACGATATTCGGGGTGCCTTTTTGGGGGTCCTTACTATAAGGGGATCCTATAATATTTGGGGGGTCTATATTTGGGGTCCCCTATTTTCTTAGTTCTCCAGAAAAAGGGTTACTAGGGTTACTAGGATTTCTAGGGGTACTAGGGTGGTTGTGTCACTGGTGTAACTGGGGTTATTACGGCTTAGGGTTTAGGCCTTCTCCTTACTAGCTCTCTAGCCGAAAGAACCCCAGCAAAGCCTAAGCCCGAAACCCTGAAACCCTATAAACCCCCTAAACCCCCTAAACCCCCTAAACCCCCTAAACCCTATAAACCCTATAAACCCCATAAACCGTGTAAACCCTATAAACCCTATAAACCCTACAAACCACCCCCTAAACCCCCTAAACCCCCTAAACCCTATAAACCCTGTAAACCCTATAAACCCTGCAAACCCTATAAACCCTATAAACCCTAAACCCTAAACCTCTAACCCCTAATCCCTAAACCCTAAACCCTAAACCCTAAACCTTCAACCCTAAACCCTAAATCCTAAGCGCAAGACACCCTCCAGCTCTCAGGCACCACGCGTGCCGGTCGGCAGTGGCGGCCCGCAGGCGCCCGCTCCGGCTCTGGCTCGGCTTTAGGGTTTCGGGTTTAGGGTTTCGGGTTTCGGGTTCAGGGTTTAGGGTTTCGGGTTTCGGGTTTAGGGTTTAGGGTTTGGGTTTTGGGTGCAGGGTTTGGGGTTTCGGGTTTAGGGTATTATAGGGTTTAGGGTTGAGGACTTAAGCTTCAGGACTGTTTGGGGTGTTAGGTTTTCCGGTTTTCGGGGTTTGGGATTTAGGGTTCGGGCTTTGGGGGTGTGGGGTCGTTTGATCAGAAAATGAGTGGAGAGGAGTGCGGAGCAGGGTGGAGAGCCGGTGAAGAGGAGAAAAATAGAGTGGCTCCTGTAGACTTTCTGAAGCGGAGTGTAGTGCAGCTGACAGAAGTCGAAGAGTGAGCGTGGAGTTGTAGTGGTGCATGGGGAGTGGAGTGGTGTGAGGCGTAAGAGTCACATGAGAGAATGGTGTTGCGAAGTGGAGTTTTCGTAGAAGGGAGCAGAGTGAACCACGGACCGAACTGAGAAAAGATAAGAGTGAACTCAGGAGGCAAGGGCCATGCACACCCTAAACCCTAAACCCTAAACCCTAAACCTAAACCCTAAACCCTAAACCCTAAACCCTAAACCCTAGACCCTAAAACCTTCAACCCTAACCCTAAACCCTAAACCCTAAACCCTAAACTCTACACTCTACACATCGGCTCCGCTTTTCGTTTTGTACAACAAAAGGGAGGTAGCGAAGAGTTTCGTAGAGCCAGTGCACTGGAAGTGGGCGCATGCAAAAATGTGCACAATGAAGTGGAGGGTTTAGGGTTTAGGGTTTAGGGTTTAGGATGTCTTGTTAGCATCTGTGGTCGCTGCCCAGTGTAGGGCTGAGAATTTGGGGCTTTTGTTGTTCCCCACCCCCTCGGTGTGGGGTTGTTAGATTTTAAACTCAACTCTGCTCCTCGCCGGGTCTACTTCCCCGGTCTACTCCTCGCCCAACCACAGGGTGCCCAACCCCAGAGTGTCTCTGGAGTGCCCACCCCAAAGTGTCCCTGAAGTGCCCCACCCCAAGTGTCCCTGGAGTGCCCAACCCCTGAATATCTCTACCCAGAGAGGGTGGGGATGTTCGAAGTAAGATAATTTTTGGGTTGCGACCCTAAACACCCTACACCCTAAACCCTGAACCCTAAACCCGAGACCCGAAACATTCTGGCTCCGGGCGGTCGACAATGGAACCGCTGAACCCCGTACCCCGAGACGTATAATACCTCGAGCCCACGAAGGTAGCCCCAGTCCCGCGAAGCTTGGGGGGTTTCGGGTTTAGGGTTTGGGGTTTAGGGTTTGGGGTTTCGGGTTTAAGTTTAGGGTTCAGGGTGTAGGACTTAGGGTTTAGGGTTCGGGGTTTGGGGTTCAGGGTTTGGGGGTTAGGGGTTTCGGGTTTGGGCTTTAGTGGGGGTTTGGGTTTGGGGTTTAGGGTTTGGGGCTCATGGTCTAGGGTTTGGGCGGTTCATGGCTTAGGGTACAGGGTTTTGGGTTCAGGTTTTAGGGTTTAGGGTTTTGGTTCCCTATCACGCCTTCATGCCGGCAGGATCTGTTCGGAGTACCACCGATCGTACTTGTGCACGAACCCCAGATTGCTTCTGCAGATGGTGCACGCAAAACCCCCCACCCCAATCCCTAAGCCCTATCCCCCTATAACCCTATAACCCTGTAACCCTATAACCCTTATAACCCTATAACCCTATAACCCTATCACTCTCAACCCTAAACCCTAAACCCTAAACCCCAAACCCCAAACCCTAAACCCTAAACCCTAAACGTTAACCTCTTTGAAAGAGTTTATAAACCTTACGCTTCTGACCTTATCGGGTTCATAGGATTGGAGTCCAGGGTACAGTATCCCTGTCCAGTACAGTCAAACGCAAGTTAAATCCTCAACCCTAAGCCCTAGACCCTACACCCTAAACCCTAAACCCTGAACCCTAAACCCTAAACCCTAACCCCTAAACCCTAAACCCCAAAGCCCACACAGGTGCCCCCTGAATTTCGGAAACCCCCACATTGCATGTACGGCCTGGGAACTAGTGTCTGGCATCGTGCGCTCGCAGTCTTGGCCGCTGGTCATGGCCTTGGGTTCTGGATGTAGAGTTTACTTAGTCTTTTCAAGATTTAGGAGGATTGAGGGTTTGAGGTAAACTGTCTTAGGAAGTCTTAGGAACCCAAGACCCCAAACCCAAAACCCTAAGCCCTGGAACCTATACCCGAAACCCTAAACTCCTCTTTTTGAAAAACGAGTTTTCCTGACGTATGGGGTTTGGAAGCTCTGAGAAGTGCTTAGGGGCGTGTTCGTGCTCATATGCCTGGCCTGCTTGGCGACGCCGCTGCTCTACTGGTTCAGAAGGCGGAGTGGGAGCAAATGCCCTAAACCCAAGGCCTAAACCCTAGCCCTAAACCCTAAATCCTAAACCCGAAACCCAAGAGCGGCTGGACGGAGCTCAGTTCTTAGCCCTGGCAAGTAGTTAGAAAGATGAGCGCGTCGCAGTTCAAGGGATGTCTTGGGTTTGGGATCTAGGGTTGTGTGCATGTCGGCCTTATGCATCTGTCTATCTGACTTTGTACCGAACCGTCTGTATACAGGTGTATACACAAGATGTTCAATGAGCAACAACACTTATCTGTCTAACCGAGTCTCATCCAGCCAACTCCATGCAATCAACCAGTCTTTCTGTCTGCTGGCCCCATCGCTCACGCGCGCGCGCGCGAAAGAGAGAGAGCGAGAGAGAGAGAGAGAGAGTGTGTGTGTCTCTGTGCGCGCGTGTATGTCTGTGTAGTAGGTTTTTGGGATAGTTCAGGTTTCCCAAGAGATGTAGTTAGATCTGGTTCGTAGTAGGAAATCAAGGAAGTAGGTACCTTATGTTCCCGATGTACCGCCCTTAAGCTTAAGAACCACCCAAAAAATCAGAAATAGCAATCCCTATATCACCTTGTAAGGAAGAATATTTTATTGTTTTTTTTTTTTTTTGGGGGGGGGGGGGGGGGGGGTTCTTAAGGAATTCGGAATAAAGGGATTCACAAGGAGAGCAAAGAGGGGGACTCGTAGCCTCTTGAACGCGGCAGGCAGTCGAATCTGCGGAAAGAGTACATCCCTCGCGCTGGCAGCCTCAGGTCTAGGGTTCAGGGTTCAGGGTTCAGGGTTTAGGGTTTAGGGTTTGGGGTTTAGGGTTGAGTGTTTAGGGTTTAGGGTTGCGGGTTTGGGATTAGGACCTATAAGATAACACTCGCCGGAAGAAACGAGGACATTCTAGGCATACTTGTGCGCAATTGAGGTAATGTTCGGGGCTTGCAGCCGAAGGAGCCGCGACGAAGTATGCTTAGGTCTGGGGTTCAGGGTTTAGGGTTTAGGGCTTAGGGTTTAGTGTTCAGGGTTTAGGCTTAAGGGTTTAGGGTTTAGGGATTATGGTCCAGGGCTTAGAAGGATTTATGGTTGAAGTGTTTGGTGCCGCAACGGAGCCTTCAAGACCCCGATCGGCACAGCCTCCAGCTCCGCAGAATAATTTCGAACACGATGAGGGCCAAAAGAAAGGTACCCTTGGTATACCCTCGTTAAACCCTTGTTAAACCCTTGTTATATCCTTATTATACCCTTAGCATACCCTCATTAAACCCTGAAATTACCTCTATGATACCCTTGTTATACCCTTGTTATACCCTTGTTATACCCTTATTATTACCCTTATCATGCCCTTATCATACCCTTATTACACCCTTATCATACCCTTTTTACACCCTTATTATACCCTTACTGTAATATGGCTACTGGGCTGCCAAGTTTAGGTTACTTCAGAAACCTACGAGGTCTCTTTCATGGAAACAGGCACCAGAAATCCCAGACCCCTAAACCCTAAACCCTAAACCCTAAACCCTAAACCCTAAACCCTAAGCCCTAAGCCCTAAACCCTAAACCCTAAACCCTAAACCCTCAACCCTAAACCCTAAACCCTCAACCCTAAACCCTAAACCCTAAACCCTAAAGCCTCGACTGTAAGCCCTGCACCGTGTCTACCTGAGGCCTTCTGCTCAAATGGACCATCAGCCCCTAAACCCCAGCCTTCTAGGGTTTCGGGTTTAGGGTTTAGGGTGTTTAGGGTCAAGGGTTAAGGGTTTGGGGTTTAGGGTCTAGGGGTTTAGGGGTTTAGGGGTTTAGGGGTTTAGGGGTTTAGGGGTTTAGGGGTTTAGGGGTTTAGGGGTTTAGGGGTTTAGGGGTTTCCTCTGCAGTAGGTCCACGAGCGCTTTGTGTCGCCGAGGAACCGCCAGACTTTAAAGGCTTCACGCAGGAAGTGGTGCGCGAGGACTCGCTCCCTACGCCATTCTTGGACATGTAGAGACTAAACCCTTATATAACCCTAAACCCTAAACCTTAAACCACATATGTAACATATATATATATATATATATATACATATACACACAGGTATGTCTTGATTTTCTTATACACACACGCAGCCCGAAGTGCCCCAAACCCTAAACCCACATACCATGTAGGGTAGTTGCATGGTCCCTATGGAAAAGGGGCCCTTTTCTACCCCTTAAAAACCCTACAATTCAAACCTAAGGACCCATACTTCAGAACCCTAAAGAGGGTAAGGGGCCGTATGAAGGGAGCCCGACCCCAAACCCCAAACCCCAAACCCCAAACCCCAAACCCCAAACCCCAAACCCCAAACCCCAAACCCCAAACCCCAAACCCTAAACCCTAAACCCTAAACCCCAAACCCTAAACCCTAAATCCTAAACCCCATATCAAGCCCTTAGAGAGGGGACAGGCCTGGTCTCCAAAGTATGGTCCGTGTCGGGGAAGCTGATTCTATTACGCCCTGAGGGTTCAGGGTTCAGGGTTCAGGGTTCAGGGTTCAGGGTTCAGGGTTCAGGGTTCAGGGTTCAGGGTTTAGGGTTTAGGGTTTAGGGTTTAGGGTTTAGGGTTTAGGGTTTAAGGTTTAGGGTGCCGAAAAAGGTCTGAGGACTGAACACCTTGTGCCGGTATAAGGCTGAGGCGGCCCCCTCTTCGTACGTTTTTTGAGAGACACCCTTAAACCCTAAACCCTGAACCCTAAACCCTAAACCCTAAACCCTAAACCCTAAAAAACCCTAAACCCTAAACCCTAAACCCCAAACCCTAAACCCTCAACTTGGGATGTTCCCCCTGATACTAAGAGTCCGAAAAAACGAACTAGAGTGATTATAGAACCCCCTACTATAATCTCTGTATCAAGGACTGTTGGTATAAGGGGGAGCATCGCAACCCTAAACCCATTTGTGTCTTTTTTGTGGGCCGGCGGGCCGAAACCCTTGCAAGTCCCAAAGCCTCATTAACCCTGAGACCTGAACCCTGCTAAGGGTTGTTTGCGATTGCGGACAGCAGCTGATAATTGGCCTTGAATGGTTGAGGCCCCAAAAACTCTAAACCCTAAGCCCCAAAAACTCTCTCCAGCCTAAGGTCGTAAGGCCCAACATCCCCCCTCCCAATCCGCTGCGTTCTCGTTTGCGTAGGTGAAACATAATGACTGGGTTTAGGGCTGAAGGTTGAGGGTTTAGGGGGGTGGAGGTCTGATAACGTTCAACCACCTGGTTTCAGGTTTCTTCTTGTGTAAGGTTTCGGGTTTCACGCCAAGTAACTCTAAACCCTAAACGCAAAATACCATTCAAGAGTGGCTTGACAAGTATGACCCTACTTGAAGGTTCATAGGTATTCACAGTTACCCTTCCTCATAACCCTGCTCATAAGCACCCATGAAACTCCGAAAGTAAGGGGACCAACCCTAAACCCTAAACCCAAAACCCACAACCCTAAACCCTAAACCCTAAGTCCTAAGCAGACAGGCTACGGCCAGCGGGGCACTCCAACAGAGTCGACTCGGACGAAGCTGAGCACGGCGGGAGCAGGTAGCCAGATGTTTAGGGTTGAGCCCTGTCAGGGTTTAGGGTTTAGAGTTTGATGTTTAGGGTTTAGGGTCAAGGGGGAAGTTCAGCAGTTTAGCATTTGGACTCTTGTTTTGGGAACCGTCTTGCTTCCGCGCTGAGAATGTGCCTTCGTGTCTTTTGCCAAGTTGAGAACTCCTGTGTCCAATTTCTTTTTCCTGCGCATGCCTTACTTACCACGATGCCTGCCTGCAGTCCATGCAAATTGCCCTTCAACGCACAGGTTCTCCGCGCGAACGCGTCTTCTCACACCAGGGCCCCACCCCCGCCCGCACGTTGCGCCTTTTGCTTTCTGTGCCGTCCCAAGAGATTTTTCGAGAGAGTAGCCTGCTCCATCTGTTCTCAAGTCTCAAGTCCTGCGTTGCCTGTTGAACTTCTTCCGCACATTGCCCGTGCCCTTTCAAGGCAGGCATGCTTGCCTTTCTCTAAAGCTTCATGGCATCGTCTTTGTGCTCGTCCCCAATATGGCTTCCCACGGTGTCTGAAGCCAGGTTGCCTCCTCTAGTTGTGTGGTAACCAGTTTGCTTGCCCAACGAAGCGCGACCACTGCCGCTTCAAACGTGTGTCAGAACCTTTGGCGTGAACGAACTTCCTCTTCAAGCTTTTCCTTGCCCCGCAAAACCCTGCACAAAAGCTGCCAACTTAAGTGCGAAACATGCGTACACTCACCAACAACTCACCTGTCACGGCCCAGTTGCGATTCTTGGATTAGGCATCAGCTGGACATCTGCTTCCACAGACGCAAGAGTAGCGCAACCCAAGGGCAGAGACGTGATGCTTGTGCTAATTATCCTAGGCCTTGAGACTCTTCAGGCTGGTCTGGGTGGTTGACGTCTGGGGGTTAGTTAGGGCTTTGGGTTCGAGGGCAAAAAGGCCCTCTGACCGTGTTTCACCTCTTGTTCGCCTCGTGCCCGGAGCGCCACCACGAAAGGATCGACGAAAGGGTGCTGCAGCTGGGTGTCGTGGTGTGTTGGGTTCAGGATCTCGGGTCTGCTAGCTCAGTTGGCATCCCTCATTCGTACAAACCCTCAACCCTAAACCTTTGGGTTTTAGGGAGAAGGGCTCATGGCTGCACAGGGGTGAGGGTTCTTGGAGAGGATCCAAAACCTAAGGGTAGGTAATTAAATCGTCCCTTAATCGTCTCTTACCTTCTTGAAAGGGTTCGGGAGTATGGGCCCTTGGGTTTTATAGGGTGTATGTAGAAGGGTATATAAGGTGTCCCCAATTAATACAAGGGAGCCATACTAAGGAACCGTAGCTACCCTAAGACAACGTCTAAGGCCTAGGCTGAGACAAAAATCCAAGGCCCTGCAGGCTTCAGAAGATGCAGAGGGTCAGATGCAGCCCCGCTTTGCAGCCATCTTGGCCAAAGCAACGCCACGCGAACTGCCCGCCCTCAGTGGCAGACTCCAAGCAGGTTCTGTTACACAGTTGCCGAGTCTACGTGTGTCAGAACCTTTGGCGTGAACGAACTTCCTCTTCAAGCTTTTCCTTGCCCCGCAAAACCCTGCACAAAAGCTGCCAACTTAAGTGCGAAACATGCGTACACTCACCAACAACTCACCTGTCACGGCCCAGTTGCGATTCTTGGATTAGGCATCAGCTGGACATCTGCTTCCACAGACGCAAGAGTAGCGCAACCCAAGGGCAGAGACGTGATGCTTGTGCTAATTATCCTAGGCCTTGAGACTCTTCAGGCTGGTCTGGGTGGTTGACGTCTGGGGGTTAGTTAGGGCTTTGGGTTCGAGGGCAAAAAGGCCCTCTGACCGTGTTTCACCTCTTGTTCGCCTCGTGCCCGGAGCGCCACCACGAAAGGATCGACGAAAGGGTGCTGCAGCTGGGTGTCGTGGTGTGTTGGGTTCAGGATCTCGGGTCTGCTAGCTCAGTTGGCATCCCTCATTCGTACAAACCCTCAACCCTAAACCTTTGGGTTTTAGGGAGAAGGGCTCATGGCTGCACAGGGGTGAGGGTTCTTGGAGAGGATCCAAAACCTAAGGGTAGGTAATTAAATCGTCCCTTAATCGTCTCTTACCTTCTTGAAAGGGTTCGGGAGTATGGGCCCTTGGGTTTTATAGGGTGTATGTAGAAGGGTATATAAGGTGTCCCCAATTAATACAAGGGAGCCATACTAAGGAACCGTAGCTACCCTAAGACAACGTCTAAGGCCTAGGCTGAGACAAAAATCCAAGGCCCTGCAGGCTTCAGAAGATGCAGAGGGTCAGATGCAGCCCCGCTTTGCAGCCATCTTGGCCAAAGCAACGCCACGCGAACTGCCCGCCCTCAGTGGCAGACTCCAAGCAGGTTCTGTTACACAGTTGCCGAGTCTAGTAGCTCGTGGTGTTCCCTGTCCCTAGAACTTCTTCAGCCCCAAACCCTGAACACCAAACCCTCAACCATGAACCCTAAACTCTTAAAGGCCAAGCCCGCCCCTGATACCTAAAGCCCTAAGCCCCAAACCCCAAGCCCCAACGATCATGCCATGGCGCCTTCCATGGATTGCTAACGCTTCTACTCGCCTCCGATGGCGTTGGGCGCCGAGATGTCTTTCTGCCCTAAGCCCCGAACCCCAGGCCCCACATTGCCTACACCCCCAGAACCCTGCACCCTGAGCCCTACAACCTGTGCCCTAAACCCTAAACCCTAAACCCTAAACCCTAAACCCTAAACCCTAAACCCTAAATCCTAAACCCTAAACCCAGAATCCTAAACTCTAAACCCAGAATCGTAAACTCTAAACCCAGAATCCTAAACTGTACATCATAAACCCTAAACCCCACACCCACTCACAATGCCGACAACCAGGCCAAACAAGAACGGCAGCGTGCGGAGTCGCAGTCCGAAGAACAAAGGCCGGGGCTTGAGTAGGGTGTAGGGCTTAGCTTTGTGGTTCTTTACTGTACGTAACTTTAGATCCTTAGCCTTTTTGGGCTTGTTGGGTTTCTTAATAAGGCAGCTAAAAACTTAATTTATAGCTGCCCTCCTAAGTGCAGCCAAGTTAGGGTTGAGGGTTGAGGGTTTAGGGATGAGGGATGCAGGATGAAAGTACAGAATGAAGAATCCGGGCGTCGGAGCTTTTTGACATATCTTGCTCCCGATAGCACATCGCCGACGCCTCCTCCTTGTAGAATCGTCACGGGGTTCTTACCCTAAACCCTTGGCCCCAGTTGTTGATACACCGCTTGCAAAAGTGGACACTAAACAAAGTTTAGTCAGGCGTAGCCATGGTATACTTTCGCGGATGGATTGCTACTAGTGCGCATCTATTCACTGGAGCAGGGTTTAGTCGGGGATAGGATGAGGGGGACCCTTGAGGATATAGACCCTCTGAATAAGGCCCCTGTCTAAGAGAGGTAGAAGAGGGTTAAGAAGGGTTCCCTTTTGAGGGTCTCACTTATCCTACCTAGGATTTGGGGTTTGGGGTTTGGGGTTCGGGGTTCGGGGTTCGGGGTTCGGGCGTCGGTGCTGGTTTCTCAGCGCTGCGACACGACAAAGCCGGGCTTGATCCTAAACCCTAAACCCTAAACCCTAAACTCACGTTGGGGGGCGGCGCTTAAGCCCTGACCCCCTTCTGGCCCTTGGCAAATGGGGGCCGGGGCAGGGGCAGGGAGCCAGGCGGCAGGCTGCCTGTGCTGCCACCCTGTCTGGCCTGGCAGCCTGTCACGGCGGCTTCGGGGCCTCTATCTTACCTTCGAGACCACAACTTGACTCTCGGATTCAACCAACATCAAAGTTTTGAAAAGTGGACTGTTGTCTGAGTGTAGGCCTAAACCCTAAAAGGAATAGGTTTGGGTGGCTTTGCCGCCTTGGACGGCGTGGGGAAGCTTTCGAGCTCGCTCGAAACCTAACCTTCACAGCATCTACGCCCTATCACAGCAAACCCTAAACCCTAAACCCTAAACCCTAAACCCTAAACCCTAAACCCTAAACCCTAAACCCGAAGCCGAAAAAACCCTAAACCCTACACCCTACACCGTACACCCTACACCCTAAACCCTAAACCCTAAACCTTAAGCCCTCAACTGCCCGATAGACTTTTAGGCTTGAGGGGCCTTTGAGCAGAGGCCTTCAGCGAATCGATGCATCTCCCGGAGATGTCAACTGGTCTGGGCACTCAGCTTTGAAAATCGAGGACACATCCACTGGGCTTAGGGTTTAGGGTTTAGGTTTCGGGTTTAGGGCCCAGGGTTTAGGATTCATTCCTAGGGGATTCTGGGCGTCCTTCTCCGCGCGTGTTTTTAAGGGCATTCTTCATGGTGTCCGGCTTCAAAAGAGATTGCATAACTAGACGATCTCCTTATGCACCGATACTGTTTACTTCTATGTAGATGATAGATGTATTTATGTCTGTACTCTCTCTCTCTCTCCCTCCCTCAAAAAAACTACATATATATATATATGCGCACTCATTCCTTGCTTACCCAGATATATTCCAATCTTTATATGTGTGTATGCCTTGGGGGCTGACTGAAATCCCTAAGCCCTCAGAAGCTTCCATGCCCTTGACAGCCCCTAAGCCCAAAAAACCCAAATCCCCACAACGACAGGGAGGCCGGCGATGAGTTCAGGGCGTTGGGCTTTTCAGGATGCTCAGGGTTGAGGCTGTGTCATGAAGATGAAGGTGACATACGCCCGCCCTAAAGTCCACCGATTCATAGATAACTAGAACGAGAATGAAGACATAACCAGGTGCGCTGCAAAGATATCATAATATCATATAAATATGCAGATACCAATGAAAGTAAATAGCTACCGTATGGTCCCCCCCCCACTCCTCGTGCCCCCACCCCCACCCTCCCCTCCCACCCACCCCTTCACAGCCCACAGCCCAAACCCCAAACCCCAAACCCCAAACCCCAAACCCCCAACCCCCAAACCCCAAACCCCAAACCCCAAACCCCAAACCCCAAACCCCAATCCCCTATAAACCATAAACCCTAAACCCTGAACCCCAAGCCCTACACCCTAGACCCTAAGCCCAAGCCCTACATCCCAAACTCCATGCCCTAAACCCTAACCCTACACCCCGGGCCCCAAAACCCAAACCCTAAACCCCCAAGGCTCACCGGAGCTCCGTACTCAAAGCGCTTCTTCGACATCCTCAAGGCTCGAGTTCGACTTTGGCTCAGGTCTTTTCTGTTGTGCAGGTTAGGGTTTAGGGGTTAGGGGTTTAGGGTTTAAGGGTTTAGGGGTTTAGGGGTTTAGGGTTTAGGGTTTAGGGTTTAGGGTTCAGGGTTCAGGGTTTATTGGCTTGAAGGTTCACGATTTGGGGTTTAGGCTTTGTTGGGTTTAAGGGTTTTGGGTCGGGTTTAAGTAAGGGTTTAGGGGATTATGGAGCCATAAATGTCTGCACCTGCACCCCCCCCCCCCCCCCCCCCCCCCCCCCCCCCCCCCCAAGCGCGCTTAAGCCCTTGAACCCTACACCCAAAACTCTTAAATCCTAAGCTCTACACCCTAAACTTTCAACCCGCCTGCAGGCACGCAGGAAGCTGCCTTGCCAGGGGGCCCAAGTCTCGCCAGCTGACGGTTTTAGGGTTTCGGGGTCAGGGTTTGGGTTTCGGGTTTAGGGTTTAGGGTTTAGGGTTTAGGGTTTAGGGTTTAGGGTTTAGGGTTTAGGGTTTAGGGTTTAGGGTTAGGGTTTAGGGTTTCGGGTTTCGGGTTTAGGGTTTCGGGTGCAGAGTACATCACCTCCGAAGGTTTCTCCTCAAGGTCCTCGGCAGTTGGTCCCGGGAGGCACCCTGAAGCCTAAGATTTTCCAGCTCCCAAGACCCCTAAGCCGCTTCGACTCAAGACCCTAAGCCCTGAGCCCTAAACCCTAAACCCTAAACCCTAAACTCTAAACCCTAAACCCTAAACCCTAAACCCTAAACCCTAAACCCAAAACCCAACATCCCCAAATCCCTAGAATCTAAACCCCCCCCGAAGCCCAGGAATTCCCAAAGCCCTAGAATCCCAAAGCCCTAAATGCCCCAAGAGCCCCAAAACGCCATAAAGCCCTAAAACCCTGAAGCCCACAACTCCCCAAAAGCCCTAAAACGCCTTCTGGCCTGGGCCTCAGCCTTACTAAATTATCTCGAAAGCCCGAAAATCCCAAAGCCCCAAAAGGCCCTAAATCATAAACCCTGAACTCTTACCCCGCAACCCTAAATACCCCAAAAGCCCAAAAATCCCAAAGCCCCAAAACGCCCTAAAGCCCCAAAATGCCCTCAAGCCTAACCCTAAACCCTAGAAGACCCTAAGCCCTAAGCCCTAAACCCTAAACCCTAAACACTAAACCCTAAACCCTAAAGCCTAAGGCTCCAACCCGAAATCCAGGTTGGGAGAAGAGGGAGGATGCCGTAAACATGGCTCCTTGGCTGAAGAATAGTAGGCCCTACAGGCCAAAAGGTTTAGGGTTTAGGGTTTAGGGTCTAGGGTTTAGGGTTTAGGGTTTAGGGTTAGGGTTTAGGGTTTAGGGTTTAGGGTTTAGGGTTTAGGGTTTAGGGTTTAGGGTTTAGGGTTTAGGGTTTAGGGTTTAGGGTTTCGGGTTTAGGGATGTAGAGTCATGGAAGGCGTCTTTCTGGGTGTGGCTGCTCTTTATAGGGCTTCGGGTGTAGGGTTTCGGGTTGTATGCAATGAATGCCCCAAGATCCCAAAAGCCGAACACCCCTAATTGCCTCCCGAACCCTAAACCCTAAACCCTGCACCCTGCACCCTGCACCCTAAACCCTAAACCCTAAACCCTAAACCCTAAACCCTAAACCCTAAACCCTAAACCCTAAACCCTAAACCCTAAACCCTAAACCCTAAACCCTTAACCCTTAACCCTTAACCCTTAACCCTTAACCCTTAACCCTTAACCCTTAACCCTTAACCCTTAAACCCGAACCCTTAACCCTTAACCCTAAACCCATCCGTTAAGCCCAGGTTCGGAACAATCAGAGCTCCGTCCTCATCGGAGAGACGGGCAGCGGGAAGACTACACAGGCTTCCATTTCACCAGACTCGGATTCAGGGCCGCGAGTTTAGGGTTCAGGGTTCAGGGTTTGGGGTTTAGGGTTTAAGGGTTTAAGGGCCGGGGGGGCTTCAGGGGTTTTAGGGGGTTCAGGTGCTTTAGGTCCTGAAGCCCTAAAGTTTAGGAGGCTTCAAAGGGTTTAGGGGGGTTGAGGGTTTGGGGCGTGCCTTTTTGAAATCGTGGGTTCGGGCTTCTCAAGATCTAAGTCCAACAGCCCCAACCTGACATTGTTTTGGAGGGCTTGGGATTGGGCCTTCCGAGCCCGCAACTTCCCTATATGAGCCCTAAACCCTAAACCCTAAACTCTAAACCCTAAACCCTCAACCCCATGAGCTGCAGGCTAGGGCGTTCTGAGGGGGATCGGCCCTGCGCCCTAAACCCCACAGCCAGCACCCTCAAGCCTTGTGAAGGAACAAGCATCAGGAGCATGGGTTTAAGGTGCACATGAGTTTTGCGGTTTAGGGTTTAGGGTTTGTAGGGTTCATAGGGTTTATAGGTTTATAGGGTTTATAGGGTTTATATGCGCCAGCATAGGCGCACCTCCCCCCCCCCCCTCCCCCTCTCCCCCCCCTGGCCCTCCCCCCCTCCCCCGCTGTGGTTCATGGTGGGTTTTGGGGTCCCCCCCCCCCCCCCCCCCCCCCCTGTGGTTCATGGTCCGTGGTTCATGGGTTTGTGGTTTAGCGGTTTAGGGTTAGGCTGTAGAGTTCAGGATTTTCACTCTGGTCCATTGGTTCATTGTGGGTTTAGAGTTTAATCAGGGTTCAAGGTTTGGGGTAGGTAGATTTACGGTTTCCCCTCTCCCCTCTGTGGTTCGTGCTGAGTTTACGCTTCAGGGTTCAGGGTTAAAGCGGCTAAGGTTTCGGGTTTACCCTTCTCCCTCCTGTCGTTCATTGGTGGGTTTAGGTTTTAGGGCTTGGGGTTCAGGGTGTGGGGTTTAGGCTGAGGTTTCTCTGTCCTCCCCCGTGGTCCGTGGTGTTTTTAGGCAGGGTTTGGGGGGGGGGGATGCCGTGGGGGGGGGGGATACCATGGGGGGGGGGGGGGTCGATTACGCGGAACGCGGGCGCATATAGGGTTTCTAGGGTTTATAGGGTTTAGGGTTGAGGGTTTAGGGTTTAGAGGGTTTCGGGCAGGTCCCTCAGTTCCTGCTTTCTTCCGGTGGCGAGCTTGGCTCCGGAAAGATCGTGGGGACCTGAGATTCCTACTTTAACTTACAGGCTTAGGGGCGTACCCCCCCCCCCCCCCCCCCCGGGAAAAAAGCAAAAGAAAACAAAAAAATAAACCTAAACCCTCAAACCCTACAACCCTCAACCTTAAACGCCGCAAGCCCTCAAACCCTAAAACCCCAAAACCCTCAAATCCTGAAACCCTCAAACCCTCAAACCCTGAAACCCTAAAGCCCTAAACATGTGCTTTTCTTCATCGGCGGTCATGGGTCCCTGCCAACAGAAATTTAGGGCTTCATGGTTGCTCAGAGGAATCTCAGGCCCCGGGAAAATGCGGTGCGGCAACGTGCATACAGCTCGAATCATCCTTCAACCATGTTTCAACTTTCGGGAGTTTACTGTTGGGGGAAACAGGTTTGCACCCAGGGTTACAAAAAGGGACTTAAAGGGGTTTAGGGTTTAGGGTTTAGGGTTTAGGGTTTAGGGTTTAGGGTTTAGGGAGTTTATAGATGGTCCACTATCTAAAGAACTGAAGGACGCCGGGAATTGTCCGGGGTTCAATCGCTTAGGGTTCAGTCGTTCAGGGTTTAGGGTTTAGGGTTTAGGGTTTAGGGTTTAGGGTTTGGGTTTAGGGTTTAGGTTTAGGGTTTAGGCAACCCGCACTCTGGCCAGTGAAGCAGGCAAAGGCCGAGACTTTGAACCCTACATCCTAACTCCTAAACTGCTTCCCGACTGACCCTGGGGTCTATCTCATTACCCGAAACCCTGTATAAGAGGTTCCCCCCCAAAAGCCCTGCCTAAACCCCGGGGTCTGTCTAAGTCAATCTCCTAGGCAGTGACCCAACCTCGACGTGTGGCAGCGATGAGCGGGCGGCCTCAGTGGTTGGTTGAGGAAGCCTACATCCGAAAGCCTAAGCCCGAAAGCCCTACACCTAACAGCCCTGAACCCTCGAACCCCAAAACCCTAAAACCCCAAAAACCCGAAACTCTAAAACACCCTAAAACCCTACAACCCTAAAACCCCCCAAAAACCCTCAAATCCAAAAAACCCAAAACCCTAAACCCTAAACTCCAACACCCTAAAACCCTGGATCCCTTTGAATCCGCAGGCTCATGGTACTAGCTCAGGGGTTTGGGTTTCTATGTTCAGGCCCAAAACCCTAAACCCTAAACCCGAGACCCTAAACCCTAAACTCGAAACCCTAAACCGTTCAGGCTTGCCGAGTTTTGTCCTGAGGGTGTTTGGGTTTTGTGGCTTTCTATCTAAGGGCAGTTTCAAGGGCCTCAATATGGTCCCTTGCCTTCTTTAAGGGGTTCAAGAATTATGGGCCCTTGGGTTGCATAGGGTATGTAAGGGGTACATAAGGGGCCCCCTTCTACGGGCCCTTACTAAGGGACCATGAAACTACCCTAAGACTCAAGTCAATGGGACTCTACCCCGAACCCCTAAACCCTAAACCCTAAACCCTAAACCCTAAACCCTAAACCCTAAACCCTAAACCCTAAACCCTAAACCCTAAACCCTAAACCCTAAACCCTAAACCCTAAACCCTAAACCCTAAACCCCCCGAACCCTTAAGTTTGACCCCTTGGGTTCGGGGGCTGGCAGGGTTTAGGGTTTTGGCGTTCGGGGTTTTGGGGTTTAGGGTTTTAGGGTTTAGGGTTTTAGGTTTTTGGGGACCCCTTAAGGGAATACAAGAGTCATGCTAGGGGTATATGTCGGGACTTGTTTTGGGGGTACAACCTTAGGGGTAGCAGTTTAATATCTCGACGAGGGGTAGTTGCATGGCCCCTCAATATGGTACCTTACCTACTTTACATGAGTTCTGAAGTACGGGCCCTGGGGAGTTGTAGGGTAGATAAAGGGGTCTACAAGGAGTCCCCAATTAAGGGCTCATATGAAGGGGATTCTGTAACAGCTGCAAATAACGTGTACACCGCACAGAGACGCTTCCCCACTGCTGCCTTAGGTGTTGCTGCCCGAGTGGCGCAGGACGACTCACCCACGGAGTTGCTGTCTATGCCTCCATGCCCTAATTACATGACCCGTTTTGGGTTTAGGGTTTAGGGTTTCGGGTTTAGGCTTTAGGGTTTAGGGTTGACCCTACACCCTACTTACTGTTGGTTAGTACGGAATGAAGGAATGAGGTACCCTTTAAAATCCCTTAAAGGGTCTATACGGGGGGATGTGGGGTACCTCATTCCCTCATTCCCTACTAACCAACAGTAAGCCTAAGCCCCACACCGTGTATATAGGGCCTGGGGATATGTTCAAGTTGTCCCTAATGGGGCTCTCACAGAATACCCTAAACCCTAAACCCTAAACCCTAAACCCTAAACCCTCAAGCCTAAACCGCAACGGGAGGAGATGGACGTCGAACTAGGGCAGGAGGTTGGGCGCCGACCTCGAGGGGGGGGGGGGGGTCCAGGCTTCGGACATGATGAGTTGAAAAGGGGCTCAGGGACCCTAAGCTAGGGTTTGGGGTTTGGGGTTTGGGGTTTGGGGCTTGGGGCCTGGGGCTTGGGGTTTAGGGTTTAGGGTTTAGGGTTTAGGGCTTAGGGTATCGGGTTTAAGGTTTAGGGTTTAGGACGTCTCGGCAGCCCAGTGGTACCCTGTTGCCGCTTCTTGGTTCTAGGTTCCCATTTACAGTACCCCCAACTTGGGGAACCCATCACTATACTCTGGATGAGACTATTTTGGGGTAGATTCTTCGGGGGGTATATAACAGGGTTTGGCAGGTATCCCCCGGTTTGTGAGAAGTGCAGAGTTTTGAAGAAGGCTTTGGGGTTTAGGGTTGAAGGAGTCGTGGCTTGAGGGGTTCAGGTTTAGGTTTTGGGGTGCAGCGTTTGGGGTTTAAGATGTAGGGTCTCTTGGCTGTAGGGGTCATGGTCTACCCTAAACCCTAAACCCTAAGCCATAAATCCTAAACCCTAAACCCTAAGCCCTAAGCCCTAAGCCCTAAACCCTAAACCCTAAACCCTAAACCCTAAACCCTAAACCTTAAACCCTAAACCCTAAACCCTAAACCACCTATGACATCAGGGCCTTCCTCCTTTGCACACCACGCGTGGTAGGGTTGTGGGCTCGCTTGCCCCGCAGGATGGTTTAGGGCGGTTTGGGGTTTAGGGCCGTTTAGGGTTTAGGGTTTAGAGGTTAGGGTTTAGGGTTTAGGGGCGTATAGGCCATAAGGTTTATGGCTCACCTCAGACAAGGTTGATGGCTCACTAAAACGATTTCGAGGGCTTTGGACTCTCCGGGTTTAGCCTTGAAGTGGTCCCAGGTACAACATCCGCTTTGAGGACGTCACTTCTGAGAAGACGCGGCTCAAGTACATGACCGATGGAATGCTTCTGCGCGAGTGTCCGCCGCCGAGCCCGGGTTCAGGGTTCAGGGTTCAGGGCTCAGGGCTCAGGGCTCAGGGCTTAGGGTTTAGGGTTTAGGGTTTAGAGTTTAGGGTTTAGGGTTGAGGCTTAGGGGACTGCAGTGGTCTTGGCCGAAGGGAATCTAAGCTTCGAGTTTCGGGTTCTGCTCACCTCAAACCCCAAACTCATACGTGGGGCAGACTGAGCCCTAAGCCCTGTAGACCTAAGCCCTAAGCCCTAAGCCCAAGACCCTAAACCCTAAACCCTTTAACCCTTTAACCCTTCAACCCTTTTAACCCTTTAACCCTTTAACTCTTTAACCCTTTAACCCTTTAAGCCTTTGACCCTTTGACCTCTTGACCCTTTAACCCTTTGACCCTTTAACCCTTTAACCCTTTAACCCTAAACCCTAAACCCTAAACCCTAAGCCCTAAGCCCTAAGCCCTAAAACCTAAACCCTAAACCCTAAACCCTAAACCCTAAACCCTGAACCCTAAACCCTAAAATTGAATTTGCTCCCGGTAAGTCTATGTTTCGATGCCCGGTGGCAGTCTGCCCTTCTTTCTGTCCTCAGGGTGAGGGAGCCCAGTAAGCTTAGGGTTTAGCATGTATTCAGGGTTTAGGGTTTAGGGTTTAGGGTTTGGGGTTTAGGGTTTAGGGTTTAGGGCAAGAGGGAACATGCCTAAAGCTTCAAGCAGGTCAGACAGACCCTCTCATGAGCCAGTATTCCGTCATCATCCTCGATGAGGTGCGCCGTTCTTGGCCTTCGGGGGCTTAGCGTAGAGGATATATATATATATATACATTTATTTATGTATTTATTTATTCATATTTATATTTACATTTTCATGTCTATTTCTATTTCGATTTCTATGCAGAGAGAGAGAGAGAGAGAGAAAAGTTTTTTTCAGGTTTATGGCGAATTTGTCTAACCTTCTCAACCCCTTCACCAAACCGCGAGAGTCGCCGTGCAGGCCCACGAGAGGACGCTGGCAACGGACATTCTCTTCGGCCTCTTGAAGGAGGCGACGGGGTTTGGACTCAAACTCCAGATTCCCTAAACCCTAAACCCTGAATCCTAAACTAAACCAACCCTAAACCCTAAACCCTAAACCCTAAACCCTAAACCCTAAACCCTAAACCCTAAACCCTAAACCCTAAACCCTAAGCCCTAAGCCCTAAGCCCTAAACCCCAAACCCGAAACCCTAAATCCTACACCCTAAACCCTAAACCCTAAACCCTAAGGTCCCCTAACATGGGCCAGTACCTTCCTTGCAGGGTTGTGAAGCATGTGCCCTTGGGGTGTGTAGGGTATATGAAGGGTATAGAAGGGCTCCTAACGTAAGGGCCCCGTACTGAAGGCCCATACGTCTTTCACCTTCTTACGTCTCTTGGCTGCCGCAAAGTCCTGCGTCTGGTACCTATATATTCAAGAAGCATGTATATATATATACATACACAAATATACGTACAGTATATGACCATGAACCCTATATGCCCAAGCATCCCTCTACCAACCTGCGTACTAGAGATGACCCAGTCTGAGGACACAAGTGGCGTCAGCCATATCGCATCTGTAACCCCTGAATCCCCAAACCCTCAACCCCGGTCCGACTCTGTCTGTCTCTCTGCATTTAGGATCCTCCTGAGAACCTTTAGGCGTCCTTCTTGAAATCAAGCCCCGAGCCCTCGTTCCTAAACCCTACACCCTAAACCCCCAGCAACCATGGAGAAAATGCGGAAAGCACAACTCCAAACCCGAAATAGAAATTTCCAGCCCCCCCCCCCCCTCCCCCTCCTACCTCCCCCAAAAGCCAAGAACGCAAACCTCCATCCCCTTGAAACCCCTGAAGCCTAAACCCTCAACCCTAAACCCTAGACCCTAAACCCTAAACCGGAAACCCGAAACCCTACACCCTAAACCCTAAACCCTATAGCCCTAAACCCTATAACCCTAAACCCTGTACCTGTGCAGGTGCTCGTGAAGCGGCGCCTTGGCTCTGCTCTGGCGTGGTTAGGATAGGGTTCTGAGCAGTTCTATCGGTCCCTAAGCCCTAAACGCTAAACCCTATAGCCCTAAACCCTAAACCCTAAACCCTAAACCCTAAACCCTAAGCCCTAAGCCCTAAACCCTAAACCCTAAACCCTAAACCCTAAACCCTAAACCCTAAACCCTTAACCCTAAACCCTAAACCCTAAACCCTAAACCCTAAACCCTAAACCCTAAACCCTAAACCCTAAACCCTAAACCCTAAACCCTAAACCCTAAACCCTAAACCCTAAACCCTAAACCCTAAACCCTAAACCCTGTCCCTGAACCCTAAGCCCTAAGCCCTAAGCCCTAAGCCCTCAGCCCTAAGCCCTAAGCCCTAAGCCCTAAGCCCTAAGCCCTAAGCCCTAAGCCCTAAGCCCTAAGCCCTAAGCCCTCTAAGCCCTCTAAGCCCTCTAAGCCCTCTAAGCCCTAAGCCCTAAGCCCTAAACCCTAAACCCTAAGCCCTAAACCCTAGACCCTAAACCTTTACATAACCCCTGAACCCTTACATAGCCCCTAAACGTTTTGCGCCGGCGGGCCCCGCCAACCCTGCGCCGTAAAGCGCGATTCCGAAAGCGAAGCCTCCGCACACTAGGGCATCTAAGCCTTGGACCCAGAGTAGGCCCTTGCATTTTCCTGTGCAGCAAAATGGGCACCCTTTTCGTTCCTAGGTTGCTCTTGGGTCTAGAAGCCCTTGCGCACTTGAGCTTTGGAGTTGCCGGACCCGAAGCCCGAAGCCCTAAACCCTAAGCCCTAAGCTCTCAACCCTCAACCCTAAACCCTCAACCCACAACCCTAAACCCTAAACAAGGCTCATGTTGCAAGCTCTCTTGGGTTTCGGGGCCCCGAATCCAGAATGTTTTGATCTATGGGGTTCAGGGTTTAGGGTTTAGGGTTGAGGGTTTAGGGTTTAGGGTTTGAACTCTAAACTCCATAGATGCCACACACAAAGAAAGGCCTAAACCCTCACGCCTAAACCCTTTTCAAAGCCGATGTGGTTTCACCAGTGGGTTTAGGGTTTAGGTTTGGGTTTGGGCTGCAGATGTTCAGGGTGTAGGGGATTTCGGGTGTAGGCGGAAGAAGAAGAAGCCACGCATGCGAGCAAGATGGCCACTCTTCCCCGATGCGTCGTCCAGTCTTGTCGCACATCGTTGGTCACCTTGGTCTTTGCTAAGACCCAAACGCTCGTTAAACCGCAAGCCCTGATGATGATCTGAGAACACACATGTCCTTCTTAAATAAAGCTTGAGGGCCAACTAAACCAAACCCTCACACCCTCATCAACAAACCCCAAAAGCCTCAACCTTGGCCGTAAACCCTGAACCCTAAACCCGAAACCCAAAACCCTAAACCCCCTAAACCCCCTCCATCTTGCGATGTGCCGGTAGGCCTGCTCTGCGATGTTTGGTCATGTGACGCCCGGCACGTTTGCCTTTACTTTTTGGGGGGTTTAGGGTTTAGGGTTTAGGGTTTAGGGTTTAGGGTCGCTGCGAAGGGTTGGGTTTCAGTTGGGTCCGGACTTCTGGGTTTGGGCTCAGGGCTTCGAGTCCACGGCGCAGAGAAAACTCTGTGTGGCATGGCTAGGGTACTGTGCCCAAGCACCCTAAACCCTAAACACTAAACCCTCAACCCCCAAAAACGCAGAAATAGAAATTGTAAATTTCATATCGAGCAGCTAGCGAAACTAATCGGAAAAGTTGAGTAAATTTCGCACAGAATATTTCAGTAAATTGGAGCAAGTAGGTTTCGCCATCTTTTGCTGTTGCCCCGCGCGTACAGGCCATAATACATCATAGATCGATACTTTTGTTTATATGTATACATAGATTTCGCTTTCCTGTCAACAAAGTCATGTCGATCAGACAGCAGCAGCGATCGAGGCAATTCAAACGCCAGCCGACGAAGACGAAACAGAGTGCCGAGCTCAGGAACGGGAGGGGGAGCCGGAGGAAGAACCACCCACGATCCTTGAGCGCGCCCCGGGAGCTCCACCTCTTCCATGCGGCTTTCGTCGTTTCCTCAGTGTAGAGTGCTACACTAACCCAATCCAACCGGAGCAAAGCTTCGCAATGTAACTAATTAACGCTTTCTTCAGTCTAAAGCAACTAATGAAGTTGTCTATGAGCTGGGTGGTTTTCCTGAACCTCGGCAACCAAACCCTGAGCCGGTGTTGTCTGCCACTTGGTTGCATTGACTTGCACTGACGTCGGATGTCAAATTTCAGTTCGTGCCAGGACGATGAGGTGGAGTCGTCAGACGAGAGTGAGGTCGAGTGGCCACCGGACTTTGTTTGATTGACGCAGCGGCGCTCGCATAAGGCGTTGTAAATTGTTCGCGAGTCATGCATGCTGCACGCATGTCTGATGTTGCTGCCCCAATTCTGCGCTAGTTCGCTTAGGATTTACCGCTGAGGGTATAGGGCTGGGAGTTCGAGGTGCCACCCACTGTGGTGTAGATTGGCTGCAGGGCTGCACAAAAAAGGGGCACGTGCGAGAACACTACAGCACAGCCGCGCAAGCCACAGAGTTCCAATCTGTTCTGCAAAGGAATAAGCGCGCAGGCACGGCAGCAGCCATATCAACGCTCGAGACTCGAGCCTTTTTATCCGGGAAGGCGAGAGACAATTTACTCTCAACAACACGACAATCAGGCTGACAATGCACATAGCAAGAACAATCTGTAGAAACAAGAAGCAGGCCGAGCCTGCCATGGATGCACCGGCAAAGCAACCTCCACAGCAAGCGCTGGTCGTAAAGCGTGAGTGCGTCGAGCGCATCTTCAAGAATGGCAAGACGTGGGAGCTACGTGGCGCAAACCTGCAGAAACGAGGAAGATGTTGCCATCGCCGCAAGCAAGACGAGCCACTTAACGGGAGAGGTGACCTTCGTGGAAGCTTTTCCCGTGCGGTCTCAGTTGAGAATTTTGAAGTTTAAAGGAAACAGCTGTCTGTATGGAAATGCTTCGGTCCAAGAATAGTAGCTACATGCGGTTGTAGCGGCCGAAGCTTTTTCTATACAGATGCCTGAACGAGGTCTCCAAGACGCCCTGTGAGAGGTTTTCGATGAGCCTGCTCACTTTAACAACTTCTTGTATTTTAATTCGTCTCGCCTTCAGGCAAGCCAGAAGAAGACCCGGCCTCAAAACCTGGCTGTCCCTGCCCTTTCCTTCAAGAAAAAGAGCTTTAACCATCGGCGGCCCAGGACCCTGCTAAAGCTTAAAACCCACAGAGCAAACACCAAAACGTTTCGGTCAAAACCTCCGGTCAAAGCTTTTGGTCAACACTTCCGGCCAAAACTTTCGGTCCAAATGTTTCGGTCCAAACGTTTTGGTCAAAACGTTCGGTCAAGCCGTTTCGCTCAAAGATTTTCGGTCAAAGCTTTCTGTCAAACTTTTTTGGGGCCCACACCCCATACAACTTCTAGAAGCCCTGAAGCAGCCCTAAACCCTAAACGGCCCTAAACCCTGAACCCTAAACGGTTCGTAGGCCGCATGGGCGGCTGACACACGGCAATTTAGGCCGAGGCATCCTAGACCCCAAGCCGTTAAGCCTGAACATTCCCTGAACCCTAAAACCTAAGTCCTAGCTACAGAGTAGCCTAAGCCAAGCCCTCAGCCCCAAACCCTAAACCCTACACCTTAAGCCCTAAACCCTAAGCCCTAAACCCCAAACCCAAACCCGAACAACCAGGAACCCCAAAGCCCAACGCTGCATGGAGCAGCCACGGATTCCGAAGCCCTCCAGCGGTCCAGCGATGTCCTTGGCAGGGAATTAGGAATTCGGTGCCCTGTAATTATGATCCCTCCAAGGGTTTAGGGTTTAGGGTGTTGGGTTTTTCGGGTTTCGGTAGGGTTTAGGGTATGCAAAAAATCACACACAAACATATATATATATATATACATATGTATATATATATATACACATACATGCAATATAGTGGATATAAAGTACCAGGTTCCCTGCTAAGATCCAGTAAGTCGCACAAGCACTACGTCATCCTGGCTAGTTACCCAAGGGGAAGCTGCGAGGGGGGGCCCGTCTGCCGGATCTCAAACAAACCCCAAACCCCGCGAACGGTTTAGGGTTTAGGGTTTAGGGTTTAGGGTTTAGGGTTTAGGGTTTAGGGTTTAGGGTTTAGGGTTTAGGGTTTAGGGTTTAGGGTTTGGGTCCAATGCATCCGCGCTTCTTGCCATGGTTTACCTTCGCGCAGGCCTGGGTGTGTTGGGCAGATGGGCCCTTGGTGGCTGAACTGGAAACCGCCACCTCCGCACCTCAGTGGCCCTCGCACGTGACGCACATGACGTGCAACCCGTTTCATGGCTTTCAGTACTTGGTCCTGGCCAACGGTGGTGGCATATCAGCAGGTTGCCGGACCAGTTGGAATCTCCATGAAGTGGAAGTCTACGACGCGGACGGGCGACAGCTGACTCTGTCGGTCACATGGGTAGCCCAGAGGTACCCTTTGTCCCTTTCTTGTGTTCAAGGTTCCCGTAACAAAGCAAATCAACCCCCAAGAAAGGTACCCTTATTGTAATTCAATTTGTTGTTTGGCTGCTGGGCTACCAAGGTCATCTCCCTAACAGGTTCGGACCAGAGGAACCCGAGCAGCTTGGCTGCTGATGGCTCCTTAGACACCTTCTGGGCAGGACGCGATGACACAGCCATCAGCTGCTTCCTGGGCTGCCTAAGAAAAATGGGTCTTTCCCAAAACACTTGTATACTCCCAAGAGACGAGAAGCCCCTTACAGGGTTTGACTATGTTTAATTAGGGTTTAGGGGTTTAGGGGTTTAGGGGTTTAGGGGTTTAGGGGTTTAGGGGTTTAGGGGTTTAGGGGTTTAGGGGTTTAGGGGTTTAGGGGTTTAGGGGTTTAGATGGTTGCCGCGAGGGGAAACTGATGCCCTGCTGGTTCAGGGTTCAGGGTTCAGGGCTTCGGGTTTAGGGTTTAGGGTTTAGGGCTCTCATGCAATCTCCTAAGGTGCTTGCTGGGACACATCCGCCATCGATGCCCAGGCCCTCTCCATCAACTTGGGGGCGACTGCTTCGGTGTCTCGCATAGTGGTGCACCAAGGTGGGGCGCGAGATTCAAGGAAAGCCGGGCTGGGGGTTTAGTCGAGGGCCGGCTCTTGGGTCTACAGGGTTTAGGGTTTGGGGTTTAGGGTTTAGGGTTTAGGGTTTAGGGTTTAGGGTTTAGGGTCCTCAACCCTCAACCCTCAACCCTCAACCCTCAACCCTCAACCCTCAACCCTCAACCCTCAACCCTCAACCCTCAACCCTCAACCCTCAACCCTCAACCCTCAACCCTAAACCCTAACGATCAAGGCGAACTCCCCCAAAGGAAGTCCCAAGGTGGTGCCAGCAGCGATGGATCAACCTCACATGCCCTCCAGCGGTTGAGGACGGGGTTTGGATGGGGTGGAGGGTGGAGATGCGTGGAGCTTGCGGCTTATGGTTTAGGTTTAGGGTTTGGGGTCTGTAGGGTCTGTAGGGTCTGTAGGGTCTGTAGGGTTTAGGGTTTAGGGTTTAGGGTTTAGGGTTTAGGGTTTAGGGTTTAGGGTTTAGGGTTTAGGGTTTAGGGTTTAGGGCTTAGGGCTTTAGGGTTTAGGGTTTAGGGTTGAAGGTTTTAGTTTAGGGTTCAGGGTGCAGGTTACATGGGTTGGGGTTTTAGGGTTTGGGGTTGCCAGCGTCACAGCTTTTTCAGAACTGGCTGGATGGAGTTTCTTCAAGTGGAGTGGCGATTATCGTTTATAGGGTTCTGAAGGGAGGGCGGTTCATGGACGGGGGGTAGGTACCTAGGGAACCTTAGGGAAGTGTAGGGAGCCTTAGGGAGTAGTGGGGAGGATAAGGGGACCTTGGATTACATACACCCCTTGAACCCCCCTCAAGAAGTCTAGAATTCGTTTTCAACCTTATGACTTACATCTCAGGGCTCGTCTTTCTTAAGGGACTAAAGGAGGGACCCTTATAAGGGAATTCAGGGGAAATTTGGGGGTTAATTAGGGGCTACGAAGTTATATCGGGACGATATAAGGTATATATATATATAGGGGCTACATGGGGGAATAAGATTAAGGGTCCCTTCTAGGGGTCCCTCCTTAACCTCTTCCAGCTTCCTTGGGGCAAACGGCCAAACGGCAGATGTGGCACAGGGACACTGGTTCGGGGGATGATGCCGGGGTGAAGTATGAGGTCTTAGCAGCTGAGTGAGTACACTTTACACTTTTTGGGATGCTATAATCTCTGCAAATACACTTTTTGGGGCTTATGAACTCAGCAACGAAGAGGTGCTTCTCAAGCCAGGATCTACTGTTCACGGAGTTACGCCGTGGCGCTTCCTCTCCGGAACGACAGCCTGATGGAGGTGGAGATTTCGAAGGCGCGCAGAATGAACACATGGTTTAGGGTTTAGGGTTTAGGGTTTAGAGTTTAGGGTTTAGGGTTTAGGGGTTTGGGGTTTGGGGTTTGGGGTCAGGGGTTAGGGTTTAGGGTTTAGGGTTTGGTGCTAGGCACCTCCTTGGCAACACGAGCCTTATCAAGTTCGTGGTTCAAGTACCCGAATGAACTGTACAGGGAATGTTACCCTAAGCCTTTAACCCTAAAGCCCTGTGTCAGGCTTCATTCGGCCCAAGGGGCCTTGCAAACCCTAAACCCTCAACCCGAAACCCTAAACCCTAAACCCCAAACCCCAAACCCCAAACCCTAAACCCTAAACCCTAAACCCTAAACCCAAAAAACCCTCAGCTTGACCCCCAAAGCTCGAACCAGGGTTTGGGTTTGGGGCTTAGGACGGCGCGCTCGTGTCCCTTGTCAACCCAGCCACACTATACTCGTTAGGTTCTACTAGGTTTTGTAGTTGATTTTCTGCAGGCGCCGATACCTGTGAAGCCGTTTTGGACTTAGTAAGGCTTTCTGACGCCTTTGCTCGAAGCTCTCAACCCCAAAGTCCTCAAGAAGCCGGAGCCTTAACTCCTACAATCCCAGTGAGGCCCCGGAAGCCAAATCCTAAATATCAAATCTTCATGCCCTACACCCTAAACCCTAAACCCTAAACCCTAAACCCTAAACCCTAAACCCTAAACCCTAAACCCTAAACCCTAAACCCTAAACCCTAAACCCTAAACCCTAAAACCTAAACCCTAAACCCTAAACCCTAAACCCTAAACCCTAAACCCTAAACCCTAAACCCTAAACCCTAAACCCTAAACCCTAAACCCTAACCCTAATCCCTAAACCCTAAACCCTAAACCCTAAGCCCTAGATTTTCCTCAACTTCGAACACCCCAAGACCCCCAAATGGTTTAGGGTTCAGGGTTTAAGGGGGGTGGCGGGGGTTCTGTGAGGCCTGAAGTTTCTGCGCTTTTTTTGTGCTGGGAAAGGCGGACCCTAAGTCCTAAGTCCTAGATCCTAAGTCCTGAGTCCTAGATGCTAAATCCTAAGGAACCCTTAAACCCTAGCTCTTGAAACTAAAAAGCCCTAAACCCGAAAACCTAAGCCCTAAACCCTGAACGGCGGGCTAAACTGCTCTTTGCTTAAGAGCCACCCCCAAAAAACCCAGAGACTCTGCCATATAAGGGCAGTAGGGGGATTGTGGTGATGTTGTGTTTTGGTGGGGAGTTCTGAAGCAAGTAGCAGAAGATCAGGGCCTTGCTAAGAAAAGCAAGCTCTCCCTCTCAAGGGGGCCGGAGGGGCCGAGTTTCAGCCGGGGTTTAGGGTTTAGGGTTTAGGGTTTAGGTCTCCAAAGGTTTTTCTGGCTTGAAACTTGAGAAATGGGTCCCCAGACCCTCACACACTCATCAACCCTAAGCCCCAAAAGCCTCAACCCTAGGCCCTAAACCCTAAACCCTAAACCCCAAACCCTAAACCCTAAACCCTAAACCCTAAACCCTAAACCCTAAACCCCCAACCCCCAAACTCCAAACCTCAGACCTCAGACCTCAAACCTCAAACCCCCAAACGCCGAAGCCCTGAGCCCTTCTAAGCCCCGAGAGCGTTTTTCAGGCCACAACGACCATCGCGTGTGGGTCCGCGGGTTGCGACGTGACGCACTCCCAGCCGTCGCTGGAGCTCTGTCGAGCAAGGGCCCTGCGTTTGAGCGTCGTGGTGCTGCTGTGTTTGGGGAAGTTGTGGGTTTAGGCTGATAGAGATACCGATACCCATATATATATATATATATATATATTTATATATATATGTATGTATGTATGTATATCTATATTTGGCATTTTTCGAGATTCTATACAACATATTATATACAATTGTTTCGGGTAGTTATTTATCAGAGGTTGTGATTGTGGCTTAGGGTGTATTACTTTTGGGGTTTAGGGCGCAGGGCAATTTAAGACTTTGGGCTGAGGATACGGGGCTTGTGGTCGTTTAGGGTTTAGGGGTTTAGGGGTTTAGGGGTTTAGGGGTTTAGGGTTTAGGGTTTAGGGTTTAGGGTTTAGGGTTTAGGGTTTGCCGACCCCAGTACATTTTTTCGAGCAGAGCTCGACGCGTCAGGACATGGGGGCAACAAGCCCAGGTTGATTCCAAAGTCCGAGTCGGCCTGGAAACCTACGGATCCCAAAGAAGTGCGCCTCCCTTAGCCCTACTTGCAGGCCGAAGCCCTAAAGCCCCAAGTAAGCCCTCTCAGCCCTAAGAGGCCTTGGAAGATTCCGGTTTGAAATTTGGGGGGCAGGGGTGAGAGGGAGGGGTTAGGGCGGCGGGGGGGGGGGGGGGGGGGGGGGGGGGGGGGGGGGGGGGGGGGAGGGGGGGGTGGGGAGACTTAACCCCGAGAAATGTCCAGCAACGCCCAAGAGGACGAATTCCTTGTGGACCAGATGAGCTTCAAAAAGTTTTCCTAAAACCTAAAGTATAGCTGGTAGCATACAGTTGACTATGCCAACTTGAGTGTTGATGTAGCTCAGGAAGCGGCGTATGGACTAGAAGCGGCTTCCCCCAAACCCCAAAGCCCCAAAGCCCCAACCCTAAACCCTAAACCCTAAACCCTTAACCCTAAATTCTAAATGCTTTAAATCATGGCAGGTCCGCTACCCTCGAGGCAGAGAAGTTTCAGGAGCGGCCCTTCACCCGTGGTGTAACAGACTGTTTAGGGTTTAGGGTTTCGGGTTTAGGGTCTAGGGTCTAGGGTTTAGGGTCTAGCGTCTAGGGTTTAGGTTTTAGGGTTTAGGATCTGGCGTCTAGGGTTTAGGGTTTAGGGTTTAGGGTTTAGGGTTTAGGGTTGAGGGCCAAAACGTTGCCAGGACGCCAGGGGGCTTCGATTTCTAACCTTTGAGGTCTGCTTCGGCACGAAGTAGACTCTCGAAAGGGCTTCTTTTTTCCACATCCACCCTGTCATACTCTGATCCCCCCTGTCGTGCGCCTTACTGGGGTCCTTCTTATAAGGTTTAGGGTTTAGGGTTTACGGTTTAGGGTTTAGGGTTTCCGAAATTGGGGGTACCTTCTTGGGGCCCTTACTATAAGAGGATCCTACAGTGCTATTCGGGTCTATTTAGGGGTCCGCTATTTTGGTAAACACCATATAAAGGCACACGCAAGCAAGCCTACCTGCATTTCACATACACGAAGCACCCGAAGCCCTAAACTGTCGTAAAGGGCCTACAAGGAGATTCATGGGTACTTATAAGTAGGGCTAGAAGTGCGGCAACTGTGGTTACAGCCTTATTTCGGGTGGCATCCCGCTTCTCAGTACCCCTGAACCCAAAATACCCTAAATAAACCCTAAACCCTAAACCCTAAACCTTAAACCTAAACCCTAAACCCTAAACCCTACACCTCTACTTATAAGCACCCATGAACCTTCAGTACCTTTCTGGTGTCCTGGAGGAATACTGGACAGATGCCCCGGTCCTCCGCATTCCGGGGCGCATGTTCCCAGTTGGGGGGCTCAGCCCGCCATTTCGTGTTTGGGGTCCTGGGGTTTTGGGGTTTAGGATTTAGGGTTTTAGGGTTTTCGCGTTTTAGGGCTTTGGGGGTGTAGGGTTGTAGGGTTTTAGGGCTTTAGGGTTTTAGGGTTTTAGGGTTTTTGCGTTTTTGGGTTTTTGGGTTTTTGGGTTTTTTGGGGTTTTGGGTTTTTGGGCAGTAAGGATTGGGGTTTCAGGGTTTACATACGTGGAGGATTTAGGGCTTAGCTTATTGTCATAGTTACGAGGGTCCATGTGTAGCATTATTGAACTTGACACCTCACAGGCCCTACTTCGGGTTTAGGGTTTAGGGTTTAGGGTTTCGGGTTTAGGGTCTGGGCACAGTACCCTAGCCATTCCACACACAGTTTTCACTGCGCCATGGACGCCTGGATGCGCAATCAACGGAAACTCCCCAAGCCCTAAACCCCTAAACCCTAAAACCCTAAACCCTAAACCCTAAACCCTAAACCCTAAAACCTAAACCCTAAACTCTAAACCCTAAACCCTAAACCCTAAACCCTAAACCCTAAACCCTAAACCCTAAACCCTAAACCCTAAACCCTAAACCCTAAACCCTAAACCCTAAACCCTAAACCCTAAAACCCTAACCCTAACCCTAAACCCTAAACCCTAAACTAAACCTAAACCCTAAACCCTAAAACCCTAAACCCTAACCCTGAACCCTAAACCCTCTTTCGAAGCTACTCTTGCACGGCTCCCTGGATGCCGCGGCCCCCCCCCCCCCCCAAATTTTATTGCCGCGTGACTTGTCATAAGCCAGGAAGTGCAAGGGCCCCAAACCCTAAACCCTAAACCCTAAACCCTGAACCCTAAACCCTAAACCCTAAACCCCAAACCCCAAACCCTAAACCCCAAACCTCCCATATTCTCCAAATCAGGGCCGAATTATATATCCCAAATAAGCCTTAAGAACCCCGAACAGTCCCCTTCCCTAAACCCTAAACTCTAACGCCCAAACCCCCCTTGCTGGGCCAGGTTGAAACTTTCTTCACCCTGAGGCCGGAGAAGGACTACCTCCAGGCCAGAGGGTTTAGGGTTCAGGGTGTAGGGTTCAGGGTTTAGGGTTTAGGCGGTTTAGGGTTTAGGGTGCGGGGTTCAGGGCTTAGGGTCCCCTTGCATTCCAACCTTGAATAGCTGAGAGCTGGAGGTCTCAGAGATCTTCGTGGAGCTTGCCTCTCAAAATCCAACGCTCCCAAGAAGGTCTTCACGACCTAGCCCTAGACCCTATAAACTCTAAACCCTAGCTCGTCATTGAGCTCGAGAAGCGGAGCTGACGCCCTCGACACAGGAGAGGGCTTTAGAACCGCTTGTCCGCTGGCTGCACACGGGGGGGTTGATCTAAGTCATCGGCCGCGTAGGTTATGGCTTTTGAGTCGGTTTCTATTTCTGTACAAAAAGCTAGAAGGAATCGAGCCCTAGCCTAAAGTAAATCCAGCCTCTTCTACGTAGATATAGATCAGCCCCACCCTCACCCCGCATTATGTGAATGCAGCGTTTGTGGCTGGAAGGTTTCCAAATGCCCTGAACCCGAAAGCCCAAGACCAGAAACCTTACACCCTAAAGCCGTAAGCCTGAAACCCTGAACCCTCAATATGCCCAGAACACCCGACCCTGAAGCCTAAACCCTAAACCCTAAGCCCTAAACCCTAAGCCCTAAACCCTGGACCCGCAACCCTAAGCGAGAAGCTTTACAGTGTCTGAGATCTGCTCACAGGCCGCAGTGGAGACGTGCTGCCTGATCAACGCCGACAGCCAAGTTAAGCCGGTTTAGGGTTTAGGGTTTAGGGTGTAGGGTTTAGAGTTTACCCCCGCCCCAAAAGCAAAAACAATGCTCCACAACACATGACAATTTCGAAAGTTAGGGTTGGGAGGGTCTTTGTGTTCAAGGGTTACTTTTCGGGGCTTCCCAAACTCCCATGAACAGTTTTCTGGCGTATACAAGCCCTATGCCCCCTATGCCAAAGGATCATTCTTGAGAATTATTTCGCTTTTGATGAATACTTAAACCCAATAATAAGGAAGAAACATGATCATTTTTAATAGTACCCCAGCAATGGTGCAGGTCAGAATATACCCCACTTGCACCGCGCGCCACACCAGTAACCAGTCTCTTCCTCCCGGAGTCTCCACCAAAACCCTAAACCCTAAAGCCGTTGACCCGAAAACCCTGAAACCCTAAATCCCGAAAACCCTGAACCCCTAAACCCGAAACCCTAGTGAAGGTAAACTGGGCGGCCTGAGCCGTTTAGGGTATAGGGATGGGGTTAGGGTTTACTTGAACCCTGCACCTTAAACCCTCCCCCCCTAGATTTCGATATTCGCGCTGCTCCCCAAGGGTTCCATGCGCGACCCACGGTTCCCAGACCCAAAACTTCCGCGCTGAAACAGATGCCCCTGAAGCCTGTCCTCCCCATCATAAGGGCCATTTAAGGTTGTTTAGGAGGGGAGCCTAAGGGGGGGGGGCAGGGGGTAATGTTGACTTCGCATTAATAAATCCCCCCCCCCCCCTTCATTGATCAATCTCTCCGGCCAGGGCCTCCTCAATAATATCCGCCTAAATCCTGGTAGGTCTAGCTGTCCCGGTGCCACCACAGTGGGCTAAGTGAGCCTCTACTGCGAGCTTCTGGGGGATCACTTTTAGAAGAATATTCCGGGCTGGATTTTATAATTGTGGCGGGCTACATTATTGTGTTCTGGCAGCTGGATTTTATAATTGCGGCGGGAATTCCTAATGTGAAGTCAACATTAGTAGGGGAACCCCTGACTGAAGCCTGTCCTCCCCAGGAAAATGAGGGCCCTGGCGACATTCTCTGCTTCCTCTGCGGAGAGGAGGAGATCGAGAAGGCCCCTGAGGGTTATCCCCCAAAACCCGAAACCCTGAACCCTAAACCCTAAACCCCAAACCCTAAACCCTAAACCCTAAACCCTAAACCCTAAACCCTAAACCCTAAACCCTAAACCCTAAACCCTAAACCCTAACCCTAAACGCGATAGCCTGAACCCTAAACCTTAAACCCTCAACCCTAAACCCCAGGGCTTGAAGCCATGAGTGGGATCCCACGCTGGAAGTGGTGAAGCCGTAAAGCTTATTCTCAGACAGCTTTGCCTGTTATTATTTTAGGGTTTAGGGTTTAGGGTTTTGGGGTTTAGGGTTTAGGGTTTAGGGTTCGACATGGTTCCTGGTGAACCATGACCTGCTGATGGACAACGGCAAAGAGAGAAATACAACCCAAAGCTGCTCGAAGACGGCACAGAGGCAATCGACCCCTAAGCCCTAAACCCTAAGCCCTAAACGCTAAACCCTAAACACTAAACCCTAAACCCTAAACCCTAAACCCTAAAGCCTAAAGCCTAAACTACCCTAAACCCTAAACTACCCTAAACCCTAAACCCTAAACCCTAAACCCTAAACCCTGAACCCTAAACCCTAAACCCTAAACCCTAAACCCTAAACCCTAAACCCTAAACCCTAAACCCTAAACCCTAAACCCTAAACTCTAACCCTAAACCCTAAACCGCATGGCTGGCTGGTCCGAGCTAACTGGGGCCCCTGTTGTAAGACCAAAGCCCTCAACCCTCAACTTAAGCTCTTAAGCCCTTAAACCCTAACACCCAAACCTTAAAACCCTCAACCCTAACCCCTAAGCCCTAAGCCTAAACTCTTAAGCCCTTGAACCCAAAATCCTAGAGTTCATCCTTCAGCTGTCCCACACATGTTTCGACCAGTGCCACATCTTCCCGCCAACCCTGCTTCCCCAGACACCTTGGAGGACGTAAAAAGTAGAACCACCAATTTGTGCGCTATACTACTTTTGGGTCAATTTCAGGAGCACTTAAGGGGATCTTCTTATCGGATCCTCCCAGAATTCTGGGTTAGCAGCCAGGCGTGCGCTGAGATCCAGTCTCGAGCAGAGGAGCGCGCCCTTCCCGAATCCCAGCGTTCAGAGTTTGGGGTTTAGGTGTCGGGTTTTGGCTCTAGGGCTTCGGGGTTTGCGGGTTGCGCAATCGTGCTTTCCGGGCAAAGTGCTTCGGGGGCTCGACGTCCGAACTCTGAAACTTGAACTCTGCGAGCCCCCCGAGGATGCCCGACTGGGCTCCCAGGGCCCCTAAGACGGGGAGAGCCCCAACATCCAAACGCGATGGTGGCTTCATGGGGGGTAGGAAGCTCAGGGAAGCTCAGGGAAGCTTAGGGAAGCTTAGGGAAGCTTCGGGAAGCTTGGGGAGCCTTAGGGAGTAGGAGCATTAGGGAACCTTGGGTTACATATGTGTTAAGTGCTTAAAACTGTTTATGTCAGTGTGGCACGTCTTCGCCGGAGATCTGCTCTATCATCCTGGTGCACAAGTGTCAGCGCTCGCGCGCGTGCTGCTGTTGATTCCGTTGGGAATGTGGGCACGGCTCGCTGCCACGCAGCTTAGCGTGCGGACGGAGCGGTGTGGTGTTGCCATGCTTGCCGCGCTCGACGAGCTGCATACAATCCACAATCCAGCCCGCACGCACCCCTTACGCACGAAGTCCTGAACCTCCTAAACTTCAAACTTTACCACCTTACGGTCAAACCATGTACGTATGTATATATTATATTTTGTTGGAGCACATTGCAACATACTCTCTTTCCAGGAAACTCCCGAAAGTTCCGGTTCAAGCCTGACCCATGCCAAAAAACGTGCGAGAAAACACACACAGAGGAGACAGGCATCGAGACGCTGGTGGTGGCCTCAGCTGGCGTAGTTAGGGTTTGGGGGTTTAGGGTTTAGGGTTTCGGGTTTAGGGTTTAGGGTTTAGGGTTTAGGGTTTAGGCTTTAGGGGAACCCAGAAGCCTTGGCAAGGCTCTAGGGTCTCCGAGGCAGTACGTGTTTTCGGCAATTCTGGGGTTGCCTACTCCAAACAGGCAACCCTAAACCTTACGCCCTAGACGGCTATTCTACGAAGTGTCTGGACTTGTCTTGCCAAGCAATAATAGACCCTTAAACCCTAAGCCCCAAGCCCTAAGCCCTAAACCCTAAACCCTAAGCCCTAAGCCCTAAACCCTCTAGAAGGTTCAGAGGTTCATGGATACATGGTAGTACAGGAGCCCACATGGTTGCCATCACTGCCCAAATAGACCCTGAACAGGAAACCCATACCATCTATATAACCCTAAACCAAACTCCATATCTCTATAGACTCTAGACCCCGTCATCAGATAGGCAGGGTTCTATGACCTTCAAGCAAGCACCAAACCCATGCCCCTTAACCCACTAGAGGGGAATAAGCGGGGATCTTTTACCAGCCCCGTCAGTTTCTTTTCAGGTTATGCCCAGGGGGGATGTTTATTCAATATTTCTTAGAAACCACCTTAAACCCTAAACCCTAAACCCAAAACCCTAAACCCTAAACCCTAAACCCTAAACCCTAAACCCTAAACCCTAAACCCTATACCCTAAACCCTAAACCCTAAACCCTAAACCCTAAACCCTCCCAAAGCCTCACGCTCAAGCCCGAAAACACTTGGAGGTGCTTCCGCTGTACTCTTCGCTGCCAATGAATCAGCAGAGGCCCAGGGAATTTAGGGCGCGGGGCAACCCTGACCCTAAACCCTAAACCCTAAACCCTAAACCCTAAACCCTAAACCCTAAACCCTAAACCCTAAACCCAAAACCCAAAACCCAAAACCCAAAACCCTAAACCCTAAACCCTAAACCCTAAACCCTAAACCCTAAACCCTAAACCCTGAACCCTGAACCCTGAACCCTGAACCCTAAACCCTAAACCCTATACCCTATACCCTATACCCTATACCCTATACCCTAAACCCTAAACCCTAAACCCTAACCCCTAACCCCTAAACCCTAAACCCTAAACCCTAAACCCTAGACCCTCCACCCTAAACCCTAAACCCTACACGGGGACCCTTTTTTTTGGCAATTTGCTTGTTTTTGGCCTTTTTTCTCCGTGTTTTACTACGAAACCTCAATTGTCTCTATGTTTTCACAAGAAAACCTTAATTTTTCTGTATATTTCAGTAGCAACCCTCAATTATCTGTATACTTTTCAGTAGGAACTGTATACTTTCAGCAGCAAAACTGTTATTTTCTCTATTTGGCGTAAGACAACAATTATGTTCTCATTGTTGGTTTTCTGCTTCTGGCTTAATACTACACGATGTTCCCGGCTTCTCGGTTTTTGGCTCCGCGGCTTACCGCCTTTCCTGGGTTCGTGGCGTTTTGGCGTTTTTGGCTGTTTGGCTTTTTGGCTTGCTGGATTTTGTTTTGGCTTTTTGGCTTTGTGGCTTTTTGGCTTTTGGCTTTTTGGCTTTTGGCTTTTTGGCTTTTGGCTTGCTGGCTTGGTGGCTTGGCGTCTTCCTGCCTATACATATGAGAATATACGTAGCATGCACAAATAGATGTAGATGTGTGCGTGTGTGTGTATATATATATATATATATATTTCTAGATTGTGCACAACACGCTTTCCTATGCAAATATGGACAAAATACAGGTTTTTCGATGATAAATAGACAAATATAGGTTTTCCTATGGCAATACACAGTAAATAATCGTTTCCCTATGTAACCATTAAGACACAGAGGCTTTCCTGTGATGTATATACCGACAAAACAGAGGTTAAAAAGATGTAGCTAGAGAGAAAAGAGGTGCATGTTTGTATGGAAATATAGAGAAAATAGAGGTTTGTTTTTGTATGTAAACATGGAAATAGAGGTTTACGGATGTACATATGGACATATAGAGAAAATGGAGGTTGGTTGTCCTTTGTAAATATACACAACATAGAGGTTTCGCTTTACCAATAGAGAACAAATCTTGGTTTTCCTACGTCAAAATAGATAAAATATTGATAATGGTTTCTTACGGTAATGTGGATACAATAAAGGTTTCCCATAACTCCCCGCCCCCGCCCCCGCCCGAACCCCCCACCACCCACACAACCCCCACCACCCCCCCCCCCCCAACAAAAAAAAGAAGAGAAAAAGAAATATAAAAAAAACAAAACAATGCCAAAACAACAACAACAAAGAACAAATGTCCACCTGATAACTTAAGGTGCTTTAAGTTTCGGCGCTGGGGCCCCTGGCTTCGACATTAGTAGAGGCCCCATGAGTGCACAGATTGACGACGGACAGATGAGGTAGGTAGGCCGTTGGGTTTCGGGTTTAGGGTTTAGGGTTTAGGGTTAGGGTTTAGGGTTTAGGGTTTCGGGTTTAGGGTTTAGGGTTCAGGGTTTGGTGGTTAGGGGCTCTGCTACTGCAATCTCAAGCGACATGCCCGTATATGAGCCCTGAAACCACCTCAAGTCATGTTCAGGATACGTACGCACGGATCTTTTGATACAATCTCCCGTAAACCCTAACCCGAAAGAAACCCTAAACCCTGAACCCCAAACCCCAAATCCTAACCACTAAACCCCAAACCCCAAGCCCTAAACCCTAAACCCTAAACCCAGCACTGGGGTGTGTCTTGTGTCTGAGTGGGGGCTGTGCATCGCAGCCTCATCAACCTTGTTTGCATGTGGCATCTGTTTTTCGGGATCAGGGTTTAGGGTTTAGGGTTTGGGGTTCAGGGTTTAGGGTTTAAGGTTCAGGGTCTAGGGTTTGGGGTTCAGGGTTTCGGGTTTACGGTTTAGGGTGCTGCGTCCGAACTGACTGGCAGGTCTCAGTTGAGTGGCTCAGGGCTTTCGGAAATTTTTGTTTTTGCTCTTCTTCCGGCTGGTTCTCAGTAGGGAATGAGGGAATGAGAGCCCTAGATATAATCCCTTAAAGGGTGTATATAGGGCCCTCATTCCCTCATTCCCTACTAAGCGGGTCTTGTTTTGCCATGCTTTTCTCACGCGGTTTCCCTTTCAGCAAGCCTCCTCTCCTTTGTCTGATACTTTTGCCCTCTTCTTCCCCGTCTTTCCTTCGTCATCGTTTATCAAGGGGGAATGACACCCTGAACCCTACATCCTAACCCCTAAACCCTAAATGCTAAACCCTAAACACCCTAAACCCTAAACTGCCCTAGACCCTCAAGCCTAAACCCCGCAGAGTTGAGGACTTGAGGATTCAGGTTTTATCCGGTTCCAAGCCACGCTTGCAACATGACGTGCAGGCTCAGATTTGTTTTTGAGGGTTTAGGTTTAGGGTCTGTATGGTTTTAGTACACACAACCCAAGCAGCCCTCAGAGTCCACTAATTTGGGCCGTGCCTGGGATAGTTAACATTGAACCTTACTCCCAAGTGTGCGCGGGGGGGGGGGGGTTCGATAAGGTGGGGTGCTACCCTAAACCCTAAACCCTAAACCCTAAGCCCTAAACCCTAAACCCTAAACCCTAAACCCTAAACCCGAAACCCTAAACCCTAAACCCTAAACCCGAAACCCTAAACCCTAAACCCTAAACCCTAAACCCTAGTACAGGGTCACATGAGGCGCGTCTTTCCGCCGGCTCCTGAGGGATCTCGCAAGATTATCGCCGGGCGGCCCGGGCGGGATTGGGCTTTGGCGCTTAGGGTTTGGGGTTCAGGGTTTCAGGGTTTCGGGTTTAGGGTTTGGGGTTTAGGGGTTTAGGGTTTAGGGATCTAGGGATTTAGGGTTTAGGGGTTAGGGGTTTAGGGCTTCGGTCTAAACCCGAAAAACGCCACTGGTTTGCGGAGGGTCTGCTCTGAACGAACCCTTTGGGTTTCTTGGTTTAAAATTTTGTTTAGGGGCTTCCTTGGCAGCCCGGCGCCGTCTTCCCTTTTCGGTGTAATTTTCCCTTATACAACTGTTAACCCGAAAAAGGGTACCCTTGTTATAGGCTCCACCGTGCTGTTCACGCGCGCCGTGCACATGCCGACCACATCGGTATTTTCGGTGTTTCGTGGACATTTCAGCCGAAAATGTTACGCCTGTCGTGTTATTCGGGGGGTGGTGGCGGCGCGGGCGTGGAGGCATTGAATGCATCGGTATTTATGGTATTTCCATCGGTATTTATGGTATTTCCAGGACTTTGCAGTCGAAAACGTCGCGCCTGCCGTTGTTTTCGCAGAGCATCCATGTCCGCACGATGATAACGTCCGTGTTGCCAGAGCATCCATGTCCGCGCGATGATAACGTCCGTGTTACCAGAGCATCCATGTCCTACGACGATAACGTCCAGTTACCAGAGCATCCATGTCCGCACGATGATAACGTCCGTGTTACCAGAGCATCCATGTCCGCACGATGATACCGTCCGTGTTACCAGAGCATCCATGTCCGCACGATGATAACGTCCGTGTTACCAGAGCATCCATGTCCGCACGATGATAACATCCGTGTTACCAGAGCATCCATGTCCGCACGATGATAACGTCCGTATTACCAGAGCATCCATGTCCGCACGATGATAACGTCCGTGTTGCCAGAGCATCCATGTCCGCACGATGATGACGTCCGTTTTGCCAGAGCATCCCTGTCCGCACGATGATAACGTCCGTGTTGCCGAACAGCTTTACTTAACCGCCTCCATGTCTCCGAAACCCAAGCCGCAGCGTGTTTCCAGCAAAAATCTGATGGTTTCGGTGCATCGACAGTCCTGACTTATCAAAGTCGCAACGCCTCAAAGTACTGCGCCTGCCATGTAAAACTAATGTCTCTCCTGCTTCATGCTTGCTCCGGCGCGCGTGAACAGCACGGTGGAGCGTTAATACATGGTTCCTGGTCTAGCAAGTTTCCGAATCTGGCGCACCTTATTGGGGTCCTGATTTCAAGGGAATCCTACTATTTGGGGGACTATATTTCAACCCTGAGCCCTAAGACCTAACCCCCCTAAACCCCTAACCCCTACAACCTGAGCCCTAAACCCTAAACCCCTAAAACCCTAAACCCGACAGCCTACTTGCAGGTACCCGTGACCCTTCCAAGCCGAAGACATTCGGGCCAAATCTTAGGGCTTGCGGGCTTCAGGTTTTGGTTATTATGTGGGCTCAGGGTTTCAGGGTTTTAGGGCTTTAGGGTTCTTGGGTTTTAGGGTTTTTGCGTTTTAGGGCTTTAAGGCTTTAGGGTTTTAGGTTTTTAGGGTTTTAAGGCTTTAGGGTTTTAGGGTTTTAGGGTTTTTAGGGTTTTAGGGTTTTAGGGCTTTAAGGCTTCAGGGCTTTAGGGTTTCAGGGTTTTTAGGGTTATAGGGTTTTAGGGTTAGCATAAGCCCCTAAACACATAGAACCCTACAGCCACCACAAGGTTGCCACAAACATCGCCGAGACCTCCTTGACGATTGATGGGGTCGTTTACGCCCGGATCCCAAGGCCGCAATTTCTGGCAGCATTGGGCTTTCTGTGCCTATAGACCCTAAACCGTAAAACCCCCGAGTGCCGCCCTGCACTTACGTTCCGTCTTTGGTCTGTTTCCTTAGATCTCCAAGTGTCTGCAAGTGCAAGATGGTGGTTTCACGCTATCATCAGGCCGGACTCCACCACAATCAGTCGCTGGCCCAAACCCGGCTTCGGGCAAAAAGGGTTTGGGGCTTCGGTTTGGGGGGGTTGCTCGAGGGTTTCCAAGACTTGTGGGCCAGCTGTGGTAGCCCTAAACCCATACTACCCCCCCATCATTAAGGCTATTCTTGGATAGTTAAGCCTCATGAAGGTTATTGAAAAGGGGGAGCCTAAGCAAGGGGTGGTAGCATACTTCAGGGGAGTAGTAAGACCTTAAAGCCCCAAACCCCGAACCCCCTAAAGCTCTGAAACCAAGACCCTAAACCCCCTAAAACCCTTAAGAAGTCCGAAGACCCTAAGAAACCCTAAGACTCTCAAACCCTAGGGGAACCCATGAGAGCTTCCAGCAAGGTCGTGGACCCGGGACTCTTCAAGCAGATGTCCGGCGCCTGGTGCAGAGAGATTCCTCAGCCCCTAGACCCTAAACCCCAAACCCCAAACCCCAAAGCCCAAACCCCAAACCCCAAACCCCAAACCCCAAACCCCAAACCCCAAACCCTAAACCCTAAACCCTAAACCCTAAACCCTCAGCCCTAAACCCCGCAACCCTAAACCCCAGAACTCTAAACCCCGAAAGCCTAAACCCCGAAAGCCTAAACCCTCAATCGGCTTCCACACTGGCAAGGCACGCTTCTTGCAGGCTACTTGGAGGGGTTTAGGGTTTAGGGTTTAGGGTTTAGGGTTTAGGGTTTAGGGTTTAGGGTTTAGGGTTTAGGTTCATGGTACTTCTTAACAAATTAGAACTGTACTTATAGCCCACTTATAAGCCCGTTAAGTGCCCTGAGATGGTTAGAAGTACAGCTAATAAGTACAGTGATAACCCACATATAACAAGCCCCTTAAGTACCCTAACAGGGTTATCACTTAGTTATCAGTACAGTTAGAATTGGTTAAGAAGTACCATGAGCCTCCAAGTAGAGAGAGAGAGGGAGTCTACCGGCTGCCATTGCGACGCCCGTTGTCCTCGTGCTCGACGCTCTAGCAACCTCACGTCTGACTGGCACGTCCCTGTAGAATTCGTGGCCCGAAACCCTAAACCCTAAACCCTAAGCCCTAAACCCTAAACCCTAAACCCTAAACCCTAAACCCTAAACCCTAAACCCTAAACCCTAAACCCTAAACCCTAAACCCTAAACCCTAAACCCTAAACCCTAAACCCTAAACCCTGGTTTGTTAAGGAACTTTTAGGGCATCCTTTCCGCTTGAGGCTCTACAACCCGCGAACGCATGTGGAGTCGCTGCTCCTGGGGCCAAGATTTCTCCACGGGGTTTCGGGCGGTTCTTTAATCTAAGGCTTTCTGTCCTATCCTAAACCCTAAACCCTTTTAGTGGTCTGGGGTCTCCAGTTGTTTCTCTGGGCTCTTTTAGGCTTAAAGGGTGCCTAGGCCCTAGCAGCCCTCCGAAGAACCCAAACACTAAACCCCAAACCCCAAACCCCAAACCCCAAACCCCAAACCCCAAACCCCAAACCCCAAACCCCAAACCCCAAACCCCAAACCCTAGACCTCAAATAAAGCCCCTAAAAGCTAAGCTGAGCCGGGCTCGGCCTAAGATCCAAACCAAACCCTTAACCTCCTAATGCGAACCCTGCACACCGTCTAACCCCCCCCAAACTTGAAACCTAAACCCTGAATCCCTAAACCCTAAACCCTAAACCCTGGCCCCTGAACCCTCAACCCTAAACCCTAAACCTCGTAGCTATTGTTCCGTGACTTATGCGCAACATTTCTAAGGGCTGAGGGATGCTTCGTGGCCTAGGGGTTTCCATGCGCATATATACTGGGGTTCAGGGTGGAGGGTCGAACTTGAACCCTAAACCCTAAACCCTAAGTCCTAACCCCTAAAACTTAAACCCTAAACCCTACACCCTAAACCCTACACCCTAAACCCTAAACCCTAAACCCTAAACCCTAAACCCTAAACTCTAAACCCTACACCCTAAACCCTAAACCCTAAACCCTAAGCCCTAAACCCTAAACCCTAAACCCTGAACCCTAAACCCTGTCGACGCAGCGATTTCGGCCCCCAGCGCATCCCCCGAAGTCGCCCGCCTTGGCCCCTTGCCCGCGCTCGTAGACACTTGGCTTTCTTCTGGCTGGCTCTGAGGGTTTAGGGTTTAGGGTTTAGGGTTTAGGGTTTAGGGTTTAGGATTTTTGAAGCAACTACAAAAAGGAGCCTAAAAGTTAAACTTTCAGGAGGGGTTCAGAAGTCAGCCAAGGACATGTCGGCCCCTTCGCAGATCAAGATGGACTCCATTGACGAGTCTAAGGTGGGAAGGGGGTCTGAGGTTGAGGGCCTCGAAACCCTAAACCCTAAACCCTAAACCCCAAACCCTTAAACCCTAAACCCTAAAACCCTAAAACCCTAAACCCTAAAACCCTAAGAAACCCTAAAACCCTGAACCCTAAACCCTGAAACCTTAAACCCTAACACTCATGGGCGCCACTTCCAAGCTGCACGCGCGCCCCGTGTCCAGGGTGCACGCGCCGTCTGTGTCCTAGGTGCACGCACAACGTTGGAGACCCTAAACCCCAAACCCCAAACCCTAAACCCTAAACCCTAAACCCTCAAGCCTAAAGCCTAAAGCCGAAAGCCTAAACCCTTAAACCCTTAAACCCTTAAACCCTTAAACCCTTAAACCCTTAAACCCTTAAACCCTTAAACCCTTAAACCCTTAAACCCTTAAACCCTTAAACCCTTAAACCCTTAAACCCTGAAACCCTGAAACCCTTAGACCCTAAGCCAAGCCCTAAGAAACCACTAAACCCTAAACCCTAGACCCTAAAGCCTAAAGCCTAAACCCGAAACCCTAAACCCTAAACCCTAAACCCTAAACCCTAAAGCCCTAAGCCCTAAAGCCTAAAGCCTACAGCCTACAGCCTAAGCCCTAAAGCCTAAACCCTAAACCCTAAACCCTAAACGAGTCCGAAAGCTTCGAACTACGTGCTAAAAGCCAATGAAAACAAAACGTGTGTGCGGGCTGGACGTGGGAAACGCTGTGGGCACCTTGGACGCGGACATGCGTGCGCCTTGGAGGGGCTGGCCAATTTTAAGGGGTCTCAGGAGGAAAGCGCAGCGTAAGAGTAAGAGAGAAATCCTAAACCCTGAACTGCCCGAAACCCCAAACGCCCTAAACCCCAAAGCCTGGACCCCTCGAGTGGAGACTTGGTTTGGGGGTTAGTTTGGAGCTTCGCGGTTAGGGTTTCAGGCACGGTTGTGGTTTTTTAATGTTTAGGGTTTAAAGGCGGCTCTTGGGGCATGCATCTTTTTGTCCATAGAGACATCGAACTGTGAGAGGTTCACCATGTCCATGAGTTTTTTCCAAGACCGTGATAAGTCCATGCTAAGGTATTGTGGTTTTATTTCGTATGTTTGAGTCGCTAGGTGTATTATTTGGAAGTCTTTTTAATGAAATCGAAGACATGAAATTAAGAAGAGACAAGTGTCCCATTAAGGGGCGACGTGTTGGAGTGAAGTTTGCCATATTGGGTCACAGAGTTTCGTGTTCAGAGCCTTGCGAGTCTGAGTAGGAGCGATCAGGGTTGAGGACTCGGCTTTGGGGTTTATCAGGCTTGAGACTTTGCATGGCGTGCATCGTGGTGACGAGGACCCTAAATGAAACAGAAGCAACCTCTTCTGTTTAGCCTTTGGGAGTCAGGGAGACCTCCAGTTCCCTAAATTCTTTCGATAAATCCTAAAGAGCGGGACCCCCTCTTAGTTCAGCATTTAGCGAGTAATGAGATCTAAGTCTCGTGGCGGGCACTAAAAACTCTCCTCTTTAGGATGACGGGATTTAGGGACTAAGTTTTGGGATCCCCCCGCTTTAGGGATTTAGGGATCCCGCTCTTTAGGATTTAGCAGCAAGATGTAGGGTAGACGGGTTTGTATTCTTAGGGTTTAAGGCTCTCCTAGCCGAGCCTTCAGCAGGCACTTTGAGGTGCTAAATCGGTAAGTGTAGTCTAGCACTTCAACCACCCCCCTCTAGATCGTAAAAATCTCGTGTAAGAGGTCAAAGGCGGTTCCAAATATGTAGGTCAATTTTGTTGTTGGGGGGAGGGTTCCATATATATACATATATATATATATACATATGTGTGTAATGTATATGCATATGCTCCCCTCGTGCCCCTCACCCCCATCCCACCAATGGACCAACCTCGAAACCACACAAATTAAAAACACCCAAACCATACAACCTCCACATATGATCGTGCGTGTGGATTTGACAGACATGAGCATGGTTGGAGCTTGGGCCGGTCCCCCCGTGATCAGCCTGCAAATGGCTGTTAAGCTATCCACAGGATAGTTCATCTGCGGATGGGATCGGGTGGAATGCCCTGAGATCAACTGTCCGGCGGATAGCATGACCGCGTGCTCGCAAACATCAAGCTTCAACGCGAAGCCCGAAACCAGAACCCCAACTTGGTGCTACAAGATGGCCTCAGAAAACCCAGACCATCCAGACTGTCCATGTAGAGATGTATGAGGTAACCGCTCTGGCCATGGATGCAACTCTGCGAGTACGCATCAGACAGGTGCGAGGAAAGCCGACGTATACATATAAAGAATATTGAACACGAATGTAAACAAGAATAGAAATATACATGTACTTGTACACATCAATAAGGAAGTGTTCATATGCACTTCTAACCCACCACCAGGACACTCCAAGCCGTGCCCACCATAAACCGCCGGTCTACAAAAAGCGAAACTACAAATCCGGCCCCTGAACCCTGAAGCCTGAGCGCTCCAACCTCAACGTCACTGTGAAGCCGAAGGCTGCTTGCTCCCTCTCCCCTAAAGCACAAACCCTGCAAATGCTGTATGTTTAACTGACATGTATGTTTGATTGCATCATTTGTTCTTGACAATAGTTCAAAATGACACTGGCAGGGTCCTAGAACTGAAAGAAGCCTTATTAACCCCGAGTTGAAACACTTTAAACCGGATAGCTACCTCAATCACGATTCTGGACCCTCAACTGTGAATTCAGGTATGCGCCAAACCTAGCACGAATACTAGCGCATTGTAGGCGCTGTCGTACAGCAGCCTAAAATTGTTCATTGCCAGTGGAGCGGCGCGTAATCCTTCTACCATGATCATATACACTACCTAAAATATCTACCGCGTCCGGAGGAAAATGCAGTGGCTAGGAGTTGAAAGGTGTTAATTTGGGAACCGAACGTATGATGCCCTAAACCCGAAACCCTAAACCGCAAGACCACTTCGAAAAGCAGCCCAAGACTACTCCAAGTACAAAAGCCCTGCGTCCTAGAATCCCAAAAGCCTAAACCTGAAGCTCTAGAACCCTGAGGCCCTTAGGGCCCCAGAATGCGACGGCCTCTGGGGCTCTAGAGCCGAGAATAGGGTTTAGGGTTTAGGGTTTTGGGGTTTGGGGTTTAGGGTTTAGGCTTTAAGGTTATTTAGTGTTTAGGGTGTAGAATTTTGGGTCAATGGGGGTTGATCTAGCTTTTGGGGTCTCTTCTTCAGCATAGTTCCTTATCGCGCAGGGGCGTTCAAAATGAGGGGCCCTTTGGGGGCTCCGCTGTCGTATAACTCCTCTTATAGCTTAGGGTATCACAAACAAGAGGACCGCCAAACCTTAACTCCTAAACCCCAATTAACTACTCCTGAACCTCAAGACCTGCCTTCTGGTAAGCTAAGGAAGCAGTGCTTGCAGCCTCTTCAGATTGGGTCGCCGTCGCGCAACTGGGGCGGCAAGTACGGTGGGGCTTGCGGCGCGTGGTTTGATCATGTCGGGGGCCTGAGAAAATTGAGGATGTGACCGAGTGTTGCTGATGAGTGATTAAAAGCCGCCCTGGGAGGCCAAAGCCTCCTCCTTTCATGCGCACGATGCCTGCGCCCCAGTCGGGGCGGCGGGTTAGGGTTTAGTGTGTTTGGCTTTAAGGGTATTTGGGGTTCGGGAGCCGGACAGAGGCAACGCAAAATTCCCTATCCCCAAACCCAAAACCAAACCCTAAACCAAACCCTGAACATGATGGGTTAGGCAGGCCCTCGTCGTCGTTTGCGCGCTTTTGCGGGTTCTCAACGAGGGCTTTGATGGCCTGCGGTTTAGGGTTTAGGGCTTAGAGAAGGGCATTTTGACACATGGCATGGAAACACCCTAACACCCGAAACTCTAAAGCCGCCAAGCTTCAGCCCAAACCTAAGGCCCTCAGACTCAAACCCTGAAACCCTTTCACCCTAAAGCCCCTAACCCCCAACACCTTAACAGCCGCCCTGGGAGGCCAAAGCCTCCTCCTTTCATGCGCACGAATGCCCGCACCCCAGTCGGGGCGGCGGGTTAGGGGTTAGTGTATTTGGCTTTAAGGGTATTTGGGGTTCGGGAGCCGGACAGAGGCAACGCACACTTCCCGCATCCCCAAACCCAAAACCAAACCCTAAGCCAAACCCTGAACCCCCCTAGCGCTTTTATTGTTTGTGTCCTTGGGTCTTCTTTGTTCACGATGCTCGAAGCCCTACAAACCCTAAGCGCAGCTCCACTTCCTGGATTTTAGGGTTTGGGATTTGGGGTTTAGAGTCTAGGGTTCAGGGTTTGGGGTTTAGGGGTTTAGGGTAAACCCTAAACCCGAATCTTTAACGAGCCCTCTAGATGCCTTCACAAAGCAACGGGCGCAAAGAGACAGAGAGAGAGAGAGAGAGAGAGAGAGAGAGAGAGAGAGAGAGAGAGAGAGAGCTTGCTTTTGCTCGTCATGCGGTGATGTAAGGCGATGTGAGTGCAGCGCTGCTCCTCGCGGACGAGCCTCAGATGCTTCGACGGGCCCGCAGCCTTCTTCCATTTTCACAGTCCGGCTTGTTGTTTTGGGCAGAAGCTGGTCGAGTACCCACCTTGCGCGGGCGCTAGTCCACTTCTTCCCCGCTTGCAGGAGGGTCGCTCACCTCCCTCGCTGCGCGCTTTGCAGGCGGCACGGCGCTGAGAATAAAGCGAGGTCCCGCTAAGGATGCTTGACACTTTGCTACGACACATACGACACGTGCTGCACTATCAGAAGTTCGGGTGCCTCCTGTTGAGAAGCTGACAAGCGTGAGGATCGATCTTGTGATTTTTCGTATTGGGTTCCACGGCAACTGACAGCCCCAAGACCCGAAACTTTGCTTAGCCCACAAGCAAAACAACTTAAAAACCTAAGCCATTTTTGTTCCTGGGATTTGGGGAAAAGGCTCCCAGGTTAGTTCAGGCCCAAAGTTTAGCACTTATGACCCGTAAAACCTCGGGAACCCCATTAAACCCCTAAGCCTTAACCCTAAACCCTCACTAAACCCCTAATTCGGCTGGAGTGCAGAGCAAACCCAGGCGCCAAACGGATGGGGCTCGCTTGGGTCAGGTGCCACGCTGAGGAAGGCTAGGGCATGTTTGGATGAATGAGGTGAAGTTTAACGCCGCCAAGTCACGTATTGAGCTGTGGGAAGGTCCGATTGCCAACCGGAAGAACTCCAGGAGGCTTGCCCGTTTCGCAGTTGTTGACAGTTGCGCTTCGTACATTTTACAAAAGTCCTTGTTGGGAAGAATTCTTCAGGAAACATCTGCGTACAGCTTTGAAACATTCGATGGTTAGACAGCCAGCGTTGCAAGTCCCCAACCTTCGAACCGTGGAGTCAGCCAGCGTTGCAAGTCCCCAACCTTTGAACCGTGGATTCAGCCAGCGTTGCAAGTCCCCAACCTTTGAACCGTGGATTCCATGTGCCAGAATCGAGGACTTCAGGCTTTCAGGTTGTGAGGTTTGAAACTCGTGGAGGCTGTTGCAAGGCCCGGGGTTTAGGGTTAGGGTTCAGGGCGATTTAGGTTTGTGAGGGCTAGTGCAGTGTCTAGGGTTGAGGAGCCTCAAGGCCTGCAAATTTTGCATAAGCCCTAAACCCTAGGCCCTAAACCCTAAACCAGAAACCGGGCTCCAAAACCTAAGCCAAAACCCTAAGAAGGTGCTGTGGGCCGCGCAGGCCAGCGCGTGGAGGGGCGTTCGGGGTTGAGGGTACGTTGTGCTTGGATCAGGGGGTTGGGTCCGCTGCATCTATGTTCCCCCGTTCGGTTCGGGGTTGTCTGGAGCCTTTGGTAGCGGTCGGGAGCCCAACATGGTGGTTGCGTTGTACCTGTTGTACGATATACTTGTTTCCCGTGTCTCGCGTACGGCTATTTTGTAACAGCGTTCTCAGGTGCTTCAACTGCTTCCGGCTTGCTTGGGGCAGGAGGTGGTGGTGCGGCGCTCGTCGTGCGGTGATATGCGGCCATTTGAGCGCGGCGCCCTGCTCCTCGCTCGGGCGAGCCTCAGGTGCTTCGACATTGTTTGGAACAGGCAGTTGCGCACTTAGGCGGACAGGTAAGAGTCAGCACTCACGAGACTGGCAGGAAACTCGTCAAGCTCCACGGCTTTGTTGCCGTTCTGTTCGAGCTCCAGCACTTCTTCGATTGGAGGCCTGCGCTGAAGAGAGCAGTGGCAGTCTCTGTAAGTATGGAGCACCGGATGATGAGCCTCAGGTGCTCCGACATTCCCAGCATTGTTTGGAACAGGCGGTGGCGCACTTAGGCGGACAGGTAAGAGTCAGCACTCACGAGGCTTGCAGGAAACTCTTCAAGCTCCACGGCTTTGAGCTCCAGCACTTCTTCGACTGGAGGCCTGCGCTGAAGAGAGCAGTGGCAGTCTCTGTAATTATGGAGCACCGGATGATGAGCCACAGGTGCTCCGATTTGGAACAGGCGGTGGCGCACTTAGGCGGACAGGTAAGAGTCAGCACTCACGAGACTTGCAGGAAACTCTTCAAGCTCCACGGCTTTGAGGTCCAGCACTTCTTCGACTGGAGGCCTGCGCTGAAGAGAGCAGTGGCAGTCTCTGTAATTATGGAGCACCGGATGATGAGCCTCAGGTGCTCCGACATTCCCAGCATTGTTTGGAACAGGCGGTGGCGCACTTAGGCGGACATGTAAGAGTCAGCACTCGCGAGACTTGCAGGAAACTCTTCAAGCTCCACGGCTTTGTTGCCGTTTGTTGGGGGTGACTGGGCATGCAAACAAGCGTTCGACCTCAAAGTCGCCTCAAAGCATGCTTGTCCGCGGCCTTCCTTGCTGCTGTGAAAATTGCAGGTGCCTCTTCTCCTGGAGGCGAGCGTGGGTTCGGTGGATTTGTTGGCCAGCTGCGTTCATGCGTATGAAACCATGGGTGCTGCGACCAACAACTTCGCCTAAGATCTAGGCAGTTTTGTCCTCGCAGCCACTTCCAGAAGATGGATTTCCTCGGCATTCCAAGCTTCTTCTTGGACATAGAAGAACGCTGCTGGTTCGCTAAAGTTTCCAGAAGAATTCCTTTGCACACACACACACACGCACACTTACTTGTATCCTATCGGATGTAACATCCGCGAGAATCTATGTCGACTCTCTGCACTCGCAGACGCAAGACGCACAGGAGTTCCCCTTACGGTTATTGCGTGTGCCAACTGCGCTTTCAGACCTTCTCAACCTTTACGGTAGGACACTTTTCTTGCGCGTAGCACCATCATGAACACCAACACATAGAGGCAGATTCCTGATTCCAGTCCAGACCAACCTCTCAATGCAGTTTCTTGATTTCTTATCGTTTTTGGCCATGTGAATCGAGGATAGGCGTCAGCAACATTTGGCAGGGCTCCACAGCTTGTTCAAAGCTGAAGCCTTGGCCATTGCTAAATTGATATCTTCGCGGTATTTCTTCTCTGGTTTGCCACATTCCCGCGATTGGAAGTGATGCGCATCAACATTTACGTGCAGCATCCTGTTGAAACACCCCGAGAAAATAGATAGAAGAAGAAGCTCCTTGAAAAAATATTGCAGCCGTACTTTTTGCGGAGTTGCTGGCGAAATTCAGATCAAGTTCAGGGCATGCTTGCGGGGCTCTTGAAAATGCTGCAAGGTCCAGCAGACACCAGCCTCTTGAGCTCAGTCGGCAGAGCATGCACTCCGTAAGCGTCTGGTCATGGGATCGATTCTCACTGTTTTTTACCTAAATGCCGTGTAGTTATGGGTTTCAGTCGCTTGTGCAAGTCTGCCTCATCATTGGCGGTGCTCAGCCAGGCGGCGCCCAGCCAGCCGGGGCGATTGAAGCTGACAAAATGATACTCGCGATCAAGATTGCACGACCTCTGGTGCCGTGCAGGATGAGGACGAAGATCAGCAAGATCTGCTTGCTGCGGTGGAGTTGTCCCTACAGGGCAGTTTTCCGGCTTTTGAGATTCGAAGAGTATGTGGGGCTTTTCCTATATATATATCTCTCTCTCTCTCTCTCTCTCTCTCTCTTTATGCCCGTGTGCGACGCCTTTCGCACGCCCTTTCATGCCTTCGCCGTCGACGCAAACAACATCAAACAACACGTCCTCTTGTTAAGCTGTTAAGCTGCTGAGGATGTGTCTCATACGGAAGTATGGAAACGCTTGAGGACTTCAAACTAAGCGCTGGGTGCGTGAGTTCGTGCCTGTGGCAAGATGGTTGCCGAGCACATGCCTCTCCTTGGGTTTGTGGCTGCCAGGGAGTCGGTTTGGAGGGTCTGCGGGGTTTGGGGTCAGAGGTATTTCAAGATGGAGTGCTTGGTATGTGGGGGCAGGCTAGGTACCGTCAATGTCCGTTAAGGAGGCTCTCAGGAGGATGTCGACGGGTCGGGGCGACGTGACGTCGAGCCTGGCGAAAACGGATTCAAACAGAACAAGCGGGATTTGCCAATCACGCCTCAGCGTGTTGCCACCTATGGTAAAGCTACAGAGTTCTAGTGGCATTCGCAGTAGTAGTAAAAAAGTCTAGGTATGTGACTGGCTCCGGGCGTCTTTCCGCGACATAGGTTTGTAACAAAGCCGTTCTGCTTGCGACAAGCAGCGTCCGCGACAAATAACACAGGCGGGGGTCGGGACACCGCGACATACCCCTATTTAGAGCCACAGCCATGTTCCAATGACACATACTGACAGTGGCTGCCATCCTCTCGCTAGTCATTGCATGAAACTTCCGCGTGACGTTTCAAAACGCTTTCGCGGACCAACCGCCGCCGTAAGTCTAGGACACGGGGTTTTGGCACCCCCCGTGTGCTATCGTCGACGTGCTGCGCTGGGAACCAAGCCAACCCGACTCTGAAGGGTTCGGCTGCGCTTATCGCCGCGGTGTCTGAGGTGAGTGAGTTTTTCAGGGAAAGCAGACTGCACCTCCATGCTGTGCCAAGGTGGTGCCTGTGCCAGGGCAGCTCTTCGGGAGGAGCCACTGGCAGCCAGGCATCAGCAGAGAGCCCAGCGGCGTTTTCAGACATTCCAACGCTGGCGGCGCAAGCTCCGTGTGAGCCCCGTGTGAGCCCCATGGGGCTTCGAGGCTTCGAAATGTTAGCGACCACGGAGTGCGCCAAAAAAGCTGGTGCTGTGCTTGCAAGCACTGCCCGGGACAGACGCTATGAAACATCCATTAACTTCCACGAGCCTTCTTGGTCATCATGGCAATGGTTTGTTTTTTCCAGTTCGTCAACTGCAGAAGCTGCCTGGATGCAGTGGCGCAGCAAGGTTGACGTCGTGGTGGGCTGCGGGCGTCACTTCCAAGGTGCACGCGCCGTCTGTGTCCTAGGTGCACGTGCAACGTTGGAGACCCTAAACCCCAAACCCTAAAGTCTAAAGCCTAAACCCTCCCTTACCCCTAAACCCCTAAACCCCTAAACCCCTAAACCCGCCTGGTTTTTTGCTGGACCCGAAAATCCGGAGCCAAAAACCCCCTTTTCCCCTTCTGGATTGGCCCCACTGGCCTTCCCCCCCTTGCCCCTCCCCCCCCTGACCCGCTCCGCTTCTGACCTCTCTGTGTTCCCCGTCCTGACCCCAGGCCCCGCTACCTTCACCACACCTTTGTAGGGAAAGGGCGACAGCCCTAAACCCTAAAAGGCAGTCTGTGACAGCTCACAGCGGGTGGGGAGAAAGAACCCCGCACCAATGAAATTGTTGGTACATTGACAGCAGATATGCCTTCGCGTGTCATGCCGACCCCCCCCCCCCCCCCCGCCACACCCTCTGGGTGTGTAGGGGCGCCATTTACACATGGCACTTACTGCCGCTGCGCGGCGAGACGCCCTAAACCCTAAACCCTCAACCCTAAACCCTAAAGCCTAAACCCTAAACCCTGAAGCCTAAAACCTACACCCTAACCTTGACCCTTAACCCTTAAATCTTGACCTGAACCCTTAACCCTTAACCCTAAACCCTGAGCCGTAAACCCTGAACCCTTGAACCCTTGAACCCTTGAACCCTTGAACCCTTGAACCCTTGAACCCTTGAACCCTTGAACCCTTGAACCCTTGAACCCTTGAACCCTTGAACCCTTGAACCCTTGAACCCTTGAACCCTTGAACCCTTGAACCCTTGAACCCTTGAACCCTTGAACCCTTGAACCCTTGAACCCTTGAACCCTTGAACCCTTGAACCCTTGAACCCTTGAACCCTTGAACCCTTGAACCCTTGAACCCTTGAACCCTTGAACCCTTGAACCCTTGAACCCTTGAACCCTTGAACCCTTGAACCCTGAACCCTTGAACCCTTGATCCCTTGAACCCTTGAACCCTTGAACCCTTGAACCCTTGAACCCTTGAACCCTTGAACCCTTGAACCCTTGAACCCTTGAACCCTTGAACCCTTGAACCCTTGAACCCTTGAACCCTTGAACCCTTGAACCCTTGAACCCTTGAAAAACCCTTGAACCCTTGAACCCTTGAACCCTTGAACCCTTGAACCCTTGAACCCTTGAACCCTTGAACCCTTGAACCCTTGAACCCTTGAACCCTTGAACCCTTGAACCCTTGAACCCTTGAACCCTTAAACCCTTAAACCCTTAAACCCTTAGACCGTAAACCCTAAACCCAAAAAAACCACCAAACCCTCAACCGTAAAGCCTACAGCCTAAACCCGAAACCCTAAACCCTAAGCCCTAAACCCTAAGCCCTAAAGCCTGAACCCTAAACCCTAAACCCTAAACCCTAACCCTAAAGCCTGAAGCCTAGAGCCTAAAGCCTAAAGCCTAAAGCCTAAAGCCTAAAGCCTAAAGCCTAAAGCCTAAAGCCTAAACCCTAAAGCCTAAAGCCTAAAGCCTAAAGCCTGAAGCCTAAAGCCTAAAGCCTAAAGCCTAAAGCCTAAAGCCAAAAGCCTAAAGCCTAAAGCCTAAAGCCTAAAGCCTAAAGCCTAAACCCTAAACCCTAAACCCTAAACGAGTCCGAAAGCTTCGAAATACGTGGTAAAAACCTATGAAAACAAAACGTGTGTGCGGCCTGGACGCGGGAAACGCTGTGGGCACCTTGGACGCGGACATGCGTGCGCCTTGGAGGGGCTGGCCGAATACACTCATGGGATTCCTCGGACTCCTAAGGTCGCACCCTTGGGTTTGGGGACCCCTTCTTAGTATTATGGTCTCGAAGGGCCACGTTCGGAGTACCCATATTCAGGGAGCATCGTAGCGGTACATCCTTAGGGTTACGAGTCTTAGCCTCTTGAAAAACACTAAACCCTAAACCCTAAATCCTAAACCCTAAACCCTAAACCCTCAGCCCTAAGCCCTCGGCCCTAAACCCTAAAACCTACACCCTAAACCCTAAACCCTAAACCCTAAACCCTAAACCCTAAACCCTAAACCCTAAACCCTAAACCCTAAACCGGGGCACCTTGGCCTTAGACTTTGAGGGCGCACTTTGGGGCTTCAGTGCCTCTGGCCTTGATTTGGGGTTTAGGGTTTAGGGTTTAGGGTTTGGGGTTTAGGGTTTAGGGTTTAGGGTTTAGGGTTCAGGGTTTAGGGTTTAGGGTTTAGGGTGCCAGTTCGTTGGGCGGGGTAGGTTCGCCAGGGGCACGGCGCGCCCTCGAAGTCCATTCACGTAGCTGTGATGACAGGGGTTGATCGGGTTTGGGGTCTAGGTTTGGGGTTGAGGTTTAAGGTTTGGGCTTTGGGCTTTGGGCTTTGGGCTTTGGGCTTTGGGTTTTGGGCTTTGGGCTTTGGGCTTTGGGCTTTGGGCTTTGGGCTTCAGGCTTTAGGCTTTAGGCTTTAGGCTTTGGGCTTTGGGCTTTAGGCTTTAGGCTTTAGGCTGGAGGCTTCAGGACCTTACATGAGGAGCGCTGATGCTTTAAAGGGGCCATCATTCAGAGCAAATGGCTGCATTGCCCCCGGCCTCACGAAGAGCCTCGAGCTCCAAAAACGCGTAAAGGTGACCGTCTACGGCGCCTGCTTCTGTGCCTTGGCAGAAGCCCGACACCCTAAACCCTAAACCCTAAACCCGAAACCCGAAACGCGACACCCTAAACCCTAAACCCAAAACCCTAAACCCTAAACCCTAAACCCTAAACGCCTAACCCCTAAACCCTAAACCCTAAACCCTAATCCCCTAAACCCTAAACCCCTTCACCCAGGTCATGTTGAACACAGGGCGCCCTGCAAGTGGGGGTGCAAGGGAACGCGGATGACAAGGATTTAGGGCTTGGACCTTCAGATTTCGGTTGCAGTTTGCAGAATACTTGAGTTTGTACCCGGCCCGACACCTTCAGCCTTTCTGCACCTTGTGGTACCTGTAACCCTAAACCTTAAACCACAGAGGGATTGGAAAGGGGATGGGGGCTTAGGGCCATGTTGGATCGATCCCACAGTGTATGCGGGCTCTCGGGGGGCCTCCTGATGGGGACGCTTGTTTTGGCTTTCAACTTCAACACTGAGATTTGCTTAAGAACTATATTGCCCTTACAAGGAATAGCATATTTTCATTGACTTTTTGAGGGGTTCGGAAGCAAATAGGGTTTAGGGTTTTGGGTTTCGCGTTTAGGGTTTAGGGTTCAGGGTTTAGGGTTTAGGGTTTAGGGCCTGCGCACTTCACGACTCGGGAGTGGCAGGCTGCTAGCATCAGGTTTGGCCTATGCTACAAGGCACCGGCTGTGCGTAAAGGTTTAGGGTTTAGGGTTTAGGGTTTAGGGTTTAGGGTTTAGGGTTTAGGGTTTAGGGTTTAGGGTGTAGGGTTTAGGGCTTAGGGTTTAGGGTTTAAGGCTTAGACTCTGGCTCGCATCAAGTTCGGAGGACTGAACAGTGTGCAACACACAATATTGAAATTAAATAGGTTTTAGGGTTTAGGGTTTAGGGTCCAAAAGCCCGTGTCAAACAGCTTAGGCCTGCATGTGACGTGGGCTGGGCAAGAACGAAGAAAATTGTCACAAGTACTGAAGTCATGCTCCTAAAGCCTAAGCCCTAATTAGTAAGCCTCGGCACCCTTACGCAAACCCCAAACCCCAAACCCCTAAACCCTAAACCCTAAACCCTAAACCCAAAACCCTAAACCCTAAACCCTAAACCCTAAACCCTGAACCCTGAACCCTAAACCCTAAACCCTAAACCCTAAACCCTAAAACCTAAACCTTGAACCCTGAACCCTGAACCCTAAACCCTAAACCCTAAACCGTAAACCCTAAACCTGGACATCCTAAAGCCAAGTCCCTAAGCCTCAAAGCCGAGACAGTTAGCCTGATACTTTTTTCCTTTGTTTTTAAGGGCTTAGGTTCCCTGATGTTCCCGTAGAAGCCCCTTTAAACCAGCAGTGATACCCTTTTCATACTCTTGGGTCTTACATATATGTGTATGCATGCAGGCATGTTGTATGTACACACAACCCTAAACCCTAAACCCTAAACCCTAAACCCTTGAAGGATGTACCTCTCGTAAGATCGAGGCTGCTTCAATGGCCTCAACCTGGAGAACATCGAGCTGGGGTGTGCTGCCAAGGACGAGCGAGTTTAGGGTTGAGGGTTGAGCGTTTAAGGTTTAGGGGGTTTAGGGGGTTTAGGGGGTTTAGGGGGTTTAGGGGGTTTAGGGGGTTTAGGGGGTTTAGGGGGTTTAGGGGGTTTAGGGGGTTTAGGGGGTTTAGGGGGTTTAGGGGGTTTAGGGGGTTTAGGGGGTTTAGGGGGTTTAGGGGGTTTAGGGGGTTTAGGGGGTTTAGGGGGGGGTTTAGGGGGTTTAGGGGGTTTAGGGGGTTTAGGGGGTTTAGGGGGTTTAGGGGGTTTAGGGGGTTTAGGGGGTTTAAGGGGTTTAGGGGGTTCAGGGGGTTTAGGGGGTTTAGGGGGTTTAGGGGGGTTAGGGGGTTTAGGGGGTTTAGGGGGTTTAGGGGGTTTAGGGGGTTTAGGGGGTTTAGGGGGTTTAGGGGGTTTAGGGGGTTGTTGAGCATCGGTGCCCAGGGATGAGGATTCTGTGTGTCTGGGGCGCTGTTCCATGGCTTACAAACTGCACGGGCGCGATTCTTTTTCCAACAACACAAGCACGTATACGGTTTCTTTACAGCAGTGCTTTGACAGCTTCGTAGACTTTTGGCTTTACATGCTACGACTCTGCGTTGCTTCGTGGTTTTGGGCCTTCACGGCCAACCTGTGGCATCGGTGCTCCACACCTTGCCGTCTTAAGCCAAACACATCGCGGCGGCACATCCTTTCCCATACCTTCACATTCTGAACATCCACACCCCTCCTTGGTCCTTCCGAGAGGATCGGTCCACCTCTCAGAACTGCGTCGGAACTCCTTGATCTCGACCACACACTTGGCAGAGCTCGAATGACTGGCTCTCGGGTTTGCACCAATCTCACCATCGCCAAGTCAGCCTGAACCCCAACCTCAAATTGGGCCGCTGACCTTGCGGTCTCTTGCCTCGGCGAAAACTCCGCCGCTCTCTCTTGTCGCATGCCCATTGTCTGCTCCCATGACGAAGCAGCTGCCTCACGCAGAGATCTCGCCCCTGCTGCCCCATCTTCTCCTCTCTTTTGTTCCCTTGCCTGCTCTGCTGCACGACTCGGCCCTAAGCACAACTTGCTCCTTGATCGTGTCTTGTAAACCGCGCCACCAGCTCGGTCAACTTCTCGTGGTCCTTTTCTCCCAGCCAGCTTCCGCGGTTCACCAACTCCGATAGCTCCTTGCATTCTTTCTTGCTCAGAGGTCCATCTTGTTGTCGTCGGGCGAGGTCACGAAGTTTTGGAAGCTTCCTTGCTCCCCTCCTCAAACATTCACGAAGGCACTCCCAAACGGCCAACACTGCGATCAGCGTAACCAATCCCAGGAAATACAGCTCCCATTCCACCCTCATCGGGTTTTGCCAGTCCTCCTCCTCTCGGCTCCGCTCCTCTCGTCCAGCGCAGCACGTAACCATAACCACCACTAAAACCACTATCCTAAACACTCCAACCCACCTTGTTGCTGCTTGTGGCTGCGGCTTCGCTGCTGTTGCTGTTGTCGAGACGTGCTCCTTTTTCGCCCACCGCATTGGCCTCAACGCCACCACAACGTCGTCCACGTAGAACACAGCATGCTCCACCACCATCTTTCGGACTCTTGTAGAAGGCGACGGTGAACTCGTAGTCGGTGACATTCCAGGCGAACTTGTAGGAGGCGAACTTGTAGGAGGCGACGTTCCAGGCGAACTTGTAGGAGGCGGACTTCCAGGCGAACTTGTAGGAGGCAAACTTCCAGGCGAACTTGTAGGAGGCAAACTTCCAGGCGAACTTGTAGGAGGCAAACTTCCAGGCGAACTTGTAGGAGGCGGACTTCCAGGCGAACTTGTAGGAGGCAAACTTCCAGGCGAACTTGTAGGAGGCGGACTTCCAGGCGAACTTGTATGAGGCGGCTTTGACATAAATGATGGCGGACTCATTGGAGGTGTCCCAGGTGATCCTGACGAAGGCGACGGCGAACATGTCAAGGGCGACGTTCCAGGCGAACTTGTAGGAGGCGGACTTGTATGCGAACTTGTAGGAGGCGGACTTCCGGGCGAACTTGTAGGAGGCGGACCTCCAGGCGAACTTGTATGAGGCGAACTTCCGGGCGAACTTGTATGAGGCGAACTTCCGGGCGAACTTGTAGGAGGCACCCTCATGGCTTTCACCCTTGGTTCCGATCTGCTTCTCAGCCCCCACTTTTCTCCAATGTCCTTCAGCCTCTGGCTCGGGACCTGTTTTGTGAGGATATCCGACAACTGCACCAGTCCCGGACAATGAACCAACGCAATAGCCTCATCCTTCACCTTTTGCCGCAGCCACTCGCATTTCAACTTCAGATGCCTCGTCCTCCACGAATTGTTCTCGCCACCCAAGATCGCGAGCGCCGCTGTGCTGTCGATCATCAACACGCACCGGTGTGGGAATATTTGCATATCCCTCAACGTTGCCTTCACTGCTTCCATCATCTGCGCCCCCTCCGTCACCGAGATCACTTCGGCCTCCGCGCTGCTCAGCGTTATTGTGCTATGCCTCCATGACTTCCAGCACAGCACAGTATTCCTCCACACCACCATCGCCCCCCCGTGGCTTCGTCGGCCTTCCGGGGCAAACGATGCGTCCGTAAACGCGTACAGATCCCGGGGATCATCTTGCACACTTTTGCCCGTGAACAGGCCCATGCTTCTTGTCGTGTTGATGTAGGCCAGCAGCTTCTTCGAAATCTTGACTGCTCTCTCTGGATCCCTTGCGGTACACGACGAAACAATAGCCACTGGAAAACTTATCTCTGGTCTCGTTCTCTGCGATAACCAGAGTAGTTCTCCACATCGTTGTTGCGCATCCTTCACATTGGCATCGAACAAGGCCTTCCCTTCAGCTTCGGTGGGGATCTCCGGCATTTCATGCTCCATCGTTAGCCATTCCTTTGTTGCTGGCAGGATGCTGTACTCGTTCTCGGCGGCGTGGGCCCTCACGATCTCCGCGGCGTACCCCTCCTGGGACAACGAGTACCCCTCCTCGGTTCTTCGAATTTCCATCCCCAGGAATCTGACTTGCCCTTCCTTCGTCACCCACTGCATGCCGCTCGTCTCCCACTCGCTGTGTAGCCAACTGAAGAAGCCCTTTATGGTTTCATCCTCCCCAACCGCCAGCACATCGTCCACGTAGAACACAACGTAACCAATCACGACCTCCTTCCCTTGCACCACCGCCGCAATCTTGAAAAGGTTCGGGTCCGTAACGCATGGCTTTAGCGTAGCTCGCACTTCCACCCCTTTGTGCTCTGCGCTGAACTTCGCCTCCGCGGCCCGCGTGTTCCTAAAGGTGGTCCACCACTTTGGACTCTGTCTGAACCCGTACAGCGCTGTTTGCACCAACCAGCATTCCCCTTCTTGGGCCAAACCAGCTGCAACCACCGCCTTCGGAACCCTCAAGATGTAGCGTCTCGCCCCTTTTGGCAAAGGTGCTGTCAGGAAGGCTGCTCTGATATCATCAATCGCTGCGCCCCATTTCTTGTAGCCAGCCTCGGCAATGACCGTCCGAACGATGTCAGCGGTGGCCCCGGCGCTGTAGAGGTCTTGCACAGACAACGTGTCATCTTCGACCTGGTTGCCGCAAGCCACTATCCTCACCTTTCTTTTGTACTTTGCACGATCTGGATTTCCTTTCTCTTCTTCAGGGTGCTCAGGTGGTTTCACCGTCCACACACACTTGCCGTGCACGTACTCCACATCTTCGAGGTTGTCTGCTTCCTCCTTTGTGATTCTCAGGATGGCGCCCTTACCTTCCAACGCGTCGATCTCCTTCTTCATTGACGGCTTCCATTTCATCAACACCTTCATGGCTTCGCTTTGTCTCACGGTGTGCACCACCTGGAGGTCCGTCATCAGCTTCTCCAACAACTCCTCCACGTTGTCCGTGTAGATGTTCTCTATGGAGGCCTTTGCCACTTTGGCATCCTTTCTCCTCTGCTTCACTTCTTCTTGGTCTTGCTCCTCGAACGTATGGACGGCCCTGATGGCTGACACCCTTACTTCAGGTGACCATGAAGAAGCAGAGCTCGCAGTGTTGGCTGCTCCCGAACTTGGCTTCGAGGACTCCGACGAGGATAGGTACTTGAATTCATCTCCCGGCAGGGCAAATCCAAGCTCACGAAGCGTATCGCTGTCTTCCGATGTGAGGCAGTCCGACCCCCTGATTGAGTATGCTGACAGCACCACCCTGTCGCCAGTCCACGGCTGCGTTGAATGCCAGCTCCTCGGGTTGAACGTCACGGGACGATTTGCCACTGGAAGAAGCTTGCCCTTGACCAACTTGTCGCCAATCTTTTCCATGCAACTGACTTCATCCGGTTTTTCTGGCTCTCCCTCCACCCACACCTCTCCGTTCTGGAACTTGGATATCGGGAAGACCACCGTTTCCGATGTCAAGTCGTTGTGGGAGTCTCGATGAGGTTGCGTCCTGAGGTTCCTGAACAACACCAAGGAAGTGAACTGATGAGTTGGATGGCGGGTCCTCACCCAATGGGCCATCATCTTCGTCGAGTACTTGAACATCTTGACGTTCTTCTTCAAGCCCATGACTCCCCCATGCACGTAGGCGCCGGTTCCCCACTGCTTTGGGGCCCACATCTCAGGGTCTGGAGGGGAAAAAGCATCTCTTGACAGTTCGTCGTGTGGAAGAAGGGCCATCAGCATCTCCAGCGTCTCCTGCGTGATGTTCTCTTTCTCCAAGCACTCCTTTGCGTATCGCTCAGGCGGGGACAAGTTCCTCTCTCGCCCCTCTTCAGGCTCCAATTCCTCCTCCAACACCCCTGGCGGTTTCCCTTTCGCTCTCCTTGTTGGCGGTTTGTACTTCACCTCACTTCCGCGAAGTTCCGGAAGCAATCTCGGCTCCAGTTCCGTTGGGTCAATGAGGTTCACGCGCACGCCCTTTGCCACCACCAAACCACCATCATCTCGTGCCATGATGTGCCCGTCGGTGACGTCGCCTGAGGGTCCTCGATACGATGCTCTCTTCCACCTCGGAGGCATATCCCCTTCAGATGCTGCCTTCTTTTCACCAGTGCCGGCGTACGTTTTTGTCTTGTACCACACCTCTTGTCCAAACGCAGGGATCTCTGGCTCATTCGGTCTCATGCGCCTTTCCCACTTTTTTGCTGCAGCATGTTGCACAGCCAGCGGCCAATCCTCCGGCGACGCCCTTGACGATGTCAGCAACGCTCTCACCGTTCTTTTCGTCCATTTCACTGCTGCTTCAGCGGTGGCGTTCCCTGCTGGTTCGGAACCTGACGTTTTTGTGTGGATCAACCCCACCTCAGCACTCCATTTCCGAAGCGCCCTTGTTCCAAACTCTCTTGCTCTGTCCGAATGAAGCCGATGTAGAGGTAGCCCTTCCTTCATTATCATCAGCCTCATCTCTTGGATTGCCTGCAACGTTTCCGCACCTCTTCGTCCTCTCATCGGGCGAACCAAGTACAGCGTCTCGTACTCCACGGGCTGCTGAAGCTTCTCAATCTGCTCATCAAACTTCTTCTTTTCCTCCTGGACCTGCTTTTTCCCGGAAGACTCACCGCTTTCCCTTGAGCTGCAAACCCCACTGTCCCCTGGGCTTGACTCAAACACCACCTCGTCGATGTCCTTTAACGCACCACCTTTTTGTGCATCTTGATCAGGATGTTCGAGCGTTTCCACCTCCGAGGACGTCAAGTGGCTTGCTTTCTTTTCCTCCACAGACTGCAATGACGAAGCACCTTCTAAGGACTGCATGGACTCCTTCGGGTTCGAGGACTGCGATGGCGAAGCACCTTCTAAGGACTGCATGGACTCCTTCGGGTTCGAGGACTGCGAGGGCGATTCTCCACTTTTTCCTCCCTTGCCTTCCCCTTCAGACTCCGTCGGCTCATAGTCCAGCTCCTCTTCTTCTGCCATCTCCATTTCTCCTTGGGCTTCATCTGGATCCAAATCTTCACGCGGCTCATCCTTCTTCTTTTTCTGGTCCTGGTTCGGCAATAACTCCTTTGGCACCCTCAACGCCCCCACCAGAAGATATTTGTAATCCTTCTCGTACAGGTCCCTCCCCAACGTCTTGAAAGGACCAGCCATATCCAGAGCTAACGAAGCCTGAGGATACTCTGTCCTCCTGTGGGGCTTTCCAGTTGCCGCACTTTGTGTACAAATGCTGCAGTCGCGCCTGAACGGCACGTGGTCCGCCTGGAGGTGCCTTCTCCACTCCAGACGCTGCTTGGCGGTCATGGCCTTGATCTTTGGACTCATCACTGCCCGATTATTTATTGCTTTCGCAATCTCCCTTCTCAGCCCCTTTGACCACGTTGCCAACTTCGCCGGGTCCATCTTCATCGCGTTCTCCGACTTCACCCTGACGTCGACCATGCCATTGAGATGCTCCAAGGCGTAGTTCGTACCAATCGTGGTTGGCTTCCTCGCGGGATGTTCCAAGGCGCCTTGATCGAACGAGTACACGTCCAAACCCGTGGCCTTCATGAACTCCACCCACAACTGTGTCCTCCACAAGCTGGCGTAGTCTCTTCCATCATTCCACAGAGTCTTTGGGTCTCTAGGATGCTCCACTAAGAACCCCGTGGCCTTTCCAGGTCGCGCAAACTTGCTCACCATGTACAGCAAGAACATCTTCGCAATCAACTCCGTGTCTCCATCCACACGTTCCCTTTGGGTTTCAGTGAGCTCCGCTATCCCGTAAGGACTTTCTCCCGTACGCACAGGACCTTCACGACCTGGAACTTCCTTCCACCTCATCACAGAGAACGTTCGACACGGTGGCCCTCCAAGAAGATCTTCCAACCTTCCAGTAGCTGCCGCCCACACGAGGACCTTGTAGATGCCCTCCTTGGTCACGTCGTACGCCTTGCTCTTCTCAATGTCGACATTGAGGAGCACACGCTCATCGTCCACGCTTTCCCCAATCGTCGCCAACGGGTCATCTGGGAAGCCCTTTCCGGAGAACAAGTTCACGACCCACCTTTTTGACCTGAGCATCTTCCTTCTTTTACGTCTCGTCAACGGGAGGTTCTTCATGTAATTCCAGCCGGCCTCGTCGGTGAACTCCAGCTCCGTGAACAACTTGTCCTTGACCTTGCCAGGGAGGTCCTTGAACATTGGCGCCGTTTCGATAGCCTTTGCCAGCGCGGCCCAGTCCTTTACCTCCACCAATCTCCTCAAAGATGTAGTCCACGGCTCCACTTCACGGTCGTTCACCGCATCAATCTTTGCCTTCAAGGCCTTCACCTCCACGTATAGCTCTCGACGCTTCTTCTCCTCAATGTGGTTGATAATTCTTTTCGCTTCTTCTTTTGCGACTTCAGGACATCCCCCTCGTAGCGTAGTTCTCATTTTTCCAAACTCCGGGTGCTTAATGGCCAGCTTCCTCCCTGTCCATGTCACCTTCCACCCATGGTTCACGAGCTCGCACATGGGGATTATAGTTTGTGTCCTCGTGTCGCTGCCGGCGATGATCGTGCCCACGTCATTCTGCGTGAGCTCCTTCTTTGTGTCCCCCGCCAACACCACAGAAACTGGTACGGCATCTCGCCGCTCCTTCTCATCCCGCGGTGGCCTGAGGATGTTGGTTGCCCCTGAATCTATAAGTGCATCTTGTTCTTCAGCTCCATTTGTCAGAGGCTCTGCTGCACACACCCTCACCGCTTTCAGCCTCAACTCATCCAGCTGACGTTGCAAGGACTCTACTGCGCCTTGGGAGGTTCCGCTCGAGGAGGTAGTCGACGAGGAGGTCTTCGCTGCCATCAACGTCTTGATCGCCTTCGTGGCCTCCCCCAGCATCTCTTTCAAGCCCTGCTGTTCATGTTCCTGAGGCTCGCCCTTTGTTGATGGTGAGGTCGGTTGCGGCTCTGGCTCCGGACTCATAGACTTTGCGGTCGGCTCCTCAGTGTGCCCCTTTCCCTTCGCCTTCGAAGGTGACTTTGGCCCAGGTCTCTCCTTCTGCTCATTCGACTTCGCCTCCGCGCTCTTCGTGGGGCAGTCCTTGGCGAAGTGACCCTTTGCCGAACACACCAGGCATCGACCCTTCTTTTGCGTTTCGCCCCACTCGTGGGCCCATTTGCACGACTCCCCTTTGATGCACCCCTCGTCCTTCTTCGCAAACCACTTGCAGGCCCCCTTCGCTGTTGGCTGCTTTCCCTTGGATCCTCCCTTGGAGTTCTGGTTGGCGGCCTCCGAAGTGGTAGCCACGCTTCTCGCCTTTGGATTCCTTTCCGAAGCCCCACTCGACGATGAAGTCGCCAATGTTTCCATTTCAGCTTGCAAGTGCTCATGGAAGCTGAGGGTCTTTTCTAAGGTGGGCCCTGCGTCGAGCTGCAAAGTACTTCTCATCAATGAGGTGCGGAAGGAGATTTGGGGATGCTTTTGAAGTAGCCCATCAACTATCACTCCCAAACCCTTCGTCAAAAGAACGGGGTCAGGGGTGGCAACATCGATGTCTCGGGCCCTGCTAAACCAACGCCCCCAACGACGTAACTCCTCCACCGCCTCGGTTGGTGACGTTGCCGGACTTGGCGAAGTGAGTTGCCTCAACAACAGGGTTTTCTCTGCTTCTCCACCAGGCCTATACATGGTGAGCAAGCGGTAGACCATCAACATCGTCGAGGAGGTTGCCTTTCTTGTGACCATCTCCGTCCTCACTTCCTCGCCCAGTGCCGCCAAAACCATGCTAGCCGCTCTTGCGTTCACTCTAGAGTAGCGACCCTCCTCCAGGACCGCGGACTTCGTTGGCTTGAGGGCCAGCTTTTCCATTGGCGAAGCCGTCACCCACCTCTGGTAGTACTCCTCGGCAGCCTTTTTGGTTTGCATCCACCACTCTGCTGACGAATCACTGAGGTCGCCCATCACTGCGCCCACCACCTCCAACCAGTCCTGGATGTCAATCGGGCTCGTGTCCTTTCCTGGCAGTGGCAAACCTGGCAACGTTGTTGTCCCCGGCTTCACAACTTCAGGTCCCTCAGGCTTCTTTTCCATCTGCTTCAGCTGAACATCCTGAAGTTGCTTGATCCCAATTGCCAAGGCCCCCAAGATGTCACCCTGACTCGGACCCGTTGACGTTGAAGCCCTCGCAGCTCCACCACCAGCATCGACTCCGATCACCTGCGGACCAAACGATCGTGGCGCCCCCTGAGGATAGGGCTGCTCTTCTCTCCCTCCCTGAGCACCACTTCGCGGATTCTGGCCTTGCATAGACGGATCCCTGTGATCATGCCCAGGGGGACTACCATCGCCTTGTAGTAGCTGCTGACGATCTTGCCCTCGAGAACCACCAGGAAGTTGAGGTAGCGGAGGTCGTACTTGCCCATGGGAACCTCCAGCGGATTGAGGTAGGACAGCTTGAACATGGTCTTGGGGATCTCCAGGAAGTTGATGTAGCAGAGGTTGTACTTGCCCATGAGCGCCTCCAGCGGGCTGAGGTAGGACTGCTTGAACGTGCCCTCGGGGATTTCCAGCGGATTGATGTAGGACATCTTGAACATGCTCTCGAGGGCCACCTGGGGGTTGGGGTAGCGGAGATGAAAGGTGCCCATGAAGGCCTCCAGCAGGTTGCACTTGGCTTCGCCTCAGTTCATCCCGCTGCTGGGTCACCTGTGTCAATTGCTCCCGCAAACTCCTCAACTCTTCCCTTTGGCCCGCCATGAAGTCTTGGACTTGCCGACGCACCTCCGCCTGGATCTCCGAACTCCCCGTAGAGCTCATTGAACTCCCACCTCCTCTCATCGGGCCATAGATCAAGGGTGCTCTCCTCTGGCTTTCCCTCAACCTCTGAAGATCTCCCCGACTAAACAGTGGCGACTGGGGTGCCACATCCGCCATCTCCTGCACTGGTGGCGGTGAAAACCTCCATGAATCCGGAATCTGCAGCTCTTCAGGAGGCGAAAACCCACCCGGCTGCATGTGTGGAGCACCATTCTGTCTCGCGGCTGCTGCGTAGTGTTGTTGGGACATCTGTGCTTGCTGGTGCTGAAGGTGAGCTGGAGTGAACCCTAAACCACCCCAAACCCTACCTTGGAACCCACCTGCCGCGTCCGTCGTGGTCCTCAGCATCTCCGTAAAACGCGTCAACCAGCGAACCACAGTTGGCGATCCACCTCCAGCACTGACTTGGGCCACCATTCCTTGTTCCAGGCCTTGGCGCCAACCACCATCTGCATCCTGAACCGACGGCGGCTCTTCCACAGACACTGGTAGCGGAGCTTCCAAACCACCAGATGCAACCATGCCATCATCACTCAGCAAAAACGCCGATCCAGCTGCAGGCTCCACCATTCCAGCCACCAACGATGACGTGCCTTCACGGCCTTCATCCATCGCCTGCGGCAACTGAACCACTGGCAGAGCTCCACCTTCCACTGGAGCTTCGGTTGCACCATACGATGGGCCGCTCGCCTCTCCTTCCAGCAAGGAACTTCGTCTCCCGGAACTCGGCGGCGGTCCAGTGGCTTGCCCAGCTTGAGCGCTTGGGCTCATCACCTGTTGAGCATCGGTGCCCAGGGATGAGGATTCTGTGTGTCTGGGGCGCTGTTCCATGGCTTACAAACTGCACGGGCGCGATTCTTTTTCCAACAACACAAGCACGTATACGGTTTCTTTACAGCAGTGCTTTGACAGCTTCGTAGACTTTTGGCTTTACATGCTACGACTCTGCGTTGCTTCGTGGTTTTGGGCCTTCACGGCCAACCTGTGGCATCGGTGCTCCACACCTTGCCGTCTTAAGCCAAACACATCGCGGCGGCACATCCTTTCCCATACCTTCACATTCTGAACATCCACAGGGGTTTAGGGGGTTTAGGGGGTTTAGGGGGTTTAGGGTTCAGGGTTTAGGGTTTAAGTTCCAAAATGGTTAACCCCCACCCCCCATCTCCCTCAAACCCGCAGGGATTTGATGGCCCCTGACACCCTCAATGCCCTGATGTCCTTTTTTTCTGGGTTGGGGGGGGAGGCGGCGGTCGGAGGAGGGGGGGGGGGGGTCGCATAAACCCCAACAAGTTCCAATTTCAACCCCCAAATCCGAAATCCTAATCCCTAAACCCCAACCTTAAGAAGCTTAAAGGAGACGCTTTGCTGCCTGGAGTGGGACTTCTGCCTCAAGTCCAACACGGAGAAGCGCCCTGCTTGAACCAACAGCAGTTACGGCCGCAAGGGCGGATTCTTCAAGTCCCTAAACGACCCTAAACTCACCCTCAGCTACCCTAAGCTACCGGCCTAAACGACCCTAAGCTACCCTAAGCCCCATACCAACCCTAAACCCCAAACCCTAAACCCTAAACCCTAATGTTGAACCCTGTTTAGTGTTGGGGGGCCCCCCTGAACAATCGAGGCTGGATTTTGCCCTGTTTAGATGCTCCCGGTTTTTTTTTTAAATAGGGAGGAGATTAGTTCTTAAGGGGCAGCGATGCCCGGCAATCTTTTTTCAAGGCGTGCCACGTGGAATTTTCTCACGGCGCCCGGACGATTTGCCTTTATTCAGGATCCCCCAAACAGTCAGGGTGTCCTGAATAACCCAGCAAAATTGACTTTATAGAGGAGGCCCCTGCCAAACAGGGTCCAACATTACACCCTAAACCCTAAACCCTAAACCCCAAACCCTAAACCCTAAACCCTAAACCCTAAACCCTAAACCCTAAACCCTAAACCCTAAACCCTAAACCCTAAACCCCAAATCTTAAATCCTAAACCCCTTAACCCTAAACCCATCACGCGACGTCTCACGGCGAGGCTCCGCTGCTTCTGCTGCGATCTCCGCATCGTTAGCCCCACCGTCTGTATCAAGCAGCACCTACGGCCTCAAATGAATGGGCTTAGGGTTCAGGGTTAGGGTTTAGGGTGTAGGGTTTAGTGTTTTGGGCTTATGGGGGTTTAAGGTGTAAAAATAGGGTATAGGGATTCAAAATTAGGGGCTCCCTCAACCCTGAACGCGAAACCCGAATGAGGGTGTCCAGTTCCCTAAGTTTGGATCGAACAGGGTTTAGGGTGCACTTGCTTCGTAGGGGGGGCTCTTAATGGCTTAGGGCTTTTGGCCTAGGGCTTATGGTTTTGCGGGGCTCAACGTCCAGCAGAAGGCGAGGGATCTCGGCAGTAACTGATTGGGGTCCTTGTTTTTGGGGATCCTACTATTTGGGGATCTATTCTTGGGGGTCAGGGGGTCCCCTATTTTCGTCAACCCCCACCCCCCCCCCCCCCATTTTCCAGTAGACGCGATCTAGTTCCTCGTCTGGGGCGTTTTGGGGAGCGCTGAATCTGCTTTTAGGGTTTAGGGTTTAGGGTTTAGGGTTTAGGATTTGGGGTTTAGGGGCCGAGCCCCTAAAAACCGAAACCCTGAGTCACAGAAAGCGCTGCCAGCCGCTGGACAAGCTCGGACAAAAGCTTACAACCCTTCCATCCTTAGACCCCTAAATGAACCCTAAAGCCCTAAACCCTAAACCCGAAACCCTCAGCCCTAAACCCTAAACCCGAAACCCTAACCTGAAACCTTAACTCCTTCAAGCCCAGTTTAGACCATCCTGGCCATTGCAGCTCCCTCACCCTCAGCTCTTGAGACCCCTCCAGCCCCTGAAGCCCCTTTTAGCCCTCGCAACCCCTCAGAGTGTTTAGGGTGTAGGGGTTTGGGGGTCTGGGTTGATTGTCCAGGGTTTAGGGTTTGGGGGTTTGGGTTTAGTGTCCAGGGTTTAGGGTTTGGGGGTCTGGGTTTAGTGTCCAGGGTTTAGGGTTTGGGGCTTTGGGTTTAGTGTCCAGGGTTTAGGGTTTGGGGGTTGAGGGGTTGAGGAAGGCGCCTTAAATCCCCCTAAGCCCTAGTCCCCCCCCCCCCCCCCCCGCCCCCCTAAACCCTAAACCCTAAACCCTAAACCCTAAACCCTAAACCCTAAACCCTAAACCCTAAACCCTAAACCCTAAACCCTAAACCCTAAACCCCCCAAACCCCAAGGCAGGGCCAAATGTGCTGCTTCGTCTCTGCTGCTGCAATTCCACCTGACGCTGAGGCCAGGGTTTCAAGGGTTTGGGGTTTTAGGGTTTAGGGTTTAGGGTTTAGGGTTTAGGGTTTAGGGTTTAGGGTTTCAAGGGTTTAGGGTTTGGGGTTTAGGGTTTTTGGGTTTAGGGTTTCGGGTTTAGGGCTCGAAACCAGAGATGAGGCCGGGTTTATGTTGTGCTCATGGGTGAGAGTATTTCGGGTTGCCTATAAGTATTGGTGAGCGTAGATGACTGAAATAAAGCCCGTCCTTCTCAGATGCCTAAACCCTAAACCCTCCGTCCCAAACTCTCTCTGCCAGTTCTAGGCGCGCCTCTTGAGAACTACTTCTCGACCTTTGCGTAGGGGAACATAGCTAGGCAGGCCCCAGGCATCTTTTATGTATTTCCTGTTATTGGGTTTAAGAGGATCATATTATCGGAAATCTTTTTGAAGCGGTTTTTAAGGGGCCAACCTCGAGAGTTCATAACTCATAACTTTGGAGAGAGTAGAGCTCCCTAAACCCTAAACCCTAAACCCTAAAGCCTAAAACCTAAAGCCTAAAGCCTAAACCCTAAACCTTAAACCCTAAACCCTAAACCCTGGGGAGCATCGGCGGTGTAGCATGAGCCCGAGGCTTCTCGGGTTTCTTCGGGCTTGTAGGATTCATAGGGCTTTCTAGGCTTTGTAGGGCTTAGGGTTTAGGGGTTTAGGGGTTTAGGGGTTTAGGGGTTTGGGGGTTTAGGGGTTTAGGGGTTTAGGGGTTTAGGGGTGTAGGGGTTTAGGGGTTTAGGGATTTAGGGGTTTAGGGGTTTAGGAGGGTTTAGGATTTTGGGCTTTCTAGGCTTGATAGGGCTTATAGGGCTTTTGGGCTTTCTGGGGTCTTATAGGGGTTTTCGGTGTAGGACGCTTTCTTCTGGCCTTGGCCCTTACCCACCTCCCGACCGCCGAAGGTGCCCATGATGCTTTCGGTCTGCTTCCTGGTCTGCTTCCCCAAGGCTCCGGCGGGGTCGTAGCCGAGGGAATAGGGTGGGGGGGGTAGGGGGGGGGGGGGGGGGGGGTCTTGGAGGTTCATGGAAACTGTCGAGTTGGGTGAACGATGGTGCGAGCCTAACTTCGGGTACTTACAACCCGACTTCTACGTACCCACGAACCTCCCAGTAGCCAGGCTACCTTATAAGAGCCTTCATCAACCCTCAAGGCATGGCCTAAAACCGGAGGTGCAAATAGGTTGCGGTATTTAGGGTTTAGGGATTTTGGGTTTTGGGGTTGAGGGGTTCAGGGTTGAAGAAGACCAGTCTACTTAGTGCGTCTGACCCTTCCCCGAAAAGAGAGTCCTAACAAAGGACGCCGGGGTGTTTGCCTGCTTGAAGGTTCAGGGGTACTCACAACTCCGCTTTTAAGCCCTGCTGTAACCCTAAACTCTCACCCTAAACCCTAAAACCTTTACAAGTTAGTATCCTTGGATCCCTTTTTTAAGTAGGGCACATTGCGTATGTTGGGTTCGAGCGATGCTCATGATTCGTGATCCCTCCACGTCTCAGGTTTAGGGTTTCAGGGTTTGGGGAATTCAGGCATTACATTCGTACCGAAGTCGTTCCTTCTTCTTTGAACGTGACAACGCCCTTAAAGTTCTGGCTGGTTCTTAGTAGGGAAGGAGGGAATGGGGTACCCTTCAGAACCCCTTAAAGGGTATGTATAGGGCCCTAATTCCTCATTCCCTGCTCAGAACCGGGGGGGCATTGTTCAGGTCGGCTTCTTCAAGAAGATCTCAGAAATCAAGGGCTAAAGGCCGATTCCTTGCGGCTGAGCTCTGGGCGGGTTTCCTCCTGGAAGCTGCCAGCGAATTTTGACGCACTCCCCGGGCAAGCGAGGTCGAAGCATCTTGCTACAGTTTCCCGCGGAAGAGCTTGAACGGCATGCGGAAGTAGTTTCGGTAGAGTGTGTGGCCTTCACATTCTTCTCTGCCATGTCTGATTGGGTGAAATCCTACAACCCCCGAAATCCGGAGACCCCAGAAGTCCCAATACGCAGGCCCTAGAACCCCGACTCTGCTGGGAAATAAACACATATATATATATATATATGTGTATATGTATGTGTATATATACAGATGTGTGTATATATATATGTGTATGTATGTACGCATATATATATATATATATAGATATATCGATATATAGCGTGGTGACTCCTGTGGCTCGGTATGTCAGCACTCTGCAGAAGGCGCGTCAGCCCGCAACGGCGACAGACCTAGGAGGAAGCCTGGCAATGCTTGTCTCCCTCAAACCCTAAACCCTAAACCCTAAACCTTAAAACCTAAAACCCCAGACCCTTCTTAGGCCCCAAGTTCGGGTCCGTTTACTACTATTTGCTTCAGAACGCCACCCCCCCCAAAAAAAAAAAAAAAAAACAAAAAATAAAAATAAAATAGATAACAGAATAATAATAATACAAAAACACATATACATATATATATATATGTATATAAAGAAGAAAACACAAGAAAGAATCGATAATTAAGATTCTGCCTTGTATGGGGAACATATAGGGATCATTATATTCTTCTTTTTCTTTGTGGGGGGGGCTCTTCAGCAAACACTGGTTTAAGGCCTTCAACCTCAGAACGACTGAGCCAAGTACCATCATATCATCCTCGTCGCCGGCTGCGGTAATTCATGGCTTGATCGAGTGTCCGAGAGAGCCATGCGAAAAACACGTCTTGGGGGGGGGTTGTAGCTTCCAAAGGTTTGGGGTGTCAAAGCTCGAGGGCCTCCACTTATGTCTTTACAGGGGCTGTATGGGCATATTCTGCTACGGGCACTACATGGGGGCTCCTTCCTCGAATTTCCAAACCCTAAACCCTAAACCCCTAAACTCTCAAGCCTTATGTGCTTCGGGAGAACTGGGGAGGACGTCTTCATTTGCCTACTCTTGAGGGGGGATACCTATCTAGGGTTTACAACATGTTGCGATGTACTGATTCGGGCGATTCGGGGGAGGGGGGGGGGGGGGGGGGGTGGGTGGCTTAAATAGGGTCTATTTGGAAGCTGAGACTCGGGTTTTTAGACTAACCAATGCGTCTCCACGAGAGTATTCTTGGAAGCTGAGAGTGGTGTTTTTGTGTGGTAGATACAAAGGAAAGGGCATAAGAAAGTAGCGAAAGGAGCTCCTCAATTCCCTTCCTTATCTCCTATGCTCTTTTCTGTATTCATTGCAACAGGAGAATACAGGAAAAGGGCCTCCATTCCCCTCTTGTTCTTCCTTTCTTGTGTTTTTGTCATTTAAAGGGGAACAGGAGAAGAGAAGGGAAAGAGAAGGAGAGAGGAGAGATAAAAGGAAGACAATTTTAATGGGAAGAGCCAAGAAAAGAATAGAAAAGAGAGATGAACAAAGAAGATGGAGAGACAAAACAAGGCGCAAAGAAAATGGCACTCTTCTTTATCTATCCTCTCTCCCTTCTCTCTCCCTTCCCTCTTTCTTTTCGAAACAGAAAAACGAAAAAGGAAGAACTTGAAAAGGAGAAGGGTAAGGAAAAGAGCAGAAGAGACAGGCCGAAAAGAGGGATATGATGAAGTATGGGCAAGGTCCACGCGCAAGGAGTCACTCTCTGCTTACCCTTCCACTGCTTTATCATACAAGTTCCTTTCTTGTGTTATATTAGTTAAAAGGTAACAGAAGGAGAGAAGGGCAAGGGAAGTGAGAGAGGAGAGACAACAAGGAGGCCATTTGAATTTTCTGGAGGGGTACTGAAAAGAAGAGAAGACACAATAAACAAGGAGACGGATAGCACTCTTCTTTATCTATCATCTGTCCCTTCCTTGTCTCTCGCTTTTCCCTCTATAATTAAAAAAATAGGTGCCCTCTCTCCTCTTCAGGAAGCCCCCTTGCCCTTATTTTGCTAGCTTTCTGAAACGACAAGGAAAACAATACATAGAAAGAGAGGAAAGGGAATGAAACAATAGGCAGTGGAGCTCTTCAGTGTCTTTACCTATCTCTTTTCTTCTTTTTCTTTTTAATTCAATAAGGAAAAGAAGCTTCCTTTGGTGTGATTTTGAGATTCAAAAGAGAACAAGAGAAGAGAAGGGAGAGAGAAAGGAGAGAGGAGAGATCAAAAGGAAACAATTTTCATGGGAAGAGCAATGAAAATCATGGAAGAGAAATGAAGACAGGAGAGGGAGGTGCAAAATCAGGCAAAGAGAAGATGGTGCTCGTTTTCTTCTTTCCTCTCTTTCTTATCTTTCCCTTTTAAATAAAAAACAAAAGGAAGAACAATGAACATGTAAAGGAACCCATTTTCTTTTTCCGTTTGGGAACAAGGAAAAGAACAGAGGCGATAGGGCGAGAGGAGGGATTTGCTGCAGCGTGGGGAGGGTCTACGGACAAGGAGCCAACCCCGCTCACTTTCCCCATCCATTGGAAAAGAAAGGAACATGGCCTCCATTCCCCTCTTGTTCTTCCTTTCTTGCGTTTTTGTCATTTAAAGGGGAACAGGAGAAGAGAAGGGAGAGAGAAGGAGAGAGGAGAGACAAAAGGATTGCATTGTTAATGGGAAGAGCAAAGAAAAGAATAGAAGAGAGATGAATAGAGAAGAGGGAGAGACAAAACAAGGCGCAGAGAAGATGGCACTCACTCTTTATCTATCCTCTCTTCCTTATCTCTCCCTGCCATCTTTCTTTTCGAAATAAGAAAACAAAAAGGAAGAACTATGAGAAGGAGAAGGGTAAGGAAAGGAACAGAAGAGATAGGCCGAGAGGAGGGGTATGATGAAGTATGGACCGGTCCACGCGCCAGGAGTCACCCTCTGCTTACCCTTCCACTGCCTTATCATACAAGTTCCTTTCTTGTGGTTTATCAGTCAGAAGGAAACAGAAGGAGAGAAGGGAAAGGGAAGTGAGAGGAGATAACAAGGATGCCATTTTTCTGGAAGCGCAACTGTACCGGAATGTGGCCACAACAAGCAGGCCAGGGAGGCTCAGGCGGGGCAAGTCTCTCCCTAATTAGAAAAAATCAACCTTGCTATTCACAGGTAGGCGCCCTTCTTCCTCTTCAGGAAATCGCCTTTCCCTTATTTTGTTATTTTGCTTTTTGAAGCGAATAAGAAAAACAACAAAAAAGAAGAGAGGACAGGGAATGACTAGGTAAAGAGAGGAGCTTTTCAATTTCCTCCCTATCTCTTATGTTACTTTTCCTTCTTGGGCGGGTGTCCTTTTTTCTTCCTTGAAGATGCAGAAAACTATCAAAAAGGACACCCGTTCCATCGCCCACAATTCCCTTCCTTATCTCCTATGCTCTTTTCCTTATTCATTGCAACAGGAGAATTCAGGAAAAGGGCCTCCATTCCTCTCTTGTTCTTCCTTTCTCGTGTTTTTGTCATTTAAAGGGGAACAGGAGAAGAGAAGGGAAAGAGAAGGAGAGAGGAGAGATAAAAGGAACACAATTCTAATGGGAAGAGCCAAGAAAAGAATAGAAAAGAGAGATGAACAAAGAAGATGGAGAGACAAAACAAGGCGCAAAGAAAATGGCACTCTTCTTTATCTATCCTCTCTCCCTTCTCTCTCCCTTCCCTCTTTCTTTTCGAAACAGAAAAACGAAAAAGGAAGAACTTGAAAAGGAGAAGGGTAAGGAAAAGAGCAGAAGAGACAGGCCGAAAAGAGGAATATGATGAACTGAAAAGAAGAGAAGACACAAGAAACAAGGAGACGGATAGCACTCTTCTTTATCTATCATCTGTCCCTTCCTTGTCTCTCGCTTTTCCCTCTATAATTAAAAAATAGGTGCCCTCTCTCCTCTTCAGGAAGCCCCCTTGCCCTTATTTTGCTAGCTTTCTGAAACGACAAGGAAAACAATACATAGAAAGAGAGGAAAAGGAATGAAACAATAGGCAGTGGAGCTCTTCAGTGTCTTTACCTATCTCTTTTCTTCTTTTTCTTTTTCATTCAATAAGGAAAAGAAGCTTCCTTTGGTGTGATTTTGAGATTCAAAAGAGAACAAGAGAAGAGAAGGGAGAGAGAAAGGAGAGAGGAGAGATCAAAAGGAAACAATTTTCATGGGAAGAGCAATGAAAATCATGGAAGAGAAATGAAGACAGGAGAGGGAGGTGCAAAATCAGGCAAAGAGAAGATGGTGCTCGTTTTCTTCTTTCCTCTCTTTCTTATCTTTCCCTTTTAAATAAAAACAAAAGGAAGAACAATGAACATGTAAAGGAACCCATTTTCTTTTTCCGTTTGGGAACAAGGAAAAGAACAGAGGCGATAGGGCGAGAGGAGGGATTTGCTGCAGCGTGGGGAGGGTCTACGGACAAGGAGCCAACCCCGCTCACTTTCCCCATCCATTGGAAAAGAAAGGAACATGGCCTCCATTCCCCTCTTGTTCTTCCTTTCTTGCGTTTTTGTCATTTAAAGGGGAACAGGAGAAGAGAAGGGAGAGAGAAGGAGAGAGGAGAGACAAAAGGATTGCATTGTTAATGGGAAGAGCAAAGAAAAGAATAGAAGAGAGATGAATAGAGAAGAGGGAGAGACAAAACAAGGCGCAGAGAAGATGGCACTCACTCTTTATCTATCCTCTCTTCCTTATCTCTCCCTGCCATCTTTCTTTTCGAAATAAGAAAACAAAAAAGGAAGAACTATGAGAAGGAGAAGGGTAAGGAAAAGAACAGAAGAGATAGGCCGAGAGGAGGGGTATGATGAAGTATGGACCGGTCCACGCGCCAGGAGTCACCCTCTGCTTACCCTTCCACTGCCTTATCATACAAGTTCCTTTCTTGTGGTTTATCAGTCAGAAGGAAACAGAAGGAGAGAAGGGAAAGGGAAGTGAGAGGAGATAACAAGGATGCCATTTTTCTGGAAGCGCAACTGTACCGGAATGTGGCCACAACAAGCAGGCCAGGGAGGCTCAGGCGGGGCAAGTCTCTCCCTAATTAGAAAAAATCAACCTTGCTATTCACAGGTAGGCGCCCTTCTTCCTCTTCAGGAAATCGCCTTTCCCTTATTTTGTTATTTTGCTTCTTGAAGCGAATAAGAAAAACAACAAATAAGAAGAGAGGACAGGGAATGACTAGGTAAAGAGAGGAGCTTTTCAATTTCCTCCCTATCTCTTATGTTACTTTTCCTTCTTGGGCGGGTGTCCTTTTTTCTTCCTTGAAGATGCAGAAAACTATCAAAAAGGACACCCGTTCCATCGCCCACAATTCCCTTCCTTATCTCCTATGCTCTTTTCCTTATTCATTGCAACAGGAGAATTCAGGAAAAGGGCCTCCATTCCTCTCTTGTTCTTCCTTTCTCGTGTTTTTGTCATTTAAAGGGGAACAGGAGAAGAGAAGGGAAAGAGAAGGAGAGAGGAGAGATAAAAGGAACACAATTCTAATGGGAAGAGCCAAGAAAAGAATAGAAAAGAGAGATGAACAAAGAAGATGGAGAGACAAAACAAGGCGCAAAGAAAATGGCACTCTTCTTTATCTATCCTCTCTCCCTTCTCTCTCCCTTCCCTCTTTCTTTTCGAAACAGAAAAACGAAAAAGGAAGAACTTGAAAAGGAGAAGGGTAAGGAAAAGAGCAGAAGAGACAGGCCGAAAAGAGGAATATGATGAACTGAAAAGAAGAGAAGACACAAGAAACAAGGAGACGGATAGCACTCTTCTTTATCTATCATCTGTCCCTTCCTTGTCTCTCGCTTTTCCCTCTATAATTAAAAAAATAGGTGCCCTCTCTCCTCTTCAGGAAGCCCCCTTGCCCTTATTTTGCTAGCTTTCTGAAACGACAAGGAAAACAACACATAGAAAGAGAGGAAAAGGAATGAAACAATAGGCAGTGGAGCTCTTCAGTGTCTTTACCTATCTCTTTTCTTCTTTTTCTTTTTCATTCAATAAGGAAAAGAAGCTTCCTTTGGTGTGATTTGAGATTTAAAAGAGAACAAGAGAAGAGAAGGGAGACCCGGGCTCGTAATTTAGTATTGAGGGGGAGGCCCGGGCTCGTGATTTAGTATCGGGGAATTTAAAAAATCAATTTCATTTCAATGTCCAGGGGCCCGATTTGGCCAAATTTTGCCGGGCAAAATTTGGCCAAATCGAGCCGCGCATTTCTCATCGCGTACGACGAGCAGCCCGATTTGGCCAAATTTTGCCCGCAGACTGCCCGGCCAAGTTTGGCCAAATCGAGCCGCGATAGTTTAAATAATTTCGGGCCTCCAGAAAGGCGCGGCTCGATTTGGCCAAATTTTGCCGGGCAGCCTCCGGGCAAAATTTGGCCAAATCGGGCTGCCCTTCGTATGCGATGAGAAATGCGCGGCTCGATTTGGCCAAATCTTGCCCGGAGGCTGCCCGGCAAAATTTGGCCAAATCGAGCCGCGCCTTTCTGGAGGCCCGAAATTATTTAAACTATCGCGGCTCGATTTGGCCAAATTTTGCCGGGCAGCCTCCGGGCACTTTTGGCCCCCCCCCTTTTCGGATTTAAATTATTTAAATGATTTAAACTATTTAATTCCAGGGTGGAATTAAATAATTTTAATAATTTAAAGCCCCCTTGCCCTTATTTTGCTAGCTTTCTGAAACGACAAGGACAACAACACATAGAAAGAGAGGAAAGGAATGAAACAATAGGCAGTGGAGCTCTTCAGTGTCTTTACCTATCTCTTTTCTTCTTTTTCTTTTTCATTCAATAAGGAAAAGAAGCTTCCTTTGGTGTGATTTTGAGATTTAAAAGAGAACAAGAGAAGAGAAGGGAGACCCGGGCTCGTAATTTAGTATTGAGGGGGAGGCCCGGGCTCGTGATTTAGTATCGGGGAATTTAAAAAATCAATTTCATTTCAATGTCCAGGGGCCCGATTTGGCCAAATTTTGCCGGGCAAAATTTGGCCAAATCGAGCCGCGCATTTCTCATCGCGTACGACGAGCAGCCCGATTTGGCCAAATTTTGCCCGCAGACTGCCCGGCAAAATTTGGCCAAATCGAGCCGCGATAGTTTAAATAATTTCGGGCCTCCAGAAAGGCGCGGCTCGATTTGGCCAAATTTTGCCGGGCAGCCTCCGGGCAAAATTTGGCATCCCCTCCCCTTTTCGGATTTAAATTATTTAAATTATTTAAATTATGTAAATTATTTAATATTTTAAATTATTTAATTCCAGGGGGGGAATTAAATAATTTAAATAATTTAAATCTGAAGCGGGGGTTCGGATTTAAAATATTTAAATTATTTAATTCCACCCCCGGAATTAAATAATTTAAACAATTTAAATAATTTAAATAATTTAAATAATTTAAATCCGAAAAGGGGGGGGGGCCAGGCCCCACCAGGCCCCCTCCCCCTCCCAGAACTAAATATTTTAAATAATTTAAATCCGAAAGGGGTGTTCAGGATTTACATTATTTAAATTATTTACTTCTGGGAGGGGGAGGGGGCCCGGTGGGGCCTGCCCCCCCCCCCTTTTCGGATTTAAATTATTTAAATCATTAAAAATTATAAATTATTTAAATTATTTAAATTATAAATTATTTAAATTATTTAAATTATTCAAATTATTTAAATTATTTAATTCCAGGGGGGGAATTAAATAATTTAAGTAATTTAAATCTGAAAGGGGGGGTTCGGATTTAAATTATTTAAATTATTTAATTCCCCCCCCCGGAATTAAATAATTTAAATAATTTAAATAATTTAAATAATTTAAATATTTAAATAATTTAAACCCGAAAAGGGGGGGGGGCCAGGCCCCACCAGGCCCCCTCCCCTCCCAGAATGAAATAATTTAAATAATTTAAATCCGAAAGGGGTGTTCAGGATTTAAATTATTTAAATTATTTAATTCTGGGAGGGGGAGGGGGCCCGGTGGGGCCTGGCCCCCCCCCTTTTCGGATTTAAATTATTTAAATTATTTTAAATTATTTAAATTATTTAAATTATTTAAATTATTTAAATTATTTAAATTATTTGATTCCAGGGGGGTGAATTAAATAATTTAAATGATGTAAATCTGAAAGGGGGGGTTCGGATTTAAATTATTTAAATTATTTAATTCCCCCCCCCCCCCGGAATTAAATAATTTAAAAAATTTTAAATAATTTAAATCCGAAAGGGGAGGCGCGCCAGGCCCCACCAGGCCCCCTCCCCCTCCCAGAATTAAATAATTTAAATAATTTAAATCCGAAAGGGGTGTTCAGGATTTAAATTATTTAAATTATTTAATCCTGGGAGGGGGAGGGGGCCCGGTGGGGCCTGGCCCCCCCCCTTTTCGGATTTAAATTATTTAAATTATGTAAATTATTTAAATTCTTTAAGTTATTTAAATTATTTAATTCCAGGGAGGGAATTAAACATTTTAAATAATTTAAATCTGAAAGGGGGGTTCGGATTTAAATTATTTAAATTATTTAATTCCCCCCCCCGGAATTAAATAATTTAAATAATTTAAATAATTTAAATAATTAAATAAATTAAATAATTTAAATAATTTAAATCCGAAAAGGGAGGGGGGGCCAGGCCCCACCAGGCCCCCTCCCCCTCCCAGAATTAAATAATTTAAATAATTTAAATCCGAAAGGGGTGTTCAGGATTTAAATTATTTAAATTATTTAATTCTGGGAGGGGGAGGGGGCCTGGTGGGGCCTGGCCCCCCCCCTTTTCGGATTTAAATTATCTAAATTATCTAAATTATTTAAATTATTTAAATTATTTAAATTATTTAAATTATTTAAATTATTTAAATTATTTAAATTATTTAAATTATTTAAATTATTTAAATTATTTAAATTATTTAATTCCAGGGGGTGGAATTAAATAATTTGAATACTTTAAATCTGAAAGGGGGGGTTCGGATTGAACTTATTTACATTATTTAATTCCCCCCCCCCGAATTAAATAATTTAAATAATTTCAATAATTTAAATAATTTAAATAATTTAAATAATTTAAATAATTTAAATAATTTACATCCGAGAAGGGGGGGGGCCAGGCTCCACCAGGCCCCCTCCCCCTCCCAGAATTAAATAATTTAAATAATTTAAATCCGAAAGGGGTGTTCAGGATTTAAATCATTTAAATTATTTAATCTGGGAGGGGGAAGGGCCCGGTGGGCCTGGCCCCGCCCCCTTTTCGGATTTAAATTATTTAAATTATTTAAATTATTTAAATTATTTAAATTATTTAAATTATTTAAATTATTTAAATTATTTAAATTATTTAAATTATTTAAATTATTTAAATTATTTAAATTATTTAAATTATTTAAGTTATTTAAATTATTTAAATTTTTTAAATTTTTAATTCCGGGGGGGGGAATTAAATAATTTAAGTAATTTAAATCCGAACCCCCCCTTTCAGATTTAAAATATTTAAATTATTTAATTCCCCCCCCCCCCCGGAATTAAATAATTTAAATAATTTAAATAATTTACATAATTTAAATCCGAGAAGGGGGGGGCCAGGCCCCACCAGGCCCCCTCCCCCTACCAGAATTAAATAATTTAACTAATTTGAATCCGAAAGGGGTGTTCAGGATTTAAATTATTTAAATTATTTAATTCTGGGAGGGGGAGGGGCCCGGTGGGGCCTGGCCCCCCCCCTTTTCGGATTTAAATTATTTAAATTATTTAAATTATTTAAATTATTTAAATTATTTAAATTATTTAAATTATTTAAATTATTTAAATTATTTAAATTATTTAATTCCAGGGGGGAATTAAATATTTTACATAATTTAAATCTGAAAGGGGGGGTTCGGATTTAAATTATTTAAATTATTTAATTCCCCCCCCGGAATTAAATAATTTAAATAATTTAAATAATTTAAATCCGAAAAGGGGGGGGGCCAGGCCCCACCAGGCCCCCTCCCCCTCCCAGAATTAAATAATTTACATAATTTAAATATGAAAGGGGTGTTCAGGATTTAAATTATTTAAATTTTTTAATTCTGGGAGGGGGAGGGGCCTGGTCCTGCTGCTCCCCCCCCCTTTTCGGATTTAAATTATTTAAATTATTTAAATTATTTAAATTATTTAAATTATTTAAATTATTTAAATTATTTAAATTATTTAAATCCTTGCCCCAGACCCCCCAGAAACGATAATAGGGTCTATTTGGAAGTTGTCTCTTGTAAACAAGTATACGTTTTGGGGCCTTATTTCCTCTTTAAAACACGAGTCTCAGCTTCCAAATAGACCCTATTTAAGCTGCACACGGGGGGGGGGCGGATCGAGGGCAAAGCCTATGAGAAAGGGTTTAGGGTTTAGGGTTTAGGATTTAATAATTTAGGGTCAGAGGGTTTCTGCGGATGCGCGGGCTCATCCACCCCTGACGGCACCACACACGCGCTGCCTGATCCAAAGTATGGGCCCTTGCAAGGTCTCTCTTGAACAGTTTGTTCCTTAAAGTCTGAACCTTACAGCCGAAAGGTACCAGAAAGGATCCAGGACTTGCATCGACTCACCCATACAAGGTCGCCGATCGTAATTTGAAGACCTGTCAACTGCCGACGACGACAGACGAAGCCACAAGAAGAAAAAGGTGGCGCAGCCAAGGCCGACGCCCTAAACCGTGAACCCTAAGGCCCTCAACCCTCAACCCTACAGCCCTCAACCCTAAGCCCTGGACCCTCAACCCTAAGCCCTAGACCCTCAACCCTAAACCTGTGGGGCTTGGATGTTGTGGTAGACGACACCGCAAGGAGCCAAGCCGTTGAGGTTCACGATGTAGGGTTTTAGGGTTTAGGGTTTAGGGTTTAGGGTGACCCGCCTGAACCGGAACACTAGGCTTGCGCACGCTGAGCTCCAATCACTATTCGGGGCTTGGGGAACAGCATAGCCCCCAGAAACAAGAGTCCGAAAGCCTTAGCGGTAATCCATATATGTACGTACGT
>CAJNDS010002230.1:562500-564977 GCA_905221605.1 Symbiodinium natans
CTTCGAGTACCTCCCCACAGTCCGGATAGCAACAAGAGCAGGAAGAAGGTACCACAAACCAGGTTGTGGTCACATCAGGAACCTGACGGTTGCTGGTGGAAGAGTGAGGGACTTTGCCCCTTGCTTCAATTGCTTCCCTGAACGATACACGATTCAGGAAGTGAAGACGAGGAACATGAGATGCTACGGAATGGCAGCAGGCATAGTGCTGCTGGTTGGTTTTGCCCTGGGGAGCCTCGCCACTTTGTGCGGGATGAGCATGACTCCAGGAAGATATGGCTTCGAAGAGAATCCGTGGCAGGCCCTTGGACCCGGAAGAGCCAAGGATGAACTTGCCCTTGGAGATGACAGATCCTCCAAGGAAGAAAGACGTGGGAGAAAGGTGATTGCCGAGATTGACGAGAGTGAGTTGATGGTTGTGTGGATGAGCATCCCAGGAAAGCCCAATACGCATTCTCAGAAGAACTACGACAAGTACTCCGTGAACCAGGACTTCATGAATGCCTACACGATTAGGAGCATCGACATGTACATGAGTGAAGAAGATGAGAGCCTTGAGTCCGGCTACGCTCCTAGGTACCTAGTAGATGAGAAGCTAGTAGATGAGAAGCTAGAAGAAGGAAAGTTTCACAATATAGAAAAGATCCCTTTCAAGGAACAGTTCGAACAGCTAGAAAAGAAGTTTCACGACGTCGTGCACAGCTTAGTGTTTGAAGGAATTCATCTTGTAGTTTTCGCAGGAACACCTCTAGGAATGATTACTTGGATCATCCTATCGTACTTCTCACGATTGTTCTTTACAGCAGTACAGAAAAGAACGAAGAGAGCGAAAGAGCCCAAAAGGAAAAGCAGGAGAAGAAGAGCAGAAGTGAGGAGACAGCACAAGACAATGTTTCTTGTTGTGCTTGTGAACAGTAACTTGGAAGCAGCCAAAGGAATGGAAGATGCACTACAGAGACTTGCAGAAATCAACCAGCAAACGCTTCAAGGAATACAAACCTTAGCAGAAGAGATGAGGAGCAGTGCAGCAGCCGGCACAGCCCGAGAGCAAAGCATCACAGCAAGCTTCAGCAATACACTGCAGGCAATTCAGCAGCAGAGTGCAGAGGCGCAGCACACTTTGCTTCAAGCACAGGAAACAGCAGTGACAACTTTCGAGGAGATCGGAAGCAGCCTAGAGAGAGCAGTGAAAGGAAGAAAGCCAGGTGACGTTGAGCTTCACAAACTCATCAAGCCTCCAGAAGTATTTTCGCCGGGAACTTGGCAAGAAGAAAAGAATGGTTTCATGGAGTTCAAGCAACGACTTCGAGTCTGGCTTGGCGCTACGGATGAAGATCTTGTGGAAACCATGGACCTCGTGGAGAACGACCTGAGGAAGAATGAAGTGCTGGACATGAAAGATATGACTGATGAGGCCAAAACGCAAAGCAGGAAGTTGTATAGCATTTTAGCGTCTTACACAAAAGGCAGACCGTATCGTGTGGTTCGCCAGACGACAGAAGAGAACGGTATGGAAGCCTATAGGATGCTGTTGTTAGAATACCAGCCTGTGAATAGAGCAAGATCGCTGGAACTTTTCCACAACATCATGAATTTCCGTTTTGCCAAGGACAAAGGCATTGCAGAGAACATCCTCGAATATGAGGAACGCATTGAGCAGTACGAGAAGTCCACTGGAGAAAAGGTGCAGGAAAACTTGAAGGTTAGTACATTGATTCAAGGAATGAAGCCTGAAGTAAAGAGACATTTGTTGCTCAACCTAGATGAGAAGACGAAGTACCCGGCACTTAGGCAGTATCTTGTGAACTATGAGTCAACTGAGAAGTGGACCAATTCGCTTACGCAGTCCCAAGGAACACCCTATAGGACCACTACTGACCTAATCGACAAGGGAGAAGATCATCAGGGTGTTGCAGCCATGGATGTGTCTCAGGCTTGGAAAGGCAAAGGTAGAGATTGGTACGGGTACAAAGGTAAAGGAAAGAAAGGTGGTAAGGATTCAGGCAAAGGTGGTTTCAAAGGTCGAGGCAAAGGAAAAGGTAGAGGCAAAGGCAGAGGTGGAAACTGGAAAGGCCGAGGTAGAGGCTTTAGAGGTTTCAAAGGCAGAGGAAAAGGCTACAAAGGGTTCAAAGGTAGCTACAAAGGTAAAGGCAAAGGAAAGGCCCAAGCAGCTACAGGAGTTTGCCATTACTGCCAGAAGTATGGACACTTTGAGGCCCAGTGTAGGAAGAAACAGAGAGACATGGGGTACACGGCTAGGAATGTAGAAATGCAGGAAACTCAGAGTGAAGTCCCAAGTAGAGGAACAGCCTCAACCCAAGCTCCAACATCGAGAACAGCGACAACATCAGCCAGTTCATCAGGTCAAGGAACCCAGAAGCCGATCATCAGGATGGTAACAATGCACCACATCGGTGATCCACCGACCAGCTTTCCTGAGGAGTTCGAGCTGAGCGAAGACTCTGAGGAACTTGAAA
>CAJNDS010002231.1:0-32500 GCA_905221605.1 Symbiodinium natans
GGGGGGGGGGGGGGGGGGCAATGGAAACTTCCTACGTTTGGGAGGCCATAGATGTCAGCCGAGTCCAGGGTTTACTACTATTTCCTTAAGAACCCCCCCCTCAAGGCATGTTCCTTGGTGGGAAATGCACGCCTCAACCCTAAGGCCCTAAACCCTAAACCCTACAGCCTAAACCCTAAACATCCTAGGCGCCAAGACGCCAAGACGCCAATCTTGCCCAACATCTTCTCGATGTCTTAAACTTGAAAGCCCTCTCAACCCCAAGATCCTAATCCCTATAAAGCCCTGTGAACCCCATAAGCCCTATAGGGTTTTACAAGGGTTTAGGGTTTAGGGCTCTAAACAGCCGTATAAACCCTATAACTTAGTTGTCCAGTAACCTGGGGGAATTAAAGGCGAACCTTTGGGATTCGAAAGGGATTATACTACCCCACAAAGGTTAAAGGTTACCTACGCTAGTACTAGGATAAGCTCTAAACCTACAAACCCTTTTGGGACGGTCCCAAGGACGGCATTCAAGCCCTAGCTTGCTTAAGAACCCCAAAAGCATACAAGACAATAATCCCTGTCTTACCCTTACAAGAAAGAATCTTTATTTCCTTTTTTTGGGGGGTTCTTAAACTAGGATGGCCCTTAAAACCCTCTGAAAAAACATTCCTGAATGTGATCCTCTTAAACCTAAGAAGGGAAAATATAAATTACCACAAGGGCCTACCGAGTAAACAAATGGTAGTTAAACCCTGAGCCCTAAACCCTAAACCCTAAACCCTAAACCCCAAACCCTAAACCCTAAACCCTAAACCCTAAACCCTAAACCCCCCTTCCTCTGTGCCTGCAGAGAGTCGCCTCACTGCTCCGCGCACGTGCCGGAGCTGGGCTGCCATCACGACAAGGCTTCCAACTGGGTTTAGGGTTTAGAGTTTAAGGTTCAGGGTTCATGGTTTAGGGTTTTTGTTCGCTCCAGGTCAAGGGTTTAGGGTCCAACTGGGCAATGTTTCAGGGGCTGAGGGTGCAGAGGTTGCATTCTTGTTGTCAGTCAGGAACCGGAGAGATAAGAGTGCCCTATGTAGTCCTCAAGAGCTTAATTTTTCTGTGGGATCAGCATTCCCAGGGTTCTTTTCTGTGGGATCAGCATTCCCAGGGTTCTTTTCGGTGGCGAAGAGCCGATGTGTTTGCTTGTTGGCTCGGGTTGCGGGTTTACGGCGCACAAACTATGTGCGCTTGTGGTGCATGCGTGAGGGTTTCGTTGCTCATGCTCCCTAAGCCCTAAACCCTAAACCCTAAACCCTAAACCTTTAAACCCTAAAGTAGGCAAGGGCACACTGCCATGATTTGAGCACAAAGGAGGTCCATGTTGTGCCTTCAGGACCTTCAGTCCCTGTGTCGTCCAGGACGAGGCTGTATGGCCAGACTTTCCGAAAATCGAGGTACCCTTTTTTAAGGGGATTCTCTTCAATTTGGGGCCATAAAAGGGGTATCCCCCTATTTTGGGAACTGCCCATCTCCCCTCATAGTCACAATGCAAACGAACCGAAAAAATCAGTCTAAGCCAAACAGTCAGGCCCTAAGTTGCGTGGCCCTAGTCACGTCAAAGCCCGAGACCACCAACAGCTTCGCCACTCACCCAAACGTTGTCGGGCTCTCATGGGTTTAGGTTATATTGGCTGGTGGTCTCTTTAGCTGTTACCCTTATACCTGAGTAGAGCCCCTAGATACCCTAATAAGAACCCGGATATATGCCCTATAAAACAGACACCCTCCTGAAAGAGACCACCAACCCATGTAAGGTTTAGGTCACCAAGTTCTTAGCCTTTGCGCCGAGGCACTTCTGAACTGTGCTCAGGGCGTTCGGGAACCGCCTTCCTACATAGGAGGTTACAAAAATAGGGGACCCGTATGTCGTAGACCCAAAGTAGCAGGATTCCCTTAAAATAAGGAACCCTAAACCCTAAACCCTAAACCCCAATAAGGTACCCGGTACCCCTAACTTCGGAAACCCCCATATTAAGTACCAGGATGGTGGGCCGGGAGGGCGCTGGCCACCTTCCCTTTGTGAGGCTTCGTATTTCAGGGCTTTAATTGCTGCGGTTTAGGGTTTAGGGTTTAGGGTTTAGGGTCTAGGGTCTAGGATCTCGGGTCTAGGGTATAGGGTTTAGGGTTTAGGGTTTAGGGTTTAGGGCCCCACAAACCTTAACCTTACAGCGGCACATCGACCCCCTCAACGTAACATTCTATAAGCCCTCCATCTTTTTTCCTGGGCTTGAGGACTAGACAGCTCTTCATCCCTAAACCCCAAACCCCAAACCCTAAACCCTAAACCCCAAACCCTAAACCCTAAACCCTACACCCCAACCCCTAAACCTGGTGCCCCTTTTTCCACACAATCCTCAACGACACAGCGCTTACAACTGGGTCCCTGGCAACAAACCGACTACACGGCTTGGCATGCTAATTCGCTGATTTGCAAATTTTCAAAACAGAGGGGTTTAGGGTTTAGGGTTTGGGGTTTAGGGTTCAGGGTTCAGGGTTTAGGGTTTAGGGTTACCCTGTAAGAACCCACGGTGCCATGGCCCGCAGGATATGGAAAAGCTGAGTTGGACCCCCGAAATTTCGGAGAGCTCTCACCGGCCTCCACTCTAACCTTCGGAATGAGTGGCCGTCCTGAGGGTTTGGGGTTTAGGGTTTAGGGTTTAGGGCACTTTGTTGTGCCGCGTAGTTTGTCACCATCCTTTCAAGGAGTGGAGATGTCGGCAGCGGGCAAACACCGCCACAGCAAAAAAGTAACTACACCCATGAGAGGAACCGTGACTGGCGACGAATATGCTTTGTGTCCGAAGTGATGCAAGAAGAGGTTCGAATTGAACGACTCGGCTGCCGCGAAGCAAAAAAACATGAGCGTGCCTGTTGCCACCAGCCCTACAGACAGCAGCACTTGCGTGCGCATTGTTGGTGACTGGCCGCCACCTTTGAATTTGTACATGAGGCGAAGCATAAAGAACAGAATGCAGGGAAACACCATGAGCCAATAACTGACGACTGCGCTGCTCATGAGAACCAAGCCGCCAACATCAAATTCGTGCCGAATCCAGCCACCGAGAAAGATGTCAATGGAAACCCAACCAACTGGGCTCGTTGCTTGCACGATACGGAAGTAGGAGAAGACCTCGTTGGTGAGATGATGGACCAATGTTTTTAGTAGCCTATCTTGCACCAGCGCCTCGAACTGCTCGGTGGACCCGAACCAAGCAGAGATGCAGCGCAAGATGATGTTGCGGTCACAAATCATCTTGTCACCAGTATATTCGTTTACATGACCGCAATCGCAACACTGAGATTTAGCGTGCTCAATTCTAAACTGGCTGAGTTGCTGCTGCATCACAATGATGCTGCGGCAGTGTGCAAGAACAACATACGCCAGCAGTGTCATGCACGGGAAAGCGAGGGAACACACCATGAGCGTACCCCACGGAAAAAGCCCCAGCTGTGAACATACGAATCCAAGCACCACTATGCACAGGCCCATCTGGGCTATCAACAATGCGGGGCCCACGAAAATTGGGCAGACCACCAAAGATTTGCTCGCATTTGTGTCGTGGCTATGCAGGAAGGCGGCCAGTTCGAACACGCACCAAAGTCTCGAGGTGTACCTTAGCTTCTTGTTTTTAAAGGTGTACCTTAGCTTGTGTATGTATGTATGAGGTGTACCTGAGCGTCGGAATGTAGGATTGGTAAACGATACCAGCTTGCACCAAGGTGAGCTAGAAAAGATACGACGAACCGTAAACCCTAAACCCTAAACCCTAAACCCTAAACCCTAAACCCTAAACAGACGATACCTCGGCCTCCGCGGGAGCCAGCAACCGCAACTGCCAGCAGCCGTGACAGCAAAATAAAGACATTCGGTTGATACTATAAATCCTGCATGACTCTAGGCTTTAGGGTGTAGGGTTTAGGGTTTCCTGCATGACCCGAAGTACCCTAAACCCTAGGAATTATGGTTGTTTGGTATCGTAGAGTCATGCAGGATTTATAGTATCAACCGTTACTTGGGATGTTCCCCCTTATACTCACAGTCCTTCATAGGGATTCTAATCGGGGGTACTCTTCTAGTCAAGGTGCTATACTCCCTATCAAGGACTGTTAATTCGTATAAGGGGGCACATCCCAAGTAATTGCGAACAAACACAAGGCCAGCAGCCCCAAACAGTGAAGCACAGGATTTTACTTGAAGAAGGGTTCTGTATGCCTGGAATCCCCTCTGCAACAACAATGAGCACCCCCCTTTTCTGTGGTCCTCTTCTCTTGGAATGGGTACCCCCCCTCTAGCCCTAAACCCTAAACCCTAAACCCTAAACCCACAGGTGTCCGGGAGCGGACGGTGCATCAGTACCAGAGGAATTTGGGCCCGACCAAGCGGCCCCCCAACCACCCCTGCAAAACTTGTTTTGTGTTCAGGGTTCAGGGTTCAGGGTTCAGGGTTCAGGGTTCAGGGTTCAGGGTTCAGGGTTCAGGGTTCAGGGTTCAGGGTTTAGGGTTTAGGGTTTAGGGTTCAGCGTTTAGGGTGTAGGGTTTAGGGTTTGTTTTTCACCCTTCCCGTCCGTAATACTTCCTGCCTACTCGTCCCTCCCTACCCCTACTTCCCCAGCCCCCCAACCTGTCAACCCTGCCCCCTCAACCCTAAACCCTAAACCCTTTCGGGGTTTTGTGCTTGCTTGTTTTTCTTGTTTTTCCACTCCCACATGTGGCGTGCCTGGTTTTTACGTGAGCTCGCGACAACAGGATTCCCCAAAAAGCTTGTTTTCGTTGCACAGGCGCGACACTCGTGTCAACTTATACCTTTGTTTAGCTGGTGCCTGGACTTTCTTCTGCTACGTTTTCCATGTCCGATACACAAGTCCAAGGTACGTTTCGTCCCAAAGAACCAAAAGTGACTGGGAGTTTTTCAGGAAAGCGCCCATGCTGACCAAAGCCTCTGACTTCAGCGCCTCGTCTGTCTGACTGATGCAGGCAATGTCAAGAAATACCAGCTTCTTGCACCGCCAGAGCAGCAAAGTCAAGACGTAGCCCAGCGTCCCAGCCACTGTGCACCAAATGTACTCGAATGGTGCGCCGACCCACGCAGGCAAGACGCCTGCCACGCACAGGAACAAGGCGACAAAGGCACTGAGCCAAGACACGAAGAAAGCTGGAACGCTGTTGTTCAGGAAAAGTATGTTGAGGTACTTGAGCCAAGCGCTTGTGCGCCAGCTGTGGGACCAGAACTCGTGGGGATGGGTCGTCTGAATGCTGAAGGGGTAGAGAAAGCTGAACCCATTGAGTACCCACCTCCACGGTGCCAGTTGCAAGACCCGATGCACTGGAATCGCTCGCACGACCTCCGGGCTTGTCGCATTCATCTCCGAGATGAACCCAATGTACGCCTCGACAAACACGTCCTCCTCTGTCATGGAAGTCCCTGGCGCAGAGGTTATGCCATCAGATCCAAGGGACGCTGCCCTGTGGAAGTCAGATGGGATGCCGATGCACACCTCGAGGCCAGCTGTGGACGCCATGGCAGCATGAGCTCCAAATCTATCCACGCAAACCTAGGCCAACACTTCAGCGTCTCGCAACAGTGTCTCCGAGATTTAGGAACTTTTTTTTTTTTGGCGCCACTGGCCGAATATAGGGGCCTTAATAATTAGAATAGGGTTTTGAAAAGCTTCGGGGTTTTTTTCGTATTCTAATAAAGGGACCATGAGGGAATACTGCTAGTAATCATTCCACCCCTACATTGCGCTTGTGTAGATCTGGGCTGGGCCCGCAGGTTCGGCGTGAGCTGGCAGGTCGAAGTTGTCAGTGTCAAGATCATGCCAATGGATGTGCGGCCATGATTTTGGGCTCGGGTTTAGGGTTTAGGGTTTAGGGTTCAGGGTTTGGGGTTTAGGGTTTAGGGTTTATGTGACATGTGAGAATCTGAGTGTGAGAGTCCGGAGGCTGGGGCCCTGAACGCCCCTGATCCAGATTCTCTCTCAACGGCAACTATCTGTGTATGACCTTTTCCCTTAAATCCTAAACCCTGCCCCCTAAACCTGAAGGGTTTAGGGTTCAGGGTTCAGGGTTTAGGGTTTATGGTGGCTGCTTGGGATGAAAACTTACTTCCCTGGGCTTTTGGGGGCTCGCGAGTTTTACGGTGGCTAAAACTCACATAAATCCGGAAGTTTGGTCCAGGACGAGGCTGTAGGGCAAGACCTTCCGAAAATCGGGGGTACCCTTTAGGGGATCCCTTTCAGGGATTCTGTTCTATTTGGGGCGATAAAGGGGCTAGCGCGGTGCTGCTGTATTTTCAGAGCTGGAGGGCCAGATGAAAGCTGAACTGTGAGCCCGAAACCCTAAACCCAAAACTGACCAGAGCACCGCCAAGTTAGACGTGTAGGGTCAGGATTTAGGGCTTTAGGGTGCAGGCAACCTTGACTTCGTGACACTGTCCTGACATCCTTTTGAAGATAGGGCGGGTGAGCCATATTGAAGCTCTTCTTTCATGCTGGGCACCTGCACTTCGCAGTGTGAGGTGCCAATACTCAGAACATCACGCGAGCAGCGCCCTGACCTGGGCGTGTTCAGGTGAACGTGTACCAGAAACAGAAAGGCAGAACTTGGGACGTTCCCTTGTATACTACGGTCCTTAATAGGGATTATGTTGCCCCTGCTAGAATCTCCATTAAGGATTGTTAGTATAAGGGGGAGCATCCCACGGCAAAACTCTAAATGCGCACCCGATCCATGCTGCCCACTCCCCATCTTAGCCCAAGCCAGGTAGGCAGAACACGCTCTCACGACCTTGCATGCATGAATCAACTTTCTGAATCAGCTTGCAATGCCCAATGGCCTTGGCACCCCAAGCAATGCGAAAAAAAAGAGATGTGAGAGTTTCCGAAATTAGGGGTACCTTATTGGGGTCCTTATTATAAGGGACTCCTACTATCTGGAGGTGTTTGTCAGCGGTACCCTGTTTTCGCAAAGCCCCATGGGCATCCACCTTTCCGTAGCGGGACATGTCTTTCTGCTTGGAGGACGTCGTGTTCAACTGTTTTTGCTGCAATTAGCACCCAGCTTTGCTGCCAGACAGCAGCAGAACACCTTCTCACATGCATGATTCAACTTCCTCACTTTTGTTGAACCCAGCAGGGTTAAGGGTTGGGATGCTCCCCCTTATACTGACAGCCCCTATTTAGGGATTATACTCGGGGTAGTATAATCCTTAATAGGGTACATCAAAAGTTTGAGCGTTTATAGGGCTTGATCCAGGCTACTTAAATGGGGCAGGGTTTAGAGTTTAGGGTGTTAGGGTACCGAAAGCACGATCCGAGATCTCCCCCAAGCCCCACTCTTCCACCGAGCAACATCCCCCCCCATCATGGATGTGCGAACCCCAAAACCCCAAAACCCCAAAACCCAAAACCCAAAACCTAAGCCCTAAATCCTGAAACTCTGCACCGTTTGATTAGACCCTTGTAAAAGTTTAGGGTTTCGGGTTTAAGGGTGTGAATTTGGGTTTAAAAGGGGCCTTTAAGGGACCAAGGGCCTACTCTGGGCTCAAGTCGACCGACACCACCCTCTAGCAGCGTAGGAGTACGGAAGGGCTCCCTTGTACTATTCGGGTTTTCCTGTTCCTAAACCCTAAACCCTAAACCCTAAACCCTAAACCCGAAACCCTAAACCCTAAACCCTAAACTCTAAACCACTGGGAGAAGCGCGTGCGGCTGCTGATCCACGGGGTCTTCGTGCTCAGATCGTACCCCTCTCCCTGGCGGTGGAGGGCTTGCCTTGGGATGTTCCCCCTTATACAAACAGGTTTAGGGTTTAGGGTTTAGGGTTATAGTACCCCCTATTATAATCCCTCTTAGGGACTGTTAGTATAAGGGGGAACATCCCAACTTGGAGGTTCAGGGTACTTATAACCCCAGTGATAGCTGCACTTATAAGCCCCCCCCCCTTCAGTCCCCTGAGTAGGTTATAAAGTAGATTCATACTTGGGGTTACACGTACCCCGTTGGAATAGGGACCCCAAATGACCCCAAGAAGGTTCCCCTTATAATTAGGACCCCAGTAAGGTTCCCCTTATAAGGGGGACCCCAATAAGGGACCCCTTCCAATAAGGATAAGTACCCATGAACCTCCAAGAAGGTTTACAGCTCAATCTGTTTTACGAGTACGGTCGGGCTTTGGGTTGAAGGTCGAGGCACCTAAACCTTACAAAAAACATCTTTTTCGAGACATCAATCCTAAACCCTAAACCCTAAACCCTGAACCCTGAACCCTAAACCCTACACCCGAATCCCCAAACTTCACAGAGTTCTGAGATTCTGGGTTCTTAAGGGGTTCTTTTAAGGCGGGTTCTTTTTGGGGGGTAGGTACCTGGGGAACCTTCGGGAAGCTTAGGGAGCCTGAGGGTTTCGTGGGGAGTATCAGGGAAACTTAGGTTACATACCCCGCCCTTAAACCCCTCTCCCTTGAACTGTTAGTATAACTAGGAACATACAAAACCCGACCCTAAGACATAATTGTGAGGTTTCCGAACCCTATGAGCCTGAGAGTCCCTAGAAAAACACCAAACCCCAAACCCCAAACCCTCAGAGAGTGGGGGGCACGCCGGGGCTTTGTTGGGGGAGGAGAGGTCGAGGGCCGCGGGTGTAAGACTGGAGTCTGGAGGACATTTAAGAACCGCCGCCCCCCCAAAAAACAAAATACCTAGGTTGCGGACCTCCTCCAATGCATAGGATTTAGGGTTTAGGGTTTAGGGATTTAGGGTTTTAGGGTTTTGGGTTTGGGTTTCAAGGGTTTATACATGCATGAGAGGGCACGGGCGCCACTGGATAGCGCAGGCTGGCCCACTTGATCAGACTGGGCGACGTGACTTAGGCTTCCGGATGTGCAGCTGCCCTACCAGCCCTTACCTAAAAGCTGCGCATCGACACATCCTAAGCTTTTTTGGGGTTTAGGGTTTAGGGTTTAATTAAGAGCCCTAAACACTAAACCCTAAACCCTAAAGCCCTCAACCCCAAACCCTAAACTGCGTGGCCCTTCTTCCAAACGAAGCCAAGCATCACATGTGGGGGTTTACGAAAATAGGGGACCCTAAAGAAAGGCCCCCGAATAGTAGGATGCCCCTAAAGCCTAAACCTTAAACCCTAAACCCCCCCATGTTCCTCAACGACACAGCACCACAACTGGTCCCTGACTGCAAACCGACTTCATGCTAACTCGCTCATTTGCGAATTTTCAAAACAGGGGGGTTGTTTAGGGTGGTTTAGGGTTTAGGGTTTAGGGTTTAGGGTTTAGGGTTTAGGGTTTAGGGTTTAGGGTTTGGGGTTTGGGGTTTAGGGTTTAGGGTTTAGGGTTTAGCCTGAGTCAGACTGTGGGCCGTCCCGAAGAGCAATTGCGCACTCTTCTACTAATTGCTTAAGAACCCCAAAAAGTAAAAACATATTCTTCCTTATTAAGGGTGACATTGGGATTCCTATTCTTTGCTTTTTGGGCGTTCTTAAGCAAAAATAGTAGTCTTTCTTTGCCGGCAGTTCAAGACGTCGTTGCCGTGCCACCTAGGACCTAGGTATGTAACCATCCTTTCAAGGAGCGGATATTCTGGCAGGGGGCACACATCGCCACAGCACAAAAGTAAGTACCGCCATGAAAGGAACTGTGACTGGCGTTGCATATGCTGGATGCCCGAAGCCGTGCAAGAAGAGGGTCGACATGAACCACTCGGCTGCCGCGAAGCAAGCAAACATGAGCGCGGCTGCTGCGACCAACCCTACAGAGAGCAGCAATTGCATGCGCCTTGCTGGCGAGCCGAAGCAGAAAGAACACAATGCAGGGTAACACCATCAGCCAATAACCGACGACTGCGCTGCTGATGAGAACCAAACCGCGAACATCAAATTCGTGCCGAATCCAGCCTCCTAGAAAGACGTCAATGCAAACCCAACCAACCGGGCTCGTTGCTTGCACGATACGGAAGTAGGAGAAGACCTCGTTGGTGAGATGATGGACCAATGTTTTTAGTAGCCTATCTTGCACCAGCGACTCGAACTGCTCGGTGGACCCGAACCAAGAAGAGATGCAGCGCAAGATGATGTTGCGGTCACAAATCATCTTGTCACCAGTATATTTGTGTACATGACCGCAATCGCAACACTGAGATTTAGCGTGCTCAATTCCAAACTGGCTGAGTTGCTGCTGCATCACAATGATGCTGCGGCAGTGTGCAAGAACAACATACGCCAGCAGTGTCAGGCACGGGAAAGTGAGGGAACACACCATGAGCGTACCCCACGGAAAAATCCCCACCTGTGAACATACGAATCCAAGCACCACTATGCACAGGCCCATGTGGGCTATCAACAATGCGGGGCCCACGAAAATTGGGCAGACCACCAAAGATTTGCTTGTATATGTGTCGTGGCTATGCAGGAAGGCGGCCAGTTCGAACACGCACCAAAGTCTCGAGGTGTACCTTAAGTATGTATGTATGTATGTATGTATGGCGTGACTGCACCCTGCCACAAGTGTGGGTAACAGCCAGTCAAGGCGTCTAGAAGTCCCTCACCCTGCCCGCTGCTCTAGCGACCTGGGCGACAGCATCGTGCCAGGTGGCAACAAGCAAGGCTTGGCGGGTCACCGCAGTTTCTGCCCAGGAGGCAGCTTGAGCCGCAGCCATCTTGGCTGCAGCGAAAACATGGGTAAAAGGCGCAGTGGCTTGACCAGCTGCGCTGTCAGCAGTCTCATTGAGAGCGCGCAGTTTTGCGGTAGGCACTGGAGCAAGTGGCGACTCCCATTCGGGATGGCGGCCATGTGCAGGAACCCAGTACACAGCGGAGCCTGCAGGAAGCAGGCGGTGAACAAGCGCCCAGTAGGCTCGAAACTCGCCGTTTATGGCAAGAGCAGATCGGAACCCGGTAACCAAGGCTTTGTTGTCTGTGAAAACACACACTGGCGCACCCAGCTGGGCAGCTGCTGTGGCTAACACGAGGAGAGCATAGCGCTCTGCTGCAGCGGAGGACCTATCTAACCCAGGAACCACCCCACCAAACCCTACACCAGGTGCACAGGCAATGCCCCAGCCTGCGTGCTGGAACCACAAGAGATCATGAGCCTCAGGGGCATGCAAGGCGCTGCCATCGGTGGCAACCAGCAGTGCAGAGTCAATCGTCTCGGCGTCCGAGAGTGCAAGCAACAAGTCCTCAGGGACATCCGGGAGCTGCCACTCAGGGGCACTCAGCCCGGAAAGCAGGGGAACCAAGAAACGGTGCTCTGCAGAGGAGCGATGAGCCAGAGGGGAAGGCATAGCCGGGCAGTCGAAGGTGACATGCGTGCGCGTGGGGAGCGGGTCACCGCACACGCAAGGCGTGAAGGGAATGCGCATGCGTTCCAAGGTGCGAGTATCATGAGCGGCAGCGTGCAAGACACGGCGCATCGCACCACCAGTGGCATGGTGCGGCGCTTGGGCACGGTGGTAACGCAAAGCAAAATGCGAGGTGGCCTGCAACGGGCCACCTGATTTAGGGTCGGCCGCCCACAGCTCACGAAGCCAGGAATCTTCCGCTAGAAGCCTAGCAACCCCAACCGAAAGAAACCCAGGCCTAAACTGACCAAAAGGCGTGCACCACACACCATCCGGCCGGATGGTCCAAGCAAAAGTGGACAAGGCAGCAGCCAAAGCAGGGCACGCGCGAGAGCGAGCCGGAGGCGGTTGCGCGCCACCGCTGCGCCGCAACTCATGGCGGACGGCAGCGAAAGCAAGAGCAAACTTGGGATGCAGGCGCGGCCTTGCCCACACCGCCCAAAGCAAAAAGCGAGACCGGGCAGAGACAACACGGCCAACAGCAGTCTCCACAGCCCTAGCCCACCCTTGAGCAGTAAGGTGAGGTACGCTAGTCCAGGGGCCAAGCCAAGAAACCAAACTTATCACCAAGGCCATCAGCAGGCGCCTGCGTTGATGCAAGTGGCGAGCCGCAATGGCAATGCGGCGAGCACGGTTTGTGATGACCGGGTTGAGACGGGCAGAGTCAACAGCACCAGTGTGGGCGCAAAGGCGGTAGTGAATGCCCAGAAGCTTAAAGCCAGAAACGACAGGGCCACACAGGGCCGGCCGGGCAGCAAGCACACGGCGAGCGGGAGCACGGGTGGCCCAACAAGCGAGCTTGTCGGGGTGAACTTGCAGAGCCAAAGCTTGGTCCACAGTGGCAGCAGTTTGCAAGGCAGTACAAAGATGATCGGGCGCACCCCGGCCGGTAGACCAAAGGGCACGGTCGTCAAGAAAGATGGACATGCTGACAGTGGGAGAGGTAGCACGGATGCTCCGAACCCAAAGCAACATTAAGCCGTTTAACAGCCCAACACTAGCAGGGCAGCCTTGGAGCAAGCCCCGTGTGGGGGCAACGCAAGAGCTGGCAAAGTGGCCGCGGACAGCCACCCAACGCTGTTGGCCTTCATAGAAGGCGCGCAGAAGAGAGACAAGCGGAGCAGGAGCCCCCAACCAAGACCAAGCCTGAAGAGCAAGGTCCCACTGGACCGTGTCAAAACACTTGCGAATGTCCTGTTTGGCGCCGACGAGCGCCTGACGGCTGGAGCGCGCGTCATGCAAAGCAGCGAAGAGCTCATCGTGTGTCTGCGCCATGGATCTACCAGGGACACCACCGACTAACTCCGGGTCAGCCCAAGACTGAAACCAGGGGCGGCAAGCGCGGAGCAGACAGGTCATGCAGGCGCGGTACGCAGCGGACGCAACGGATATGGGGCGAAGGCCACCCTCCGGCTTTGGTAATAAAGCAACGCGGATGCGCCGCCACGCGGCGGGAAGCTCCGCAGTTTGGAGACACAGGGCCCACAGCTGGGCAAGGGCCTCACAGGCCGGCAGGCCAGCAGAAACAAAGGCCGCCGCGCCCCAACCATCCAGCCCAGTGGCTTTACGGATGGAGGCGCGGAACCGAGCAAACAAGGAAGCAGCAGTCACAGCGGGAAGCGGGTACTCCTCAGTTGGAACAACAAGGTGGCGAAGTTGTTGAAAGCCAACAGGTTGAGGAAGCTGGGTAGGGGCCCACATGTGCCTCCAGGTTTCCGCGGCTTCCTCAGCCTGGTGCTGAGGATGCAGCGGCGCAGTCCAAGTATCGCAGGCAGGCTGGTGCGCAGGCTCAGTGGGAACAGTGGCCCGGACCCACTGACACAGACGATGCATGTCCTCACCAGTGGTGGCTTTCCAATGCTGGAGACGAGCAAGAGCATCACGCTCGGCCTGCTGGTTGGCCAAAGAAGTAGGAAGCTGGGCGGCCTCGGGGCAACCCCACGCATTAGAGGCGAGCTCAGGGAAGGTCGGAGACAAATCCTTAACATCGCGGGAGATGGCAACAAACAAACCCTGATCCCCCCCATTGCGAGCGAACTCAGCAGCACGGCGAGCAAGCCGTCGGAGGCGGCGCTCCAAGAGCGACTGGTAAGTGGGAGCCTTGCGGTGAGGTTGGCACGGATTGACACGCGGGGCGGTGGCTTGCTCCGGGGCCACAGCAGGCACGCTATCGCACACCACTTGAGCAAGGCAGGCAGAGATGGCAGCCCAAGCAGCATCAACGTTACGACTATCGAGCGCCGTGTCAATTGAGCACGAAAGGCAGGCCAGGCAGAAGACCAAGCATCCTTCGAAGGAGAATTGGCGGATATGCGAGGGCGAGGGGGCCAAGACAACCGAGCGGGCTGCCCAAGGATGGGCAAGTCATAGTGAACGAGATCATGGTCCGCCACCGCCTGGTGCTGGGAACGGGAGCGGACAGTGACAGACGCAGAGTGGAGCATGAAGTCAATGACACGCCCTGTGAGGACACCTTCAGCGTTGCGGTGAGTGCCCGGGAGCTGCGCGGGATCCCCAGCAACATCATCAGCATCAAACAGCTGGCCAGCAGCCAACGCATGGGACATGGGCCAGTGGGACTTCAGCAGGTTGAAATCACCAGTGACGCAGAAGTCTTCACCCAGAGAGGCAGCCCAAGGGAGAACCATATCAAGCAAGGAAGCGGCAGCGAAGGCGTCGCTGGCATGCAAGTACACTCCGACAAGAAGCAAAGGGCGGGCACGGGGCCGAAAGACACGAAGACCAGCAACACGGCCAGCGGCGTCAGGCCAAGCCGGCAACGTGACAGCCTGAGCCGGCCACCGAGTAAGGAAGGAAACCCCGGCATAAGGAGCACCAGCCGAGTTCAGCGTTTGGGCGCCAACGTGAAAGGTATACCCAGCTTGCGACACAGCTTGACTGACAGCAGGCAAGGCATCCTGACCAAGGCAAGTCTCTTGGAGACAAAGGGCATGCAAATGGTGAGTGCGAGCCAACGCAAGGACGGAGCCAAGCTTAAAGCTGAGGCTACGGACGTTTAACGTCCCAACACGAAGGCAAGAGGAAGGCGGGTGTACCTTAAGTGCAGGATTGTAGGATTGATAAAAGACGCCAGCTTTCAGCTAGGTGAGTTTCAAGCCGACCATTTGAGGAAATTAAAACCCATGACCAAATCAAAGCTATGGCAAGAAAGTCGGGAATCGAAACGGGAACCGGGACACGAACCGCAAGCAACCGCAAAAACAAAAAAACAAAAAAACGAACGAGCCGAATCGAACAACATGGTGGGCAAATAAGCAAACGAATCGAACCGAATGAAGGAGTCGAACCCTCAGAGGTCAGGGCAAACGTAAACGACGACACAAGCTAACCCTGACGAGGCGGTGCGAACGCAGGCTTGGGGCTTAGAGTTGTACATTGTAGCGTTAGTTTGGGACATAAGTGGACGAGAAGAACGACAACGGAGTCGGGCTCAGGAACCTGACAAGGCGGGCGAACGCATTGATAGGGCTAGGGGTTAAAGGCTTCAAAGGGGCTCCCTGCAAGGACAGGCTCTGAACACCTGGGTCACCTTGCCTCTACACACCAAGGATGCAGGAAAGTCCACGCTTTAATGTTGTTGGTTCCTAAAGATGCTGAGTTGTACTCCCCCGGCCCCCGCGTTCCCACCTTTCGGCAATTTTTTTGGGCACTCCCCACAAGGACAGGCTGTGGAAGCCTCTGAACACCCAGGTCCCTTGTCTCCAAGTCTTGACCCGCGGAATCCTCCACCCACACTCTGGGCTCACTCAACCCTTCAACTTGCGACGAACTCGACGGCGATAACCACAGCTCGTGGTTGACCGGTTCCTCTGGATCAGCTTTGGAGACATTGCCGTCACTACTGGCATGCGCCGTTGTAGAGGTGCCGCCACGGAGGTAGTAACACACCGAAGCCAGCATCAAGCAGCCGGCAGTGGCGCAGCATCGCTAGTGACGGTTCGGCTGCTACCGTTGTTCCGTGCGCCTGGCAACTGTGGGAGGTAGCTGAATATTTGGCCTTTAACGACGCCGTGAAGACCGTGCGCTTGGAAACAGAAGAGCAGCTGGTCCGGCCTTCTCGTGGCCCGCCCTGGTTTGCCCTGATCGGCACTGTCCACAATGTCCTGCGATATAGGCTCTCCTCACCCTGCTCCGCATCCAATTCTCACCAGCACAGACAGAGCCAGCCAAGCTGTTCAGACTAGCGCACTCCGTCGATAGTCGATGATCTCAGAGTTCCAACCAAATCCTCGTCGTTCGTGGCTTGCCTGTAGTGCCCATTCGCAGGAGGGGGCGACGGAGCTGCACCAGGCCCTTCCCCCACCCTTTCGAAGTGGATGAATCAGCGCCTTGCGGCGCCGGCTGCGATCTCCGCCTGACAGGTTTGGAGTGGCGCCTCATAGGGTTTGATCTCGGGCTCCTCCACAAACACAATGAGCGGCGGGGGGCTGGACGGCCCGACCATCACCACCGTCATCTTTGAGGACTGTCAAAGGAGCAGAAACAACACCCGTTGCTTGGAGCCCAGGTGTCATCAAGAGCAGAAGGGCACCCTCTGGCGGCCCCACCCAACCCTCCACCCCCCTAGAGGCTATGCTGCACGCGCGCGCCTTCTAAACATATCGTTCTCAAAGGAACCACGCACAGAATAGACGCAACACGCCCGCAGCGTCAACACGTATTAATTGCATCCTGGGCGAGGGCGCGGAGGGCCCGTGGGGGGCCGAGAGCGTGGAGGGGCGCAGAGGGGCGCGGCGGAGGGTATATAGAGGGGCGCAGCATACCGGAGGGCGGCGGAGGGCGCAGAGCACTCGGAGGCACGGAGCGTGCAAAGGACGTGGAAGGCGTTCAGAAGGAGCAGCCAACCGGCTATCACGCTCCCCCCTACACCCTTCGTCCCTTCAGCCGGGTCGCACTCTAAACCCCTTGCAACATGTCTTGTCCACGTGCACCCCACTCCCCTGCCTGTCAAACGACTGTCAAGCTCCATGTCCGCACTCCCCGTGCTTCGTCTGTCAACCTCTTCGCGGCCTCTTTCGTCAGAATGCGATCCGATAGCACCATCCGCGTTGAAGCGCTAAACGCCAGAAAGGTTCTCAGGAACAATCCAAGAAAACGCAGAATGGACGTTAAGCGTCCAAGCCCCCCTACCCCTCCCAAACTGAAAAGCCGCGCTTTGTAGACCGTCTTTGTCTGCTTGGACAAAACACGGCATGAGTGCCACTTCGGCAAACAAGGTGTTTCGAGCATCAACCACAGCAAGAACAGCTAACATTCAGACAACCAGCAATCCATCGCCAGCAAACAACATGTCGCCAACGCAAGAACGACCAACTTGGCCGGGAAAGCTTGCGAATTCAGCCCCTGCCTACAGTGCCGGTTTCTACATACCTGGGCATGTACCCCCTACGAGCACCAGCCAACCAGTCAAAAGGGTTGGAGGGACGACGACGACGATGACGACGACGACGACGACAGCAAGAAGAACAACATGAGCAACAACATCGATCGCGGCAACAGCAGCACAGCAGCAATACAACGACTTGGCAAACTTGAGGAATGGGTCTTATCAAGTCTTATCCCAAAGCCTACCAGGCACGACGCTATTGTCAACTTTTCCCTTTGTTTAGCTGGTGCCTGGACTTTCTTCTGCTATGTTTTCCAAGTCCGATGTGCAATTCCAAGGTACGTTTCGTCCCAAAGAACCAAAAGTGACTGGGAGTTTTTCAGGAAAGCGCCCATGCTGACCAAAGCCGCTGATTTCAACCTCTCATCCTTCTGACTGATGCAGGCAATGTCAAGAAATACCAGCTTCTTGCACCGCCAGAGCAGCAAAGTCAAGACATAGCCCACTGTCCCAGCCACTGTGCACCAGATGTACTCGAATGGTGCGCCGACCCACGCAGGCAAGACGCCTGCCACGCACAGGAACAAGGCGACAAAGGCAATGAGCCAAGACATGAAGAAAGCTGGAATGCTGTTGTTCAGGAAGAGTACGTTGAGGTACTTGAGCCAAGCGCTTGTGCGCCAGCTGTGGGACCAGAACTCGTGGAGATGGGTCGTCTGTATGCTGAAGGGGTAAAGAAACCTGAACCCATTGAGTACCCACCGCCACGGTGCCAGTTGCAGGACCCGATGCACTGGAATCGCTCGCACGATCTCCGGGCTTGTTGCATTCATCTCCGAGATGAACCCAATGTACGCCTCGACAAACACGTCCTCCTCTGTCATGGAAGTCCCTGGCGCAGAGGTTATGCCATCAGATTCAAGGGATGATGCCCTTGGGAATTGCTGAGTTCATAAGCCCCCCCAAAAATGTACACTTTGAGTTCTATAGAGGATTAAAGTATCCCAAAAAGTGTACAGTGTACTCATTCAGCTACTAAGGAACTCAGAAGTGGCGCCGATGCACACCTCGAGGCCATCTATGGACGCCATGGCAGCAGGAGCTCGACATCTATCCTTCACGGAAAGCTGGGCCGCGCTATGAAAGTAGGGCCTAAACTCTAAACCCTATAATCCCTAAACCCTAAACCCTAAACCCTCAACCCTAAACCCTAAACCCTAACGCCAGGCCAGCAGTACGATTTTGGGGGACCCCTAAAGCAGACTCCCAAAGAGTAAGGTTCCCTGACAATAAGGACCCCACAGACGGTACTCCCTAACTAGGCTGCCCAGTAACCTAGGCTTAAAATCGGTGCCCTTTTTTGCTTCAAGGGGTTTATAAGGGAACCTGAGCCCCCCAAAAAAGGGAATAAGGGTACTACTGGGTTTAGGGTTTAGGGTTTAGGGTTTAGGGTTTAGGGTTTAGGGTTTAGGGTTTAGGGTTTAGGGTATCCTAGCTAATTTCGGAAACACCCAGCTCACAACATCGGCGCCGAGACTTAGGAATTGCTCTTGTGGACTGTGGGTCGGTTCATATCCCAGAGGGTTTAGGGTTTAGGGTTTAGGGTTTAGGGTTCAGGGTTTAGCATGGTTTTTGGGTACCTAATTCCATAATAGTAATACAAATGGACCCTCTGGGTATAGGGGCCATAACACTTGGCTCAGGGTTTTGTGACGACATCACAGTATATTCATATAGGGACCATAAGGGAATACTCGTACTATTAGTAATTATTCCGACCCCCATATTCTATTCTTCTGGCAACGTAGAATATGTGGGCGCAGGATGGGGGTGAGCTGGCAGGTCCACGGTTTTCAGTGTCCCCGTCAGGTACTGAAATTCTTTATTCTGGAGAACTGCGGAGAATTGTGAAAGCAGCCCAGCCAAGATTTAGGGTTTAGGATTTAGGGCAGCCTTTTTGGCTTGGGGCTCAGGTGCAATGGCAGGTTCCGTGTCGAAATATCTGAGTGTGAAAGTCCAATTGTGGAAAAGGGACCCGCGGCAAAACAGCCCAAACGCCCCTGATCCACGGCAACGGTCTGTGAATAACCCTCACCCCTAAACCCTAAACTACTACTGCTTGAGAAGCCATATTCTTCCTTATTAAGGGTAATCTAGGGATTATTGATTTTTCTTTTGTGTTCTTAAGCAAATAATAGTAAACGTAAGCCATGCTCTCCGAGCCTCAACACCCAAGAACCTGAATTCCTTGGTAGCCCAGGAACCATATTGTAATAAGGGTACCCTTTTCTGGGGTTGGTAACTTTGTAAGGCAACCGAATTATGTGAAAAAAAGGGGAAAAGAAGGGTACCACTGAGCTACCAGGATTCTCCAAAAACCTAGAGCTCAACACCTTGCAACTGCCAGCAGCTTCAGCCGTAGAGCGGTTTAGGGTTTAGGGCTTGGGGTTTAGGCGGCCGTTGAGTTTCAAGATGCCCAAAAAACTCACAGAAAAAGCTTGGCGTTGAAGGCTGCGTTCTGAAGATAAAAACCTCTCTGGAACCCCTAGCCCTGATCCTTCAACCCCCTACCACCCCAAATCGTGAATTTGGCGAGAGGGGGTCGCTACCTCCAACAGCTCTTGTCTCACTCTCTCACTCTCTCACTCTCTCAATCTCTCAATCTCTCACTCTCTCACTCTCTGCTTTTCGCTCGCTCCCGCGCACTCCTCCTAGAACCAACCCTGAACCCTAAGAATAAATACCGAGCGCTCACGCGGTCATCTTCGTCCCACGAATCGCAATCAATAAGCCGGGAGTGCTCGGCATTGGGCACCTGCACTGGTACCCGAGTCTCGCAGGTTTTTGTTCAGCACGAATGGATCCAAGCCAACAAGTCAAGATCCTGAACCCCTTGTGCAGCAGCACAAGGGGCAATCACCCAACGCAACGCATAACCGTCAACCCTCAACTTTACAACATCTAGAGCCCTGATCCCTAAGCCTAAACCCTAAACCCTATAAACCCTAAACCCTCAACCCTCAACCCTCAACCCTAAACCCTAAACCCTAAACCCTAAACCCTAAACAACCCTGGACCCTGACACGTTCCTTGAGTCGCTGGTTGTGAATCTCGAGATGCGTTTGGGCTTCATTTTTAGTGGGGCTGCCGCGGAGCTTTGCGGTTTAGTCTTTACTGTAGGGGTTAGGATTCATGGTTTTAGGGCATATTTTCCTTAGCTGTCCAGTATCCTAGTAGTACGGTTCGGGATTTAAGGTTAACCTTTGGGATTGTTCTTTTTGTCATGGGTTTAGGGTTTGGGTTCTGGATTGGGGGAAGCCATTCTAGCAGGGCTCCGACAGCATCCTGCCCAAACCCTAACCCTTAGCCCTAAGCCCTAAGCCCTAAGCCCTAAACCCTAAACCCGGTTTGGAGAGTTTTATGGTTGCTTGGCCTCGAACTTCTGGAAGCCGTGCATGCCGGAGGTCTCACAGCTCACTCTGGGCACGCGCGTTGTGAGCCTCTTCGGGTTTAGGGTTTAGGGTTTAGGGTTTAGGGTTTAGGGTTTAGGGTTTAGGGTTTAGGGTTTAGGGTTTAGGGCCCTTGAAAGGGGACCCCGCATATACCGCCCTATATACCCTATACGACCCAAGGGCCTATACATCAGAACTTTTAAAGGGAGGCAAGGGACCACACTGACGGCCCGTATGACCCTAAACCCCAAACCCCAAACCCCAAACCGTAAACCCCAAACCCTAAACCCTAAACCCCCGAAACCCTAATTAAGGGAAGTTCGGGACCATGTTCCGGGCCCACATAACTACCCTTAGAGAGCTTGACATGCTTCGGCCCTAAGGTTTCGGGAGCCGCGAAGCAGTTCAGCACAGAATGTTAGGGTTTAGGGTTTAGTGTTTAGGGTTTAGGGCTTAGGGTTTCTTCGCCCACGTCTAGTTCTGATTCGTATTCCCCCCCCCCCCCCCAAACTTGTTCCTAACGGAATTGACTCAATCAAGCTTGGGAAGCAAGTTGTGTGGGGAGTCGATATTATACTAAGGGTACCCTTGTTAAGCTTGGTTACCTTATAAGGGAACCCTTGAAATGAAGAAAAAGCAAGGCAAAAAGGGTACCACTAGGAAAACATGCTTTGGGGGGGGGGGGGCTGCGGTCGAGCCCAGGTCGATTTGCTAAACCCTAAACCCTTTTGCAACTAGCTTGCAAAGTCACGCCAGGAACCCACAAACCCTAAACCCTAAACCCTAAACCCTAAACCCTAAACCCTAAACCCTAAGCCCTATGCAAGCCAAGACTTCAATTTTGTTAGGGTCCAGGGTTTAGGGTGTAGGGTTTAGGGTTTAGGGTTTAGGGGGTGTAGGGTTTAGGGTTACGAAAACCACTTAGAGTTAGTGAGTTTCGGCAACATCTAGCTCTACTGCGATGAGCATCACTACTCGGAACTGGAGCCGCACATTGCCGATGAAGGGCATACTGCCCATGAGACTCATTTCGGGCTTTAGGCCTAGGGTGTACCTGAAGGACCTGCCAAATCGGCTTTTATGTAGGTTCTGTTTGCAGGGCCGCACATTGGCTGAGGCACGGAAGTTTCCACAACCCCCTAAACAATGAACCCTAAGCCCTAAACCCTAAACCCTACAAACTTCAGGCTTCAGGCTTCAGGGTTGAGAAGGGTTTAGGGTTTAACCTTTCGGGGCACCCCCTTCCCCGACCCCTAGCCAGCCACCCCACAGTTTCTAGGACTGGTAACACTCCTCAACCGAAGTCCTCAACACCGCACTCTGATGACCTCATCCCAACAGCTTCAAACTGTACCTGTTTTAGGGCTTGGGAAGCCCTGAAGCCTAAGCCAAGCCCCAGACCCCACACACTGAACCCAAACCCGAGATCTGAGACACCGCGAGCTGCATTTACAGTACAAGCACCACCACCACCACAGCAGCAGCAGCAGCAGCAGCAGCAGCAGCAGCAGCAGCAGCAGCAGCAGCAGCAGCAGCAGCAGCAGCAGCAGCAGCAGCAGAAGAAGCGGAAGCAGAAGCAGACGCAGACGCAGAAGCGACGGAGACTCAGGGGCCCACACAAAACTTAAAACAAGAAAACAGGGCAGCCCATGGTGTAGGGTCTAGGGCTTAGGGCTTAGTAGGATGCAGGGTTTGGGTTTCAGGGTTTGGGGCAAGAACCTTCCAACAAGCCCTCCGGCCTCCTTCGCCAGGGCCTCCTAGGTTGGAAGGCGCCCCCTCCCAAGACCCCAAACCCAAATCGACTTAACTCCGACCCCGAACCCGTCCCGGCAACAAAGAAATCCTGACCCCCGCCCCCCCTCCCCCCTCCCAAACCCTAAACCTAGCAGGCTAAACCCTAAACCCTAAACGCTAAACCCTAAACCCTAAACCATCGTAGGGGTTGCATCGGCCACTCTGCGCCTCAAGTGTAGATTGCCTAAGCATCCCTTTTCTGCTCTTTGCTTCAGGGTTTAGGACGTTTAGGGTTTAGGGTTAAGAAACACCACAAAAAACGGAAATATGCTTCCTTATAGGGGCACTCTTTATTCTTTGGTGTTCTTCAGCAAATAGAAGTTTTTAGGGTCTACATAATCCTAGAGTTGAGGATTTACTTCAAGTTTGCGCGCGCGCCACGCGCGCGCGAGCGGGGGGGGGGGGGGAAGGGCCCAACTCAGGCTTAGGCCAGGGCTCATGCAGGGCTTCTGGTTTAGGCTTTCGATTCAGGGCTTCAGACTGTTGGGTTGAGTTTTTTCGTTTTGTCGGCCTTCCGGGCCGACGAAAAACTAACGGGTTTGACTTCAGGGCTTTCACTAGGTGCGTGTGGTTGACAGAAGATACATCACCTTTACATGACGCTGTATGTAGATGCATGTACTTTACGCGTGATGTTGTGGATGCTGTGTCTTGCTTCCGCCCCGAACGCCTGAACAGAGTTCAATTGATGCGACGAGCATGTCAAGCGACCCTTTGATTTAGGAATCGGGCCAGGGATGGGGTGCTTCTTCAACTTCTTTGTCTTGCACATCAACGTAACCCCAAGCATTCCGGCCTACCCCAAAATGCCCTAAGCCCTGAACCTCAGGCTTGGGGTTTAGGCAGCAGTCCTGACGCCGCCGCTCGAGCAAGCGCTGCTGGCGCGCAGCGGACTGCAGCAGTTGAGGGGTTTAGGGTTCTCAGGGTTGAGATCGGGCGTCCTTATCGCAATGATTATATATATAGAGACATATATATATATATGTATATTTTTTGATATTGGCAAGCGATTACGACATCCTGGAGTCGACATCAACCCTCTAGCATCCCGCCCCCCTCCGCGACGCAAACAGACATGAGCCAGCGCTGCATAGCATTGCACCACCTTCGTAGATGGAAGATAAATTCCTAGGTAGGATAAGGGGGTCCCTTGAAAGGGTCTGAACCCTCTTCTGGCTCTCTTAAACAGGGATTTCATGGACTATACCTTATTAGGGGTCCTTATTGTAAGGGAATCCTACTTTCGGGGTCCCATATTGTCCTAAACACCCATATCAATGGACCAAACAGCTGCAAGACATATGCAAGTCAAGCCTGGATACAGTGAATATCTACAAGTCCCACCTCCTGTCACACATGTCTTGGGATGTTCCCCTTGTACTAACAGTCCTTAAAGGGGATTAGAGTACCCCCCGCCCCCCCTATTATAATCCCTAGTACGGACTGTTAGTATAAGGGGGAACATCCCAACACATGTCACATGTGCATCAAGCAAGCGCGTCTTGGCGCCAGGGCTGCCCGTACTATGCAGGCAGACCACGAGGTCCCAGGTGGCGTTTCGTAAGGAAGCATTGAGTATGAATGGCTAGGTAACCTATGGGTATCTGAGGGGGCTAAAGCAGAAACCCTAAACCCTAAACCCTAAACCCTAAACCCTAAACCCTAAACCCTAGACCCTAACCCTAAACCCTAAACCCTAAACCCTAAACCCTAAACCCTAAACCCTAAACCCTAAACCCTAAACCCTAAACCCTAAACCCTAAACCACCATGCCTCGCGCCGATCGGAGTGAGGGTCCCCAAAAGGCTCGAAGTCGAATCTCTCCTTTTGGAGGAGGATGGCAGTTTCGGAAATGTCGGATCACCTTCTTGGGATCCTTATTCTAAGGGGATCATACTATTTTAAGGTCTACATTTTGGGCCCCTTGTTTTTGTAAACCCTTTTCGTACACCCCCAGATCAGGAGATCCCGTATCTCCAGCACGTGCGCTTTAGAGGGTTTAGGGTTTAGGGTTAAAGGAACCTTAAACCGGTTTAACTTTTAGCTAAGCGAGGGTTTAAACATGTAGACGCCAAGTTCCGGGCTTGCCTGCTTGGTTTCCAAGAGATCCCGGATTTCATAGGGTTCTTAAGGGAGGGTTTAGGGTTTAGGGTTTAGGGTTTAGGGTTTAGGGTTTAGGGTTTAGGGTTTAGGGTTTAGGGTTTAGGGTTTAGGGTTTAGGGTTTAGGGTTAAAGGTTTAGGGTTCAAGGGGGGTACATAACGCCTAAGGCTCCCCAAGCTTGTCTAAGGTTCCCTAGGTACCTACCACCCATGAACCCCCTCTCCCTGAAGAACCCTATAAGGATTTCACAACCCTAAACCCTAAACCCTAAACCCTAAACCCTGAGCCCTCACCATATCATGGGGCCCATCTCCCACCTTCCTCAAAGCTGGCGGCTAGCCGGGTGTAAGCTTTGAGGAGCCCCCCTTCCATTGTAGGGTCCTTAAGGAAGGGTTTAGGGTTTAGGGTTTAGGGTTTAGGGTTTAGGGTTTAGGGTTCAGGGTTCAGGGTTTAGGGTCAAGGGCTCATGGTTCTAGGGAAAAGGCACCGTAGGGCAACCGAGCTGCTGGGAAGTACTTCTTCTCCACCTCCCCGTTTGAGAGGAGTTGAGGGAATCCTTAACCCTAAACCCTAAACCCTAAACCCTAAACCCTAAACCCTAAACCCTAAACCAATACACGCACGTAGGCAGCCGGACGTGGCAACTAAAACGCCCTAAGCTCTGTAGGAACATGGCTTGGCATGTAGGGTCCCCGTGGTCAGGAAAAGGACCCCTATGTACTGCTTGGCGAAGAAGCCTCAACAAAGCAAAAGGCTATATAATCCTTAGATTACCCTTTTGAAGAAGAATGTTTCTTACTTTTTGGGGGTTCTTAAGCAAACAGTAGGGTTTCCTCATGTAAATTCTAGGCGTCAGGGCACCTGTTGCCCGAAAACGAGGCTGGGACGCCACGAGTGACTCCTGCTTACCGAGCTGTTTGTGGGCGCAAAGAAGGAGTTTAGGGTTTAGGGTTTAGGGTTTAGGGCTTAGGGTTTAGGGGTTGCGCGAAACTGGAGCTTCGGTGCGTTCAGGGGGCTGAAACCCTGACTTGGATGCAGGAGAAGCACTATCCTCGAGAGGGGCAGGCTAACTTAGGTGACTTCATGTAAAGTACGGAAGCTTTGCACACATGTTCCAAGTGAAAATCACTGAAACATGGAACTTGTCTGGAGCCTCGTCTGGTTCTTACCTTCTCAATTGTTGAGCAGCGTTGCAGAAACAAAGTTGCGAAAAAAAGAACAACTTCGCGTCGCGCGTTTCGCTGTTGAAATGGCGAGTTGTACAATCGTGTTTTAAGTTGGCGGCTTCTTCACCCTAAACCCTCAATCCTCAACACCAGACCCTAAACCCTAAACCCCCTAGAAAACGTGCGGACCCTAATGCTCTGGCCGTCGCTCTCATACCCCACCCCCCACCCGCCATCTACCGCAAGCGTTTCGTCAGGAGTCGCCTTGCTATACCCTGAAACCTATCTCCCCCTACCATGATAACCCCACACCCTAAACCCTAAACCACCCAAACCCTCCAATGCCTGAAGATTCCTGAAGTGCACACCCTGAAGTCCAAAACACCCTCTCTTTCAATGAGCCCTTACCCAAATTCTAAACCCTGCCCTGAGCCCTAAGCCCTAAGCCCTAAGCCCTAAGCCCTAAGCCCTAAACCCTAAACCCTAAACTCTAAACCCTAAACCCTAAATCCTAAACCCTAAACCCTAAACCCTCTTGGCGCCTCCTGCTTCTGGGTCGCACCCTCCGCCCCGTCGCTTTGGACGGTTCTTGGGAAGTCAGCGCCTGACTGCAGTTCAGGGTTCAAGGTTCAGGGTGTAGGGTTTAGGGTTCAGGGTGTAGGGTTTAGGGTTTAAGGTTTAGCGTGTAGGGTGTAGGGTTCAGGGTGTGGAGTTTAGCTGTTCGTTGAGGGTGCTGGCTCAAGGGGTTCTCCCGAAATACAATGGTTCAAGGGTTCAATCCTCAACTCGAACAAGCAAGCGCGAGGCGGCTTTGGACCTGGAACGTTGTTCCAAACATCCCAGAAAAGAAGGAATGCGCTACAGATGTCTGCAGGCTACATAGCTTTCACAGTGGCGTTTTCTTCACAATTCGCGCGGAACAGCCGAGGAATTGTGGGCATAGGGTTTAGGGAGTTTGGAGTTTAGGGAGTTTAGGGTTTAGGGTTTAGGGTTTAGGGTTTAGGGTTCAGGGTTCAGGGTTCAGGGTTCAGGGTTTCTGGCAACTTTCTACGAATTCAGGGTGGCTCGTGGAGGCGTGGTCCTGCCTTCATCGAACGCTCGCCTCTTCTCAGGATCCAGCAAGACCTTGGGTTGGCCCCTATACCCTCTCTAAAAAAAAAGAATATATATATATATATATATATATCCCCTATACCCTCTTGAAAAATGAAAAACAAAAATAAATAAGTAAATAAATAAATATAAATATAAATATAAATATAAATATAAATATAAATATAAATATAAATATATATATATGTCTGGGTTTAGGGTTTAGGGTTTAGGGTTCAGGGTTTAGGGCATATATACATACAAGTAGTATATCATAAGGTCCCTCCTAAAACCTTTTTTTTTTCTTTTAATGTATAGGGCCCCTTATTATGAAACAAAACAAAAGGAAAATCAGCAACATGTCCCAAAAACCAGCCGAGGACCTTGTAGGCGTCAGCCACGCGCTGGAACGCCACAGTGGAGCCTGGCTGCGCTGGTTTAGGGTTTAGGGTTTAGGGTTTAGGGTTTAGGGTTTAGCGGCCACAAAACCGAACATAGCCAGAGAGCCCCAATACTCCTAGACGAAGAAAGGAACGTACCTTTACACTCTAAACCCTAAATCCCTAAACCCGAAAATCCTAAACCCCAACCCCCAAACCCTAAACATCCTTAAACTGTGCAAAGATCCTTGTTTTGATTCAATGTATACTAGGAATACAAAGGGTACCCTTTTTGGTTTAAGGGGCCCCCACCCTAAAAAAAGGGAAATGAGGGCCCACTCCGGGTCCTTCTACGAAGGTCAATAAAAGGTTTCGACGAAGGCCGGGGGGGGGGGGGGGGGGGGCTCGACAGCCTTTGCCGGAGTCGGTGTGCCATCCCTTCCGAAACCCTGCACCCTGCACCCTGCACCCTACACCCTACACCCTACACCCTACACCCTACACCCTACACCCTACACCCTACACCCTACACCCTAAACCCTAAACCCTAAACCCTAAACCCTAAACCCTAAACCCTAAACCCTTTATCGGCTTTGGCCCTGAGATGAGCTCTGAGCATCGGCCTCCTCGCTTGTCCGGGTGGAACTGAAGGCTTCTTCTCTTGTAGGCCTAGGTTGGTTTAGGGTTTAGGGTTTAGGGTTTAGGGTTTAGGGTTTAGGGTTTAGGGTTTAGGGTTTAGGGTTTAGGGTTTAGGGTTTAGGGTATAGGGTTTAGGGTTTAGGTTTCAGGGTCCAGGGTTCAGGGGTTAGGAGGGTGGCCCAGAAGAAGGAAGCCACCTCATTTCTTTACTGTGTGTCATGTTTGAACATTCGCAGTGTTCTAACTTACCCTTAGTTCCTTTTCTCACCCACGATGCCAGCGTTCCTAAACCCAAAACCCCAAACTCTGAAAGCTCAAAAGCCTTGGCGTGCAGGTTTCTGAACAGCAGAAAAGGAGCCCTCTTAAGCTCCTCGCTCTCGTAGGTGTCCTGCTTGAGGGTTCAGGGGGTAAGCTAGTTAGGGTTTAGGAAAGGTTCCGAGGCTGAATTTGGGGCTCTCAGGGGCTTATTGGGGGTGTCGTCATGGTTTCGATGGGCGTTGGGCCGTGCGCCCATATATAAAACCCAACAATACATGCCTTTTTCGGCCCGTGGGCCCACAAGGTATGCTGGTTTGGTATACTGGTTTTGCCAGGGTTTAGGGCTTCGGGTGTAAGCCTTAGGATCTTTTCAAATCTGCTGCGCCACACCCATTTTCTTTACATCTGGGCCGGGATTATAGGGTTCAAGCCGGAGTCCAAGAGGGAATCTACAAAAACAACAAAACTACACTGAACCCTAAACCCTAAACCCTAAACCCTAAACCCTAAACCCTAAACCCTAAACCCTAAACCCTAAACCCTAAACCCTAAACCCTAAACCTGACTACAGATTTCCTTTTCGTGAACCAAGGCATACTCCTTGGGATGTTCCTTGGGATGTGTCCCCCTTATACGAACAGTCTTTCATAGGGACTCTAAATGGGGGGCGGGGGGTTACGATAAGCCCTATGAAGGACTGTTTTAGTATAAGGGGGAACATCCCCAGGCCGGGACAAAGACCTCAAGGGCTTCGGGATGCTCAGGGTTTAGGGTTTAGGGTTTAGGGTTTAGGGTTTAGGGTTTAGGGTTTAGGGTTTAGGGCTGCAACTTGAGTGCATGAGGGAGTCATGTTGAGAAAGCCTCCATTGGCCAGGCACACACATGTTTCTGTCGACCGGAAGCTTGTGATTTTAGCGGTTTAGGATCTAGATTCTAGGGTTTAAGTTGGGATATTTCCCCTTATCCTAACAATCCTAATGGGGATTATAAGAGGGGGTACCGTAATCCCTATTAAGGACTGTTAGTATTGTAAGGGGGAACATCCCAACCCTAAACCCTAAACCCTAAACCCTAACCCTAAACCCTAAACCCTAAACCCTAAACCCTAAACCCTGAACCCTAACCCCTAACCCCTAAAGATACCTTGAAACCTGCACCGCTAGTTCCCTCTGTCCTCTTGCCCTGCTGGCGGTGTCGGGAAGTCACATCGGATTCCAAGAACCCGGTAGTGATTGGAGTGGCACCACTCAGGCAGAGCACCTGGTGACTGGGAAGTTTTTCGGTAGAGTTTTTCTTCGTTTTTTTGTTGTGGGGCGGGGAGGGGGGGGGGGCGGGGCGGGGGAGATTTTGGGGAAACCCAAAAGCATGCCGGCGTGACCCCAACAGCGTAAGACCGCTTCAGTGCGTCCAGGGCATGCCAAGAGCACCCGAAGGGAGCTCCGAAAGCACCCCCAAGCAGCATGCAGCACGCGACCGAGAACTTGGCTCCAGCAAACCAAGGCAGGCTCCCCAGTTTTTTCGCTCACGCGTACATTGCGGGGACTACTTCAGAGTCAGGATGAGACACATGAATATACTAGATCCAAGAGTCGCCTAGGACCTAGGAATAAAACCTTTTAGGGTTTAGGCCTTGAAAGGCCCGAGCCCCAACACCACATGGTCAGTTCTCTACGATCTGGTCCCTTTTTGGAATAACAAAAACACCCAAAGGGACCATGTTGTAAAGAAGTGGCCGTATGTTCTTAAAGTGAAGCCCTGAGCCCCAAGCCTATACTGCTTGGTAGCCCAGCAACCATCTTGCAATGAGGGTTCCCTTCTTGGGGGGTTGGGTTTCTTTATTCAAGGAACCTTGAACCGAACAAGGGAAAACTGATACCACCCGTGCTGCCAAGAACCCTAAACCCTGAACCCTAAAACCAAAACCCCACCCCTAAACCCTAAGCCCTCGCCAAAAAAGGGAAAAGGGTACCAATGGGCTACCCTAAACCCTAAACCCTAAACCCTAAACCCTAAACCCTAAACCCTAAACCCTAAACCCTAAACCCTAAACCCTAAACCCTAAACCCTAAACCCTAAACCCTACACCCTAAACCCTAAACCCTAAACCCTAAACCCTAAACCCTAAACCCTAAACCCTAAACCCTAAACCCTAAACCCAACCTCAAGCCAGCCTTCCCCTCGCAGCAAGGAGCACGGCTCAGCTTGGGGTCGCTTGGCGACCTCTTGTGGGGGTTTAGGGTTTAGGGTTTAGGGTTTAGGGTTTAGGGTTTAGGGATTAGGGCGTTGATTGTGCATTTCGAGCAGTTGGACATCGAGTTTAGGGCCTGCCTTGAAGTGCAGTCCTTAAACCTCCTAAACCCTCCGACAGGCTCCCAGCCATTCGATTTCAAGGGTAGGCCTGCTTAGTTGATGCCTCATTCCCAAAGAGCCCCTGAGGAAAATACCTTAGATCATGTTCGGATCCCATGATTGAAGGTATCTTCCTTAACTAAGAGGTATGGGTTCTGTCTCAGCTGGGAAAAGTCCATTGGCATTGAACCGCGAAGTAGCCCAGAAACATCCACCACCATCATGTTGCAATGATCACTGGACTGTTGGAGAGACCCTTATAAGGGACAAGGGTAATTTAGGGCATATTTTGGGGGCTTCTGAGGTATACAGGGACTGCATAAGGCATACATAGCGGTTACTTAGGGCACCCCGTCCCAGTGGCCCGGAAAGGGCAACAAAAACATGCCACAAGGCTTCCTTGGTAGCCCAGCAAACGTCTTGTAATAAGGGTGCCCTTGTTTTTTGGATTGGTTACTTGAGACAAGGCAACCTATAACCCCAAAAAAGAACCAAAAGGGTACCACTGGACTACCAAACTTCCTAGGCTGTCAAAGTTGAAGAGCTGCACTAGAGATGTCTGTCCTGCGGCGTGACACCCTACGTCCCAAACCCAAAGACGACAGGTTCCCATGAGTGCCTGCGGAAGCTGGCTTAGGGTTTAGGCATTAGGGCGGGGGGGGGGGGAGGTTTCGGGGCTCAGCTTGTTGTTTCTGGGGGCTGATTGAGGGGAGGCTGAACTTCGAACAATTGCGGCGACAAACCGCAGAAACACCGAATATAGATAGGCGGTTAGCCAGGTAGTTGGCCTAAATCCCAAACCCTAAACCCTAAACCCTTTTGAAAGAGGTCTCTCTCAAGTAAACCCAAAACCCTAAACCCTAAACCCCCGAGCCTCGGCGGCCCTTTCGGCCACTTCGGCAGACAGTGGCGGGCCAACACCAAACTCTGCCTATGCAGCTTGGGATTAGGGCTTATGCTTTAGAGAACAGAGTCTAGGGTTTAGGGTTTAGGGTTTAGGGTTTAGGGTTTAGGGTTTAGGGTTTAGGGGTTCAAGGGTTTACACCCGTACGTTCGGACCATGAAAGGGGAAGTTACATGGTGCCTTAATATGGTCCCGTACCTTCGTTGAAGGGTTCTGGAGTATGGGCGCTTGGGTTTCTTGGGTAGAAAACGGGTCTAAAAGGAGTCCCTTCCTTTTAAGGGCCCATATTAAGGGACCAGCAACCTCCGCCTCCCCCAGGATGGGCTATTATACCCTATAACCCCTTGCAAGAGGGTGGGACATGGGGATTACAAGGTCTCTTTGGGTTTAAACCCTAAACCCTAAACCCTCAACCCTAAACCCTAACCTTTAGGTTTTAGGGCTACTAGCCCATCCTGGTCGTCATGCTCTGCAATGCGACCAGCCAGTGAAGCCAACCCATTCTCGATACACGACCTCGACATCATTACAACCATTGCAGGGCAGGCAGTGGATTTCTAACACTATACATCGCCTCTTGGGGACCACTTTAGAAGAAACCTATAGAACTTCGGCTCCACAGAGAAGATATAGTCGCGCAGGGTCTATTCCCCAGGTCTCTCCCAAGCTTAATGTTCTTCTAGTACCCAGGCCTGCTGTCGCTCGACGCACTTCTGCGCGCAGGTGAACGGCTCGTGTTCCTGAAAGGTCCGGCAAGTCCCACTCGTCCAGGGTTTAGGGTTTGCCCCAGGCCGAATAGACCATCACCCATCCAGAACCTAGCGAACCCCCCTCCCCCCTGTAAGACGCCAATCCCTACCATGAGACGGCTTGAAAAAGCAGATGAACGTCTGCCAAAATGGAGGAAAACACCTTAAGTCGCAAGAAAAATCCTATTCCTCGGAGAGTCCGTCAGCAAGATCCCTCCCGAACAACAGATTAAAGAGCCATCGGACGGATGAGTAACCATTCCTTCCCCAACCCAAAACACGCGCAGAGCTCCCAGCCCTGTCTTTTTACTGTTGAAACTCCCTAAGACTCCCGAAACCACAAACCCTAAATCCGTGCAGAGCCAATTCCTGTTGCCACCCTTAATTGCCTTCTACCCCTCAAGCACCCTGTTAAACTTTCTAACCCTAAACCCCAAACCCCAAACCCCAAACCCCAAACCCTAAACCCTAAACCCTAAACCTCCAAACCCTAAGTTCGTCGCGCAGCGCAGCTGCTCTCTGCGGCACTGCCGTGCGCGCCGGGAGAGCCCAGGCCTTCGCCTTGGCTTTGGGAGTCTTAGGCTTCAGTAAGGGTTTGGGGTTTAGGGTTTCGAGTTTAGGGTTTCAGGGTTGATGGATGACAGGTTTAAGGTTCATGCAGGGTTTAGGGCCTCCGGCATTGCGGGCTTATTCTGCTGAGTAAGTTTTTTAAAATGGTTTTCGGGCTTCTCCAGGAGCTTGCAGGGCTTCAGGATTTGGAGGTGGGAGCCCAGCTGGGGTCTCAGGGTTGGCTACGGTCATGCTCCGAGCTTTCGAAACCGAGCCGGTGATCTAGGACCTGTTATCCCTTTTTTGCGGGATGCTTGCGATGCAACTGTCAAGGAG
>CAJNDS010002231.1:37500-140000 GCA_905221605.1 Symbiodinium natans
ACAAAATAAATTGAAATTGTATGTGGCATCATTCTGAATTTTCCCAGGTTGTTGCCTAAACAGCTGACAAGCAGAGTCTAAGTACATTCATCCACGGCGCCTGGGAGCCCAAATGCCCAGTTTACTTAAACCTCTGGGGCCTTCTCACCCCAAAGAATCCCAGGAGGCCAGCCAGGGCGGGAAGGCCAAAAACATACATTAGGTTCTGAAACAGAAACTTTCGCCCGAAACTTATTGGGACCCCCAAAACTTTCGCTCAAAACTTATTGGGAGCCCCCCCCCCCCCCCCCCCCCTCCCCCTTGCCCCCTAACCTAATATCTGAAAAAGAAACTTTCGCTCAAAACTCCCTGCCCCTAGGCTGTAAGCTCGAACTCTAAACCCCAAACCCTAAACCCTAAACCCCAAACCCTAAACCCTAAACCCGGTAGGCCCGAAGCTCGAACTCGAAACCCTAGACCTGAAACCCGCGGAGGCCTTCTCCGCTGCTCTACTAGCGAGATGCTTGGACTTGAGATGGTGAACCCAAACCCTAAACCCTAAGCCCGATAGGCCCCAAGCTCGAACTCAAAACCCTAGACCACGAACCCTAAATCCTAAACCCTAAACCCTAAACCCTAAACCCTAGGCCTTCTCCGCTGCTTCGTAGTCTCGGCTCCAGCGATGGCAGGTCCCGACTCGCACGGACAGCGCTGCAGTGGTCCAGTGGTCCTCCAGAGGGTTTAGGGTTTAAGGTTTAGGGTTTAGGGTTTAGGGTCTAGGGTTCAGGGTTTAGGGTTTGGGGTTTGGGGTTTAGGGTTTAGGAAGTAGGGTTTAGGGTTTAGGGTTTAGCCAATATCCCTCAATGGAGGAATATTCCTGAAAATCATACTAGGACTATTCATTCTATCTTGTTCGGGGATATGGGAGTTGGATTGTAGCCAAGGGGTACAGGGCTTCATCTTCATAATAGTTACATGGGCCCCCTGCTATGGGCCGGGGAACCTTATATAAAGCTTATATACCGTGTATCACCCAAGGGCCATATTTACTTCAGAACCCTTTGAAGGGTGTTAGGCTGAGCCCCAAACCCTAAACCCTAAACCCTAAACCCTAAACCCTAAACCCTAAACCCTAAACCCTAAACCCTAAACCCTAAGCCCTAAGCCCTAAGCCCTAAACCCTAAATGAAGCCTAGGCTTGCCGCCTGGCTCATCGCCCCTTTTTGATTGCCCTCGCGGCGTCATGCGAGGCGGTTTGATGGACTCAGAGGCCTGGGTGTCCGAACTCGCAAAGCTCACGACACCTACTGGACTGCTGCAATGTAGCTGCAATATATATATATATATATATATATAGATAGGGTTAAGGGTTTAGGGCGGTTTAGGTAGGGTTAAGGGTTTAGGGGGCCTTGATAATTAGAGTCGGGTTTGGGGGGTGGGTGTTATAGTAGGATTTTGTAGGCACCATCAGTGATTCTTTCAACCCCTGAATTTTCTGGCACTGACTTCCCCCCCGCCATTGTGCCTTGTGCTTTGCTCTTCGGACGCCAACGGCTAGTGAGCATCTGTCAAAATAGGCCGGTGTCGATCGAGCCATGGTCATGGCAACATGCCAGGACAAAGCAACTTCACCCCTCAATTGAGACTGTACAGACGCGCCACAGATGTTGCGGGCAGCGGCACCCTGCTACTGTGGCAGCGCCGACATCCGTCATGCAAAAGGCAGCGGCTGTCGTGTCGCGGACACGCCCCCGCAGAACAAAATCTTAGACCAGGTGGCCATGGCGCCACCTTCCGTGATAACAGGCACGAAACAAGAAAGAAATCAAAAGCCTCTCCTCTGGAAGTCCACAAGCGCCTCTCACTGTCAGAAGGCTGCTGTGCCCAAAGTCAATCAAATGCAGCAGTCGAAGCAGTGTTCCCATTGCTGAGACATCTCGTTGAACTGCAAGTAGCACACCCCGAGCTGTCTCGAACAAGGCTTGTCACCGTGCTTGGCCACGCGCCACACGTAGCCTAGCCGAGTCTCGCACAGGACCTTGAACTGCTCCATCGCCTCCTCATACTGCTCCTTGGTCAAGAAGTCGCTGAGCCTCCTTTGCAGCCGCTGGCGCGCGCGGCGCCGGCCGGCCTGGTTTGTGGCGGCCTGAATTGTGCAGATGGCTTGGTCCAGCAGATGCTGGACATGCCCTGGGTTTTCCCATTCAACGCCCTCTTGGCTCGACGCGTCGCTCAAAGTCTGCTCGTCCGACATGGCAATCGACGCGTCGCTCAAAGTATGCTCCGACATGGTGCAGACTCGCGCAGCTTCCACACGACTAGACACAGGCTCTGGGCTTAAGGCACCTCTTCAGCCCAAACGGCGGCCCGAAAACAGCAAACCCACAATTGGGTTTAGGGTTTAGGGCTTAGGGTTTAACCATGAGTTCTCTGCCTGTAAGAGAGCCCCAAAGCACTGGCGGCCTGCATTGTACAACCCAAGTCCCCCATTTAAACATCCAAAACAAACCGACGCCCAAGGGTTTAGGGTTTAGGGTTTGGGGTTTGGGTTTAGGGTTTAGGGTTTAGGGTTTAGGGTTTAGGGTTTAGGGTTTGGGGTTTGGGGTTTGGGGTTTGGGGTTTGGGGTTTGGGGTTTGGGGTTTGGGGTTTGGGGTTTGGGGTTTGGGGTTTGGGGTTTGGGGTTTGGCATGGGGTTTGGGGTTTATGGCTTTTCGGATAGGGTTACGGGGGTACTTCCTCTACACCCAAAAGCAGAAACCTTGCTTGTCCGTTTCCCAGGGCCCTAGGGGAACGTAAGCTGCTAGGATCCCACACCCCAAGAAGGTGAAAGGTTACTGATTCCACCCCAAACCCTAAACCCTAAACCCTAAATCCTAAACCCTAAACCCAAAACCCTAAACCCTAAACCCTAGAACCCTCGCACCCTTCCGGGCTTCTCTAGCCTCTGCACCCAAACGCGACGACCCCTTTTCTCCAGCGATCCTTGAGCTCCCTAATGATAGGATGAAACTTACATCCTAAGAAACAGGAGCCCTACATTGCGCTAGTCTAAGATGTCCACATATGTATCTGCTTGTACAGCTACATATGTATACCAGTATATCAGCAAATCCAGAAATGTGGGAATTTAACAATGGCAAAAACACCTTAACTAGACCCTTTTGAACACATGCTCTCAAGTAAACCCCATACCCCAAACCCCAAACCCGCCCCAAACGGAGCCTCATGGGCTTGCTGCCTGGTTCATCGTCCTTTTCTGATCGCGTCACGCGACGTCGCCAGGGTTTGATGGGATCAGGGGCCTGGGTGTCCGAACTCGCAAAGCTTAGTTGTCCAGTAACTAGGGGAAACTAAAGGTTAACCTTTGGGATTATAAGGGCATTATACTACCCCAAAAAGGTTAAAGGTTACATACTCTACTACTACGAAAGTTACAAAGCCTTCAGGACGGATGAAATGTAGAAGACCCAGGAGTGATAGGGAAGAAAAAGAGTACCCAAAGGGGTACCCGTTTTGGTTTCAAGGGGGTTATAAGGGAGCCGTACCGCTAAACAATGAATTAAGGGCCTACTCCGGGTCCGAGTGTATACAGGGTTTAGGTTGCGGTGGGCCTCAATGATTCTTTTGAACAGTTTTCTTCATTCATTATTAAGAATTTACGCATATTTTTGTCTTATTTTATTTTCTATCTATTTTTTCTGGGGGGTTCGTATTGTAGTAGCATAGCCAACTAGTAAGTATTCCGACCCCTAAGTTTTCCTATACTCCCTTAGAACCTCAATAAAAATATGTTTTTAATATCCTCTTGGGTTTTATATAAGCAACAATAATTTTTTCATTTCCAAGGGGGATATGTTTTCTGGCACTGGCACTTTGCTCTTCGGACGCCGACGGCCACTGGGCATCTGTCAGCATACTTGAAGTAGGGTTTATATTTCTTGTACCCCCAAAAGGGCACCCAATATATACACTCACCAAAACTACCCTAAACCCTAAGCCCTAAGCCCTAAACCCTAAACCCTAAACCCTAAACTACACTCACCAAAAACAGTAATGTAAACCCTACTTCACGTCGGTGTGGAGCCATGGTCATGGGATCCATGCCAGCTCCGGGATGAAGCGGTTTAGGGTTTAGGGTTTAGGGTTTAGGGTTTAGGGTTTAGGGTTTAGGGTTTAGGGTTTAGGGTTTAGGGTTTAGGGGCAACTTCATCCATCAATTGGGGCTATGCGGGTGCACCACAGATATTGCGGGCATCGGCACCCTGCCACTGTGACAGCGCCCTTAATTCATCTTTCATGCAATACACAAAAAGGGGCCTAAGTAGGGTTTAGGGTTTAGGGTTTAGGGTTTAGGGTTTAGGGTTTAGGGTTTAGGGTTTAGGGTTTAGGGTTTAGGTTTTGGGGTTTAGGGTACATAGTAGAAAGCAGCGTTTCCATAAAAGGAACTACCCTTATGGTTTGGGCAAGCGTCCCCCCCCCGTGTAGGTACTTAGGACCCTTAGAGTTGACAGGGCGGTCGTTTCACGGACGTGCCTCTGCAGAACAAAGCCAAGACCATGCCATGGTGTCTGTCACATTAGGAGACAACCTTTGAACTCAAGAAACACGCAACAAGAAAGACCCTAAACCCTAAAACCCTAAACTCTAGACCCTAAACCCGAAAAAACCCGAGAAATCAAAAGCCTCTCCACTGGGAAGTCCACAAGCCCCTCTCCCTGTCAGAAGGCTGCTGGTGCCTAAAGCCAATCAGATGAAGCAGCGGAAGGAGTGCTCCCACTGCACAGATGTCTCGTTGAACTGTAGGTAGCACACCGCGGGCTGTCTCGGACAAGGCATGTCGCTGTGCTCGGCCACGCGCCACACGTAGCCTAGCCGAGTCTCGCACAGGACCTTGAACTGCTCCATCGCCTCCTCATACCTTAACTGAACCTGGGTTTAGGGTTTAGGGTTTAGGGTAACCCCGCAAAAAACAAAGCAACTTGTGCTGTTTCTTAGGAATTGGAGTACCCAAAAAACAGCTATTCCCAAGTATCCCTAAGATACTGCTCCTGATCCAAGAACTCGCTGAGCCTCCTTTGCAGCTTCTGGCGTTTGCGGCGCCGGCTGGCCGGGTTCGTGGCAGCCTGGATGGAGCCTTAGTTGCTGAGTTCATAAGCCCCCAAAAAGTGCACACTTTCAGCTCTATAGGGGATTGTAATATCCCAAAAAGTGTAAAGTGTAAAACCCTGAACCCTGAACCCTGAGCCCTGAACCCTGAACCCGAAACCCTAAACCCTAAACCCTAAGCCCTAAACCCTAACCCCTAAACCCTATTCAGCTACTAAGGTGCAGATGGCTTGGTCCAGAAGCTGCTGGACATACCCTGGGCGTTTGCATTCCTTAGTTGCTGAGTTCACAAGCGCCAAGAAACTGTATAGGGTTTAGGGTTTAGGGTGTACACTTTCAGTTCTATAGGGGATTATCGCATCCCCAAAAGCGCTTAGCTAACCCTTTGCAACCCTAAACCCTAGACCCTAAACCCTAAACCCTAAACCCTAAACGCTATTCAGCGACCAAGATTCAAAGCCCTCTTGGCTCGAGGTGTCGCTGAAAGTCTGCTCGACCGACATGGCAAAGACACGGTGCAGCTTCGACACGGGTCACTCGGGAGCCAAAATGGCCTGCCCCAGAAGCAACAATACAGCCAAGAACTGGGTGTAGGGTGTAGGGTGTAGGGTGTAGGGTTTAGGGCTTAGGGTTTCGGGTTTAGGGGTTTAACCACGTACTCTCTGCCTGTAAGAGGCCAGGAATCATAATTATGATTCTTATTATTCTTCTTATTATTGTTAAAGTACTATTCATATTCTATTTTATTGATTTCTTTTTTTGTTTTTTTTTGCTTTTTTTTTGGGGGGGGGGAGTACAAGTAGAGTTACACTAAAGAATAAGTATCCCGACCCCTAGAATGCTGCCGGGCAGAGATGAGGTGCAGGGGCTAAGTCGTCTACGCCCCAAAACCTGAATCCTCGCTTCTCCAGTTTCTTAGGGGACACACAACACAAGCGATAAGTTTTGGAGGGTTTTGCTACCCCAAGAATGTGAAAGGTTGCTTTTTCCACCCAATCAACCCTTGAACCCTGCCGGGCACCTAAACTCTGAGCCCCAACGCTTTTTTTTTACCTTGCATCACGAGAATAAGGACTGTCTTCTCTAGTCCAAGATGTCTGTAAACATACATCTGAAACAAATTTTCATGTATAGTCTTTTTGTGTACAAGTACATGTGCCTGTCGTTCATTGGTGGGCTTACGTTTTAGGGATAGAGTTCAGGGTTTGGGGTTTAGGTTGAGGTTTCTCTTCCCCCCCCGTGGTCCGTGGTGTCTTAGGGTTAACAGGCAGGGTTTGCGGGGGATAGCATGGGGGAGGGGGGATACCATGGGGTGGGGGGGGGGGGGTCGATTACGCGGAACGCGGGCGCATATGGGCCAGCATGCAAATTCAGGGCTCATACATCAGAACCCTTTAAAGGAGGTAAGGGACCACATTAAGGGCTACTTGGAGGTTCATGGTACTTAGTAACCAATTATAACAGGACTTATAACCCACAGGTAAGCCCATTAAGTGCCCAAATATGGATAAGTACAAATATAAGTACAGTTATAAGTACAGTTATATTCAGCGACTAAGTACCATGAACCTCCAAGTAGGGATCATATTAAGGGCGACCCTCAGAATACATACATTCCTTAACTACCTACACGGTTCTGTTGGGGTCTGAAGATCCCCAATTTAGGGCTCTCATTGCCCTTTTTAACCCCTGAACTGAGGCATGAGAGCCCTAAACCCTAAAGCCTAAACCCCTCAACCCCTAAATCCCTAAATCCCAAATCCCAAAACCCCTAAACCCAGGGCTGTCCGTGCGGCCCATGGCTTTGCTGAGCTCCTCCTGAAATGGCAAATCCGGGATATTCAGATTCCTAGGTCATGAGTCCCCCTCCTCCCCCCCTCTATACTACCCCCCCTAGGTTCCCCCCATAATTAAGGTTATTTAGGGATAATAAAGCCTAATTAAGGCTATTTAAGGGCGGGACCTAGGGAGGGTAGTATAGAGGGGGGTAGTAGGAGAACCCATGATTGGGGTAGATACATAGTCCCTTAGTATGGGCCCTTAACAGTGTACCCCTTGTATACCCTACCACACCTCAGAAAACTTTAAAGGAGGTTGGGGAACATATTAAGGGCCCATGAAACTACCCCTACTTGGAGGTTCATGGTACTTCGTAACTAATTGCAACTGTACTTATAACCCACATATACGCCCCTCAAGTGTCCCAATGTGGTTGTAAGTACAGCTATAATTAGTTACTAAGTACCATGAACCTCCAAGTATGGGCCCTTAACAGGGTACCCCTTATAGACCCTGTACAAATTAGGCCCACACCTCAGAAAACTTTAAAGGAGGTTAGGGAGCATACTGAGGGCCCTACCCCTACATATTCAGATGCGAAGGACGTCGGCTTAAGGGTTGTTTGTGTTTGGGGGTTTAGGGCTTTCGGGGTTTAGGGTTTAGGGGTGTAGGGGTGTAGAGGTTTAGGGTTTAGGGGTTTGAGGGTTTAGGGTTTGAGGGGTTGAGGGGTTTAGGGTTTAGAGTTTCGGGCTTGGGGATTGTGGCTTTTAGAGGCGTTTTGGGGTGGTGCCCGTACTGTAGGGTTTCAGAGCTCACTGCCAGCTAGGCATTTCAGGTGTTCCGGGGGTTTCGGATTGCTGTTCAGGAAAATGAGGGACTCAAAGGCTAAACCCTAAACCCTAAACCCTAAACCTTAAACCCTAAACCCTAAACCCTAACCCCTAAACCCTAAACCCTAAACACTAAACCCTAAACCCTAAACCCTAAACCCTAACCCTAAACCCTAAACCTTAACCCTAAACCCTAAACCCTAAACCCTAAACCCTAAACCCTAAACCCTAAACCCTAAACCCTAAACCCTAAACCCTAAACCCTAAAGGCGTGAAGGGCTCAAAAGTGTTGTACGCAAAGGCCCGCCTCTGCCTTGGAGAGGCTGGCGGGTCCTGATGTACGCGGTCGAAAGGAGGTGGTGCCAGAGGGATTTGGGGTTTAGGGTTTTGGGGTTTAGGGATTCAGGGTTTAGTTTAGGGCTTAGGGGTTAGGGTTTTGGGTTTAGAGGGAATCTCCTGTGTGTTGAGGTCCAGAAGACCTAGAATTGCAACTGCACAGCCCTCAGCCCTTTAGATCCACGAGCTCTGCGTGCCCAAATCTTTACCGGCAAGTGTCAAAGGTAGGCTGTCAGGCTCCATGCTCCACAGAGGCTGAAACCTTGAAGTCCCCGGCGTTTTAGTCTTGAGGGCTCAGGAATAAGGAGGTTCAGGCGTCCAATGTTGGCTGCAGGAAGCACGTCAGCAGCTCGCAGCTAACGCCGGAGAGCCCTACCCTGTATACGCAAGAACTACGATGTGGTTGTTTCCGAACACAGGGTCCCTCAAACACTCGAGCCCTTCTGCTAGGAGACCCAAAAAGGGGTTGCCGAATTTTCAGAAATCCCCAAACACTTCCCCACGCAAAGACCATGAACCACCCTGAAAACCCCCAAGTCGAGTAGACCCGTAGGTTGGACCTTGAAACCCTCTGAAAGAACTTAATTCCTGAATAAGAATATCCTCTGGAGCCCCACGGAGGCAAGTCTAAAACAGAACAAGGTTGTAGGGTAAAGCGCTACACCCTAAACCCTAAACCCTAAACCCTGACCCCTAAACCCTGAGCCCTAAAGCCCTAAACTCTAAAACCCTGAACCCTAACCCGGACCCTAAACCCTAAACCCTAAACCCTAAACCCTAAACCCTAAACCCTAAACCCTAAACCCTAAACCCTAAACCCTAAACCCTAAACCCTAAACCCTAAACCCTAAACCCTGAACCCCTACCGCTCCTTCCGCGCAGCCCTCGGGCCCCTCCTCGGATGCCACCGCGGCCTCGGGCCAGTGGAATCCTTCCTGGGCCCAAAGGTTCAAGTGTAGGGTTTAGGGTTTAGGGTTTAGGGTTTAGGGTTTAGGGTTTAGGGTTTAGGGTTTAGGGTTTAGGGTTTAGGGTTTAGGGTTTAGGGTTTAGGGTTTAGGGTTGCGGGTTTAGGGTTTCGGGTTTAGGGTTTAGGGCTTGGGGTGGTGCTGCTGCCGCTGTTGCTGGTGCTTTGCGTTCTGTCTCTTGGCGGAGAGACAAGGGCCAGGCCAACTTGCAGTTCCCACCTTTAGAGTTTATAGGGCTTAGGTAGTTTAGGGTTTAGGGTTTAGGGAGTTTAGGGTTTATAGGGTTTATAGGGTTTTTAGGGTTTATCGGGTTTATAGGGTTATAGGGCTTATAGGGGTTATAGGGTTTATAGGGTTTACAGGGTTTATAGGGTTTATAGGGTTTATAGGGTTTATAGGGTTTATAGGGTTTATAAGGTTTAGGGTTGATAGGGTTTAGGGAGTTTAGGGTTTAGGGTTCAGGGTTTAGGGTTAGGTATACTTACCTTAAAACCAAGCACACGAAACAATGAACTTCAAATTAGGGGGCTTGGTAGAACACGGGTGGTGCATAGACAAGTGCAGGCCGGGGGGGGGGGTGGTGTCGCGCATGAAGCGGTTGGGGTCAAGTTTGGGTCCAGGGGAACAAACAGCAAAATATTGAAACCTGTGCTGAAGATCCAACTCTCTACTCTTTCCGTTAAGACCCTTGTGGTAAAGATTGTCGCACTCAAAGCCCAAAACCCCCAAACCCTAGACCCTTCTTAGCCAACTAGCTAACTCACTCGCACACCACAAGTCAACTCCACGCCCCAAAAAGGCGTAGGCGTAAACCCTAAACCCTAAACCCTAAACCCTAAACCCTAAACCCTAAACACTAAACCCTAAACCCTAAACCCTAAACCTTGGGGCTTAGGGACTCCACGCACCCCAACATGGACCAGGGCTCGTTTGGGCCCAAGAGGGACCTTCTTTTGCACGCTCCTACGTGGAGGTTCATGGTACTTAGTAACCAATTACGGTTTAGGGTTTAGGGTTTAGGGTCACTGTCCTTATGGACTGTACTTATAACCATATTAGGGCACTTCGGGGACTTATAAGTGGGATATAGGTACAGTTATTACTAGTTACTAAGTACCATGAACCTCCAAGTACCCCGCTGCCACCGCTATGACTCAACAGGGCTCGGCCGGGGATGTCTGCAAGCCGACACCACCCAGAGGCCTTGGTTTTCCAGATTCCGAGGTGAACATCCAACAGCCTGACATCCCTGAAGCAGTTGAGCAGAAAAGAGACCCTAATTTCAGAAAACGCCCAAACCCTAAACCCTAACCCCTAAACTAGCGAACCGTAAGCCGCAAACCCTTTAACAGAACACCATGCCGCGTGGCAGGGGTGGCAGGTTCTGCCCCTCCAGAGCTCGTTGCACCTCCAGGATTTAAGGGTTTAGGGTTTAGGGTTTAGGGTTCGAGGTTCAGGTTCGGGGTTTAGGGTTTAGGGCTTAGGGTTTGGGGAGGGTTTAGGGCCAGCATCCTCGGCAAGGAAAAGCTTCAACCTCATTCTTACATCGCAGCATACTGCTTTCCTTCCTAAAGAGCCACAGAGTTCGAAATCTCAACTGCTGGGCAAGCTTGTTTTTGATGCTTTTGGGGATCATTCGCAGAACCCGTTCGTAATAACTGGCATTCAAAGCTCTTCAACAAAGTCAAGGGCTTCAGGGCTTAGGGTTTTCTGCTGCTCGGAGCGTTTGGGTTGAGACTTTCATTTAATGTTTAGATCAGGGTTGAGGGTCAACTTTTGTTTGGGTTTTATTCAGTTCTCTTTGCCAGTGCTCCCGCGTGTCGCCACAGGAAAATTGAGGTTTAATCAGGGGCCTATCCGATCAGAATGTGTGTTGTCTTTGTTGTAGTTCGTATTAAAGCATGTAACGCAAAAAAGGCGCACAAAGCGCAGAAAGCACATATAGGGACTGCAGGGGCATTACCCCAGCTTTGGAGTAGACCCTGAACAAAAGGTATATACTTTTTCGGTATCTCTCTCTATACTAGGACCAGAACCAAACAAGTATTAAAGTATAGTACTCCAAAACCCAGTTACATATGATGCAGGCTCCCACATCAGCTCGTGGGGAGCCATGTCGTGTTCAAGCGCTTGCACGTCAACCCTAAACCCTTAAACCCTAAAACCTAAACTCTGAGATTTTGCCAAGGAGGGCACTCATGTGCTCTCACTGAGATGTGTCCCCCAAATCACCTAAGCTTCGTGTCACCAAATGCGTTGTTCTTTTGGGTGAACCCCCCTCCACCCTAAACCCTGGCGCACATGCACCCCAGAAGCCCAATGAGCTCGACAACCCTAAGCCCTAAACACTATAAACCATGTAAACCCTATAAACCCTGCAAACCCTATAAACCCTACAAACCCTATAAAGCCCTATAAACCCTATAAACCCTACAAACCCTATAAACCCTGTAAACCCTATAATTCCTATAAACCCTATAAACCCTATAAACCCTATAAACCCTATAAACCCTATAAACCCTATAAGCCCTATAACCCCTATAAACCCTATAAACCCTATACACCCTATAAGCCCTATAAACCCTATAAACCCTATAAGCCCTATAAACCCTATAAACCCTATAAACCCTCTACACCCTCTAAACCCTATAAACCCTATAAACCCTATACCCTAAACCCCAAACCCTAAACCCTAAACCCCAAAACCCAAACCCTAAACCCTACAAACCCCCCAAAATCCGCGCCTCATGCTTGTAGAAGGCAAAGTATCTCTTCAGCTTCTGGAGCATGTCGAGACCCTGGATGGCCGCTAAAATGGGGTTTAGGGTTTAGGGTTTAGGGCTTAGGGCTTAGGGTTTAGGGTTTAGGGTTTAGGGTTTAGGGCTATTAAGATTCAGGGTTTGGGGTTTCGGGTTTTCGGGGGTAGTGTGCTTTAGGGTAGTGACATGGGCCCTTGATATTGGCCCTTAAGAGGGGACCCCTTATACAACCGCAATGGCCCGCAGTTCAGAACGCTTTGAAGAACATAAAGGTCAAAGAGCACATTAAGGGACCAGAAAAAGGGGCCGTAGAACCATCCTCAGATCCCAGAATAATTCAGCATACCCCAAATCATAACCCTCTCTCTCTCTCTCGCAATAAGGGATATATAAGGGTCCCCTCTTAAGGGCCAATATCAAGGGCCAATGTAACTACCCTAAAACACACTGAACCCTAAACCCGAAACCCCAAACCCTGAATCTTAATAGCTCTAAACCCTAAACCCTAAACCCTAAACCCTAAACCCTAAACCCTAAACCCTAAACCCTAAACCCTAAACCCTAAACCCTAAACCCTAAACCCTAAACCGAAATCCTCAGCATCCCAAACCTTGAATCTAAACGCATGGCCCGGATATTGCAGACTTTCTAGCCCCCAAAACCCTCAACTTCCTGAACCGCATGGGTAGCCCTAAACCCTAAACCCTAAACCCTAAACCCTAAACCCTAAACCCTAAACCCTAAACCCTAAACCCTAAACCCTAAACCCTAAACCCTAAACCTAAACCCTAAACCCTAAACCCTAAACTCTAACCCTATACCACAAACCCTTCAAGGGGCCACGAGCTTGGGAGAGTAGTGCCGTCCAAGGGCACTGATGCCCACAACCTGCCATGGGAGCTCCTCTTCATCATCCTGGCTTTAGGTTTAGGGTTTAGGGTTTAGGGTTTAGGGTTTAGGGTTTAGGGTTTAGGGTTTAGGGTTTAGGGTTTAGGGTTTAGGGTTTAGGGTTTAGGGTTTAGCGCTATAGAGGTTAGGGTTTAGAGTTTAAAATGTCTTTTGCCACCCCCGTTTAGGAATGAGCTCGGAGAAAGACAGCATACCTTTCTTGTTCTTTTGAGGGGAAAAAACGTACTTCCAGCCTGGGGACGAGATAAAGCCAACAGGGACTGTACCAAGGGTTATGGTAGCTGAGAGCATCGAATCCCTAAACCCTTGTTTCCCTAAACCCCAAACCCCAAACCCCAAACCCTAAACCCTAAACCCGAAACCCCACACCCCAAACCCCAAACCCTTTTTTGGACCCAGACTCCACTGTATCAAAAAAGAAAACATTTGCTCTGAAGTCAGCTGGGAAAGGCCTGTGACAAACCCTAAACCCTAAACCCTAAACCCTAAACCCTAAACCCCACACCCCAAGCCCGAAACCCTAAGCCCTAAACCCTAAACCCTTTGCCCTGCTGCGGCGCGTGGGAGCCAGACTGCGCAAGCTTGTTTGCCGGCCTCCGCCGCCGCAGCCACGGATTTGCCAGCCTGTAGGGGTTTGAGACCCCCAAACCCCAAACCCTAAACTCATAAACCCTTTGCAGCTGGGCTGGGGAACTAGCCAGTCATAAACCCTAAACCCGAAACCCTGAACCCGAAACCCTAAGCTCACAATTAAACCCTAAACCCGAAACCCTGAACCCCAAAACTGTTCTTCAGCATGTGCTGCTGCACGTTCCCCACGGTTTCAGAGATCACCCCGCCTGAGGATTGGGCTTTGCATCCTTGCTTCTGTGCACGTGGCTCCAGCGAGTGCCAGCACCTGGAATGTATAGGTTTAGGGTTTAGGGTTGAGGGGTTAGGGCCTAGGGCTTAGGGCTTAGGGTTTAGGGTTTAGGTTTAGGGCTTAGGGTTTAGGGTTTAGGGTTCCGGCACCTGGAATGTACGTATCTCCGTCATGCCGAAGGCGGTCGGCCTGCGCAGATGCTCTGATTCTTGGCTGCACTCAGGAGGGTAGCTATAAATTAAACTTTAGCTGCCTTACTAAGAAACCCAATAAACCCAAAAAAGGTAAGGAACTAAAGTTACGGTAAAGTACCACAAAGGATTCAGACCCCATGGAAGACATGTGGGCCAAGAAAAGTCACCAAAGCTCGGCGGAGCCCAGAATTGCCTGCGGTAGACCCTACAAGACCTTGAGTGGTAGAGCCCCGCAGCTATTGTAATGAATTCCCCATACAAAGCCCCATATGAAGTAGGGTAAATATTTCTTGTCCCCCAAAAGGACACCAAGTATATACACTCACCAATATTACAAAGGAACCTTATGTACACTCACCAATAACAGAAATATAAGCTCTGCTTCATATAAAGCTGTAGGTTTTTGGAGTCTAAACCCGTGTACACCCCGAACTCGAACATCTGCAACCTCCCAACGCAGCGCTGTTGCCCAAGAGCAAGCTCGGCCTTGTCAGGGTCTATAAGTACCTGAGCAGTTGAGTTGTGGGTTCCAAGTGTGGGCCGTGTATTTGGGTACCTTGTTACATAACGTTGAATCAAACCCCTAAACCCTAAACCCGAAACACTAAACCCCGAACCCTAAACCAATACTTCGGATCCTTATAAACGAGGGTGAGGCCCATTCCTACCTCAGATTTAGGGTTTCCGGTGTGTATACAGGGTGGGTTTAGGGTTTAGGGTTTGGGGTTTAGGGCTTAGGGTTTAAGGTTTGGGGTTCAGGGTTTAGGGTTTAGGGTTGAGGGTTCAAGCTCGTTGGACAAGTGTGTGTGTGTGTGTGTGTGTGTGTGTGTGTGTGTTTGCTTAGGGTTTATTTTCGAAAGTGGGATTTCGGGATTTCAGAACTGATCACTTGGCGCAACGGGTCAAAGTTCGCACCCGGTGTTACGTGGGGATTTGATGCGCTAGGTTGGCCCTTTGCGGCCTTTTAAGCCCTAAACCCTAAACCCAAAAACCTGAACCCTGAACCTAAACCCTAGCCTTTGAACCTTCCACATCATGGACGCAGTGGAAGTGTCAACAACCTACCGTCAAAGCCAGAGAGAAAGGCAGCAGCCTCTGTCGGCTCCTCCGAAGAATTTTCATGCGGTGGGATGCGTGCTACTTCTGCAGGAGCCAGGCGAGTGGGTCCCAAAAATCTGCAACCCTACACCCGATACCCTAAAACCATAAACCCTAAACTCAAACCCTAAACTTTGTTCACAGTTGCTAATGCACAGCCACGTTCTGAGATGATGCATCTGGCGTCACGTTTGGGGTTTGGGGCTTAGGGGGTCAGGGACGAACCTCAGAACCTCTACATTCTATATCAATTGACTGCTATTTTGCTGGTTCTTCAGCAAAGAGTAGTTGATGCTACAAAACCCCACAACGCCCCGTGCCCCACCTGGCCTCAGGGTAACAGAAAGGAAGCAAGATGGATTCACACGCTGACACTCCTGTTGCACGTAGAAAGCACAGCACCGCCCCCTCAACCCCCGCCCAGTCCTTCCCAACCCTATCCCCTATGCGCTTTTTCAACGAGGGCTCTCTCAAGTGCCTTGCTCTATGCCATATGCCTTAAACCCTAAACCCTAAACCCTAAACCCTAAACCCTAAACCCTAAACCCTAAACCCTAAACCCTATAAACCCTAAACCCTAAACCCTTTTGCATCCGGGCTTGGGGAGTCGGCCGGGAATGGTCAGGAAATCGTGGTGACTTGCATCTGATAACCCTAAACCCTAAACCCTAGACTCCCCGCCACGGCACCCACTCCGTGCCACGGCCAGTGCTACGCTTGACGTCTTCCGGCGCCGTGACGAGGGCCATGCGCCATCCAGTGAAGTCATGGCCTCATGGTTGTCCACCGAGGGTTTAGGGTTTAGGGTTTAGGGTTTAGGGTTTAGGGCTTTCCAGAGGGTCTATGTACCTGCATCGTATGTACTTGGGCCTTAGGAGGGGATTTCCTGTATAGTACTTTGGGGGCCAAGTATATACTCTACAGGTATGTAGACATAGACATTTAGGGTAAGGGATGCACATGTACATGGGAAGTTCTGTGAATGACGGCCTTTTTGGCCCCTCCCTATTTATAGTACGGCACTTAAGAATGGGATGCCCTCGGGAAAAAAACGACAAACCCTGAACAGCCCAAACGCAAATCATGGCAGGTTTGAAGGGTGTGGTAGATGTGTTGCCAATGACAGGGCGGCAGAGGCGAAGGCAGATATACGTACAGTGTGTCCCGGCGACTCTAAGCGTGCTTCTCCGACTCAGTTCAGGGGCGACTAGTAACCGCCGCATGTTTAAGCAAGCAAGCTATCTGGAGCAACGCACATGACGCGCAATTTTTCAAGTTGGTTGGGTGCGCAGATCAGGCATCAGGAGGTCCCGAAAGTCGGCGCTGTCACCAGCTGCGTCTGCATAGCCCCAAGTCACGACAGATCCATCAGCCCTGACAGCTGCGAAACTGCGGTTAAAGCCCCTGATGCTCCGCACGTCACGTAGCTGATCTTGCACAGAACCGCTCCAACCTCCGCCGTAGGCATCGCCCCAGGTAACAACAGAACCATCCCCTAAGATGGCGGCAAAGGCACCTAAACAAGCCGCCACCTGCTGAACGGCCTTCAGGTGGGTCGACCTTGGTACCCCAGTAACCATCTTCTAATAAGAGCCCTAAACCCTAAACCCTAAACCCTAAACCCTAAACCCTAAACCCTAACCCTAAACCCTAAACCCTAAACCCTAAACCCTAAACCCTAAACCCTAAACCCTAAACCTAAACCCTAAACCCTAAACCCTAAACCCTAAACCCTAAACCCTAAACCCTAAACCCTAAGGCTAATTTGTAAGGGAGCCTTGAACCCAAAAAAAAGGAAAAAAGAAACACCACTGGGCCGGCAGGCGACACAGTGTGGCTGTCACCTCCCAGACTAGGGTGGCCCCAGGTGACGAGCGACCCGTCCTCCCGGATGGCGGCAAAAGCTCCGGCAGTAGCCTGGGTCTCTTCTGGGTGTTGCTTTAAAGCCCTTTAAAAACTATTTACGAATAGGTTCCCTTAAAAGGGAAAGAAGGGAAATCTAAGATTATCTGAAAGCAGTAGCCTGGATCTCTTGCACCTTCTCAAGTTGCGACTGTACCTTACTTGTGCAATAACCAAAGGACCAAACAAGACAACAAAGGATTTAACTGCATTAATTAGTCCTATACAATAAATAGGGAGACCCACAAAGTCTTGAAGCGCGCCCTGTGCAAAGCGAAGTCGACTGTTTGGCTCAGTAGGGCACTACCTGTATAGTATATACTTGGGCCTTACTTGGAGGTTCATGGTACTTAGTAAGTAAAAGTACAGTTATAATTGGTTCCTAAGTACCATGAACCTCCAAGTATAATGGGTTCCTGTATAGTAAGTAGCTTGATTGAGGGCCCAACTGATTCTCCTTTCAAGGTACATGGACCCTTGGGGTATCTTGACACACCCAGAGACTCCAAAACCCCCAAATTCAGGAATATCCCTTAAATCAGAATCGGAACCGTAATATGGTTTTAAGGTCTATTCCTTAAGGGGTTTAGGGTTTAGGGTTTGGGGTTTAGGGTTTGGGCTGAGGTGCAGTACTGCTGTCGCCGCCCGCGTCCGCATGGCCCCAGGTCACGACTGAGCCAGCGGCCCGGATTGCAGCAAATGCTCGGTGTGAGGCTTGGATCTTCTTCACGTCCTTGAGCCTTGGGTTTAGGGCTTGGGCTTTAGGGTTCAGGGTCTAGGGTTTCTGCATGCTTAGATTGCCCTCTTGTGTGGGTTTGGTAACTTGATAAGGGGACCTTGAACCCCAAAAAAGGGGCAAAGGGTACCACCGAGCTACCAAGTAGCTGATTCTGCACAGCAGCAATGTCACCACCACAGGCGCCATCGCCCCAAGCAACCACAGATCCATCCCTCAAGATTGCAGCGAAAGCCTTAGTTGTGCAGTAACCCGGGGGAAGTAAAGGTTTACCTTTGGGATTTCATAATCCTAAAAAGGTTAAAGGTTGCCTACTCTACTACTAAGAAGCTCTGCTGCAAGCCTGGATCTGCAGAACTCCCTTGAGCCGAGCTTGAACAGCACTGCTGTCACCCCCGCAGCTCGCATCACCCCAGGTCACCACAGATCCATCGCCCAAGATCGCAGCAAAAGCGCCTGACGACGCTTGGATCTGCTGTACGTCTCTGAGTAGCTTTTCTACTTCATGGCTGTTGCCGCCAGAGCGCGTGCTGCCCCAGGTGACGACAGATCCATCGTCCAGGATTGCGGCAAAGGCCTCGGTGGTGGACTGGATCTGCCGCACATTCCGCAGGAAGCGCTGCGAAACCCAACCAGTACTAGCATGGTTTCGCTCGTGCACGAGGATATCGAAGGGATGAGCACCAAACCGGCCAAAAACACCCCAAATGACCACGGAGCCGTCATCCAGGAGTGCTGCAAACGCGGCGTCGGAGGCCTGGATGTGTTTCACGTTCTTCAACTGGTGTTGCGCGAGAACAGAATTACTGCCCAAATCCAGTTTTCCCCATACAACGACGGAGCCGTCGCAAAGAATCGCTGCAAATGCCCCCTTGGAGGCTTGGATTTCTCTCACGTTCTTCAGCTGCACGTGAGGGCCCTCACCCCATGTCACAACAGAGCCGTCACCAAGAACTGCAGCGGCAGAATTGCGAGTGCGCGAGATTCTAACCTGTCCTACAAGCAAAGCCAACATATCACCAGATCGCAGGCCACACAGATGCACAGTTGCCGCTTCGTTTAGAAAAACTCCTGCGGAATTTGTCAGCCTTGCCCTGCCCACGCCAAAGGCTTCCTGCGCCTGCAGCCGTACCTCCTCGACGAACGCAGCCTCGTGGGTTCGAAGGTCGGCTGTTCGGCCACTTAGAAGGCTCACTCGGAGAGTGACTGACATTGAAACCATGCCAGCCATCAGACAAGCCTCAGACTCTGAAACTCGAATCAAACGCACCAGGCAAGATCAGCAAGTGCAGAAGCCGGAATATTCCGACAGACTTAGTCCGTACGAACTAATGTTGCAGCACAAACAGAAGCGGCTCCAATGGTTTTGCTTGAGCCCCGAAGGTGCCGAACATGCAGGTCTATACTTCTGTTTGTAAAATAATATGACATTATGATACTCATGTATTGATTATATGGACCATAAGCCCGAACACAAGCCCCTTACACCCCCTATCATGGTCAGGGGATTGCAGGCCTGGTTTGGGAGGTAGAGGGTGGATTTTCATGCGACTCCAGGAGTCGGCAGGTCGCTTCCGAACTGCTGACTACATGAGGCCTACATTGCATACCCTAGGGTTTAGGGTTTAGGGTTTAGGGTTTAGGGTTTAGGTTGTTTTCTTTTCCCACCCGCCGATAGCTGAGGGCACTGTGCAGGGACTCACTCATTCCGGTCAAAAGGTTGAAGGTTTAAGGTTTAGGGTTTAGGGATTAGGGACTCTGGGTCGGAATCCAAGGAAGTGACAAAGCAGACTCGGGTCGTAGGGCTTGCTGGAGTTTCAGGCACAGGACAACGACCGTCCTCAAAAGCCACTAGCCTGCCGTCGAACGGTACCACCCACCAGTCAAGCAAGGGACCTACGGTGAGCCTGCACACTGCCACCTTCATCCGGAAAGCCCACAAGCCCTTAACCCGATTATTCAGAAGGGACTGCCCCCTCTCGTAGTCCTCAACCCCCCCCTAGCCATGAACCCATAAGCCTAAAGGACACAAACCATCACGAGCCTCTCTACGCAACCCCTAAGAGGGTCCAGGGTTCAGGGTGTAGGTTTCTTAAACCCGAAACCCTAAACCCTAAACCCTAAACCGCAGATCTCCACTGAAGCCACGGTAGGAGAAGACGAAGGAATGCCCGAAGCCAGAAGGGGGCCTGGAATCTCATTGGCTCAAGAGCACTCTGATCAAGGGAGTCAGACTTGGAGCTGGAAGGATGCTCATCCAAGAGGTTCCCTAACTTTATATGTATATATATATACATACATACAATGTACATATATGTGCATACATATATACATATATATATATATACACATATACTCCCTTTGAGGCTCTTGAAAGAGGGTACCCAAACCCAAGGGTACAAGCTTAGGGGCTCAAGGCAGAGACCCATGATCTTGGAAATTGACGGGTAGCTTATAAGCCCTTAATCCAAAACAGGTTAGGGTTTAGAGTTTAGGGTTTAAGGTTTAGGGTTTAGGGCTTAGGGCTTAGGGCTTAGGGAGGAATATCTGGCAAGCCTACCGGGAAGCCAAAGCATATGTATGTATATTATAAATGAATGCATGTACTGAAAATATGTCATGTAATCTGTTTGCATATCTAAAAATGAAAAGAGCATATTCCTCATAGTGGATGGTCGCCTGGGGACAAAGGTTACCATCAAGGCGTTTTCGGGGTACAGAGTTCGACTCTGGGGGGGGGGGGGGGTGGGCGGCCGGCAGGGAATGAAGCGAGGTGTAGCTCAGGGCTCATCTTACTTCTCCAATAGCCAAGGAATGGAAAAGGCTGCGCTTTCCTATATACCCAAAAAAATATGGGCTAAGTAATTCATGGTTCAAATGCCGTACTTGGAATAAGCACTTGGGATCTACACCCACGCAAGCCTGAATACGTCCCGAAAGCTTTCTGCCCTAAGCCGTTCAACCATTGCATCCCACCTGTTGTCAGCTGCCCTAAGTAAAGCGTAAAGCGTAAACCGCAAAACCCACAAATCTGAACAACCGAAAAACCCTAACCCGAAACCCTAAAACCCTAAACCCTAAACCCTGAAACCCTAAAACCCTAAACCCTACTCCTGAAGGCCCTCGGAGCAGCCCAGGAGCTGGGTGTCCCGGGAATAGAGGCCATTCATCTCACCTTCGCACGCAGGGTTTAGGGTTTAGGGTTTAGGGTTTAGGGTTTAGGGTTCAGGGTTTAGGGTTCAGGGTTTGGGGTTTAGGGTTTTCTTGCCTAAGCTGGCCCTCGAAAACCTCCGAAATACATTGGGTTTCTGTTCTTAAGTTTAGGGTTTAGGGACGACGAGTCGGAAAGTGTAGCATATCCCTCTTCCTCAACCACCCTTGAGATCCAAGGTCCGTTTGCACCCCCCCCCCACCCCCGCACCCCCACCACCACCACCCCCTGCAAACCTATACCACAAAGCAAATCATGTATACGATAAAGGACTGTTAATAAAAGGGGGAACATCCCAATGCGGCAACCCAGAAACAAAAAAAGTGAAAAAAAGGGTAGCACGGGGCTATCAAGAAAAGGGCTGCCCGCCTAACCTCAACCCTACCCCTATAAACCCTAAACCCTAAACCCTAAAACCTAGATCCTAACCCCTATAACCCTTAACCCTAAACCCATTTGTCCCAGGCGCGAATGCTGGAACCGCCCACAAAGAAGCCCACGGGAGGTTCTTTTACTTGGGCAAACCTCGAGCTGCAGGTCTCTACTACATGCTTAAGATTCCCGTCTTCTTCCTTATAACAGCTTTACAGGGAATTGTTATCCTTGTTGTTGGGGGGTGGAGGGATTCTTAAGCAACTAGCAAGTCTCGGGATCTCTTTTGGATAGTTTGGGTTCTTTGGGCTTTTGTTGGGTGGGGGGGTTTCAAGGGTCAGGAGGAATACCTACTAGGCCCGGGAGTAATAAACAGGGTACCCTTTCTGATTTTCAGGAGATAATAAGGGAACACCAACCCTAAAGAAAGGAAATAAGGGCCTACTCCCGGTCCTAGCCTATGGCCCTGTGGATCGGTTTTTGAGGTTTTGTTTGAGGTTTTAGGGGTTTTGGGTCAGGAGAAATACCTATGGCAGCCACCCTTTGGTAGGCAAACCCCGCAATCATCATCCAGCGTTTATCAGGGTGCTCACTCTGAACTATAAGGATGTATTTTGTCATCAATAGCGTACCCTAGGGCTCTATGAACACTACATGCCGTGAGCTGGGCATCGCGGACGCAGGACCGTTGAAACACAAGACTCCGCCCCAAGGTTTGGGGTTTAGTGCATATGTTCAAACCCAGGGAGCTAGAGAGGGGTATAGGTTTAATTGAGCTTTAGGCTTTATATATAAGGAGGAGATAACTTCTATGAGAGAATCTGGTTGTAAACCCATTTCCTTGCACCGCCCTTAACACTACCGAGACCCCGCCGACCCTTAAAAGCGGTTCCAAACAGGGTATACATACATACCTACCTACATACATACATACATAGTTACATACATGTATATATATATATACATATATATATATATGCTATATAAATACATATGTGGATATGCGTATCCGTTCTGTATATTCTAAACATACTGTACAGGTTAGGGGCACAGGACCAACCGCTGCAGTAACCTCAGATCCTTGTCTCGACATGCATTCGCTGCAGTGGAGGGGCCCGCCAAACCGCCGTCCGCCCCCGCCGCCCTGCAGCACCCTACACCCTATGAGAAATATGGGTATTCTCTTGCTTGCCACAGGGTTTCGGGTTTGAAGTATGAGCAGCGCGGTCCTTTCAAAAAAGAGTGCCCCTACAGCATTCATGATAGTGCCCGAAATCCTTGCTACGCTCTGACCCTTAAAACCCTCGAAATCCTGAACAACTCAGGCCGCTCAGGCCTCAGGCAGTCTGGTTTTAGGACAAACTAGCCCAAAGAGTCCATGTGCACTTCTTTGGAGAGAGTGGGACATTCGCGCTCAGAGCAGTTTTCGCATGATCTGCTTTCTTGATGGACTCAAGCGCGCGGGGGTGGTCGGGGAATTGAAGCGCTCTATTTAAAGGAAGAGGCCTTAATCTTTTTCCCCTACATAGCCGCTATATATACCTTATATAGCCCTGTATATCTGAGCCCTAAGGTCCCTTATAAGGTTCAGTCTCTTGATCTATGGGACGACTTCTTAGCCAGTCTTAGCCCAATCCTGGGTGTTTGGTCTAGGGCTCAGGGCCAAGCAATAAACCCTAAAGCCTAAACGCTAAACCGCAGGAGCCCTATTAACCCTATGAACCCTAAACCCTATGAACCCTAAACGCTATGAACCCTATAAGCCCCATGAACCCTAAACCCTATGAACCTTATAAACCCTCCGAATCTTCACTCGCACGAACCCTATGAACCCAGTAAACCCTGCGAACCCTATGGATCCTACGAACCCTGTAAACCCTATGCACCCTATGGACCCTTTGGACCCTATGACCCCTAAACCCTAAACCCTAAACCCCAAAACCCCTAAACCCTAAATATGGACCCTATGAACCCTGTGAACCTGCGAGTGGTTTAAGCCCGGCGCCTGATAGGAACCCACCGCGCCAGGCCCGACCAGGCTGGAGGCATCCGCGCCCAGGAACCAAAGAGCCAGAAGCAGCGAGCCCCTGTCTTTGGGCCCTAAACCCTAAAAGCCCCAAACCCTAAACCCCAAACCCGAAACTTAACCCTACACCCGAAACCGAAACCCTAAACCCTAAACCCTAAACCCTAAACCCTAAACCCTAAACCCTAAACCCTAAACCCTAAACCCTGTACAAGGCCTGCTTGAACAAGCCCCTCCTGGCGCAGGCCTCCACATGACAAGACCCTCTGGATGATGCATGTGGAGATCGTTTTGAACATCAAGCCTATGCCCTACTTGGAGGTTCATGGGTAGGTTTAAGTAGGGTTAGAAGTACCCTAAGCCCTAAACCCTAAACCCTAAACCCTAAAGAGGGTTATAAGCATAGTTGCCATACTTCTAACCCTACTTGTAAGTGCCCATGAACCTGCAAGGAACTCTCCCAAAAAACTGTGGGCTTGGTGGTTTAGGGTTTAGGGTTTAGGGTTTAGGGTTTCGGGTTTCGGGTTTAGGGCTCCGACGCTCAGACGCTCGCACACAGCAAGCAGGGTTTAGGGTTTAGGGCTATTTAGGGCCATTTAGGGTTTAGGGTTTAGGGTCGAAGGCTGTCTTGACCCCGAAGACCCCTCAGCGATGGGGGCTTTCAGGCGTCCGATACCTCGGTTGCCCAGTAACCCAGCGCACCTTTTTTTGCTTGGGTTCATAAGTACGGGAACCCAACCCCCCCCCCCCCCCCCCCCACCCAAAAAAAAGGGAATATGGGCACTACTGGGCATCCTAGATAAGCCCTGCAGCTGAAAATCCTGTTCTTCGCACCTGAACTCTTGCGCGGATCTACAGTAAAAATCCTTCGATATGCCGAGCTCTGACCCCTACATTGAGGCAAGGGATTTGGTATGTGGCCGATGGTGTGAGTCGTAGCCCTTGTTCTCCTAGAATCTCAGCCAAAACCCTTTACCCTACCTAGAGCACCACCAAGAAGAACACAAGCAGTGCAAAAGATAAAGTCGAGGTGTCAACATCCCCGAAGGTTTTTTTGTCACCCCTTATGCCCGAAACCCTAATCCCACCCTGAACCCTAACCCACCCTAAACCCTAAACCCTAAACCCTAAACCCTAAACCCTAAACCCCCACACACTGTTGAAAGCACCTCCGGTCGGTTCCAGGTCGACAGCATTTCATCAAGCGGGCATCCATCGCCAGAAAGGCGTGTGGGGTTTCCCTACGCCCTAAAATTGTAGTTCCTGTTGGGTGGCTAGGTGTTTTGAATATGTACTGTATGTATGGATGTGGAAAAATATGGTGCCTGCAACAAAGCCTCTATAGGTCGTACTGTTTTTTTGCTTTATCTCTCATCACCGAGAAACTGTTACTGCAGTCGTCAGGCAACAAGCTGTAGGCCCAACCAGAGTCGAACCCACTATAACACACATCATCAGCAATACCCTACCTCCTGGGGGTTTACGAAAATACCGGACCCCTGATATAGATCCCAAGTAGTAGGACTCCCTTATAGTAAGGACCCCAATAAGGTGCCCCAAACTTCGGAAACCCCCTCCTCTTCGTCTGCAACTGCATCCCCTCTCCTGACTCTCCTCACCTAACAGGCGTCATTTCGCATGACGTCGGGGTGCGCATGCGCTGTTTAAGCCGGCTCCCCTCGTGGTGATCCTTGTCTAGGTAGTGCATGAATCGCAGCAATGTAGTACTCGTTGCCTCTACACCCAGCGCTGATGCCCACCACTACTTGTACGGAGGTAAAAGTTAGGGTTGGGGCATGAAAGCGCTTGAGGAGTCTGGTTTCGGTTTCGGGGTTTAGGGTTCAGTGCAAAGGGGCTTCGGGTTAAGGGTTTAGGGTTGTTGGAACAGATGGAAACGGGATTCACTTGTCACTTCCTCGTAGGGTTGGTGTGGAGGGGGAGCGGAAGCCGCTAAGTACAGTATGGTATAGCTCAATCTGGCGGCGAACGCGACATTCAACAGGGCTCAAGAATCCCAACCCTCTCTCTCTCTCTCTCATAGGCGCTCGAAGTGTCAGGCCTGTCTGAAGAACAGCACCTGCCCTAGACCCATAAACTCTGAACCCCAAAACCTGAATGGACCTATCAAAGCTGAGCAGCTTTGTCTTGCAATGCTGGTAATGTTTGCTATGCCTATTCTGACCGGCCTTGATTGCCCTCCAGCAAATCTATTTTTCACTCTGGGCAAAGCTCAGAACGATGCCTCAGGCAGCGACGAGTGGGTTTGCCTCGAAGCATATGACACATCAAGGCAATGCTGAAGCCAAGGAACTGAAAGAATGGGGTCATATAACCCTAAATGGCTGTCATTCCGAAACCCAAACTCTAAACCCTTGTAATTAGGGTTCATTTGGTCCTCAAGGACCGCTGCAATTATGATTTGCGGACGGGGTGCATGGCGTCTCCGCATCAGCGGCTTGTCCAAGCCACATGCGCCGTCGCTCCGCAAGGCCTCGGTTTAGGATTTCTAGGGTTTAGGGTTTAGGGTTTAGGGTTTAGGGTTTAGGGTTTAGGGTCCTCACACGCCAGGCCTTCAATGCCGTCGGACATCTGCCACTGGTGGACCCCATAGCCCTTTGGCGTCCAGAGAAGTCCCAGCGCTTTTTGCTCGTCTTGGGCAGCATGAAGTCCAGGTCCTTTCCAGTAAGCGCTTCGCCGATTCGGGTCGCCGGGGGTGGGGCTCGGGTGCGGCTCCAAATGAGCCTTAAAAAGGGTTTATGCTTCATGTACGTTACTATAGGGCTTTTTTTATGTAGAGGGTATACGCCCCCCCCCCCCCCCCCATTTTAGGGCTTCTTTGGTCCGCAAGGCTGGTCCTTCAGCTGACGACGCACCTCACCTGGCATTTTCGCGCGGCCTTCGGCGGTGATGGAGGCGACGGACAAAAACCCTAAACGCTAAACCCTAAACGCTAAACGCTAAACCCTAAACCCTAAACCCTAAACCCTAAACCCTAAACCCTAAACCCTCTAACCGATCCACAGCCACGCGTTTGGGATGTTCCCCCGAATACTAACAGCCCGTACTGAGATTCTATTTCTGGGAGTACTATAATCCCTCCTCAGGACTGTTAGTATAAGGGGGTACATCTCAACAACCTGTGTTTAAACACCACGACTGGGAGTTTCATCATTTCTCCTTTGGAAGCCGGTGATTATGAGTGCAACCCCTCCACTCGGAGCTTACGTTTAAACAGGTCGAACGAAATGTTTGAACAGACGACTAGGGGGGCCGGGTGTTTAAACATGTGTGCTTACATGCTTTAGGAAGGGGAGCCCAAGCGAAAATGACCCACAGTCCGCACACCTCGGACTTAAGTGCCCGGATTCTCTGAAGCCAGGTGGATGTTTCGGAACCCCCAAACATGTCAAGCTCCTGCAGCCCTGTTTTTTATCATGAGGACTCGTTGATTTTTCACTTCCTTTACTTACTGGTTTTTCGTAGGGAATGAAGGAATTAAGCGCCCGATAGAATCACTCGAAGATAATTTTCGGAGGATATCAAGTACCTAGTTCCCTCATTCCCTACTAAACACCAGTAAGTCTAGGGTTTGAGGGGTCTGCGGGACGCCAAGGCGTGGCACCTTCGCAGCATCCTCGCCGCCACGTGACGAGCCAGCCACGGTGATCCTAAGCGAGTCTCAAATCCCTGCAATCCTTTTTCGGGGGCCAAAATGGAGCTTGAAACGATGGAATCGTCCATACACACTGGAGTACCATGCGCTGCCCCCCAAAACCCAAAACCCAAAGCCCTAAACCCCAAGCCCCAAGCCCCAAACCCCAAACCCTAAACCCTATGCCATCTGTGCAGCAGCTTTCTAGATGTGGGTGTGCAAGGCAGGGAAGACTTTCATTCTCAGATGCATTTGTACGATAGCGCGTGTTTGCTGCCCTAAACCCTAAACCCTGAAACCTAAACCCTAAACCAGGTTTACTATGGCTTCATTAAATTCTGGCGGAGAAGTTGCGAAGTAGTTCCTACAAGCAGACGTGCCGCTCTGTCCCGCTTGGCACCTGTAACTTGTGAGGCCCTTCTCTTTGCCCTCAGGTCCCATAGGAAGGGCTAGGGTTTAGGGTTTAGGGTTTAGGGTTTAGGGTTTGGGGTTTAGGGTTTAGGGTTTAGGTTTAGGGTTTAGGGGTTAAGGGTTAAGGGTGTTAGGGGGTAAGGGTTTAAGGGTTTAAAGGGTTTATAGGGTTTATAGGGTTTAAGGGTAGGGTTTGGGGCAGCGACAGCAGCAGGGTTGTTTCCAGAAGTTAGGATCCGGTGGGCCGCGGCGCCCAGTTTGCCCTTGCAGTGCTTGGCCCTATACCTACCTAGGGGGAACTAACGGTTAACCTTTGGGATTATAAGGGGATTCTATTACCCCAAAAAGGTTAAAGTTTACCTACTCTATAACCAAGTTACTATAAGGCCCAATACAGGGCAGCTGCAATGCTTTTTTGCCTAAACCCAAAACCCCAAAACCCAACACCCTAAACCCAAACCCTAGACCCTAAACCCTAAACCCCAAACCCTAAACCCCGATACAGGGCAGCTGCAATGCTTTTTGCCTCCCCGCAAAATAGCAAGCTCCTGGGCCTTAGGCCGTCGGAGGCTTCAGATCATGACGAGGCTTCGTCATCCTTTTGGCCTTGTGCAGCGTTTAGGGTTTGGGGTTTGGGGTTTAGGGTTTAGGGTTTATGGTTGCGGCTGTAGAGGTCTCAAAGGAGCCAAGTCCCACAGCTCAGTGGTACTCAAGACTCAAGGACTTAGGGTTTAGGTTTAAGATGTTCAGGGTCTAGGGTATCCCTGAAAATTGTAGGTCTGAAGCAGAAAAGCGGTAGAAGCCCTAAACACACCAAAGACCTAAAGGCCCAAAGCCCTAGACCCCCCCCCCCCAATATCCCAAGACGGGATTCGGACCCCTCAACCTGCAGCTCTTGTCCCCAAGCCCTGAACGCTTTCAGGGTTTAGGCTTTAAGGTTTCGGGTACACGCCGACCTGAAACCCAAAAAGACTTGACAGCCCAAGACTGACTCTGCGGGGGCCCTTTTGAAAAGTTTACGAAGTTGGAGGGGTTCATCGGCTAATGTGCGCGTTGGTGGGGGTGGGGGCCCATAGGTTTTGGGGTTTACGCAGGGTTTAGGGAATAGGGTTTAGGGTTCCCTAAACCCTAAACCCTGAACCCATAGATCAATAAGATTTGTTCCCAGTCATCCCAGTCTTGCGGCTACTCAAGTATGGGGGACCAGATGGAACCTAAAATTGGGGTCGTATCTTGGCTGACTTCTGAACCCCTTCTGAACCCCTCCTGAAAGTTTAACTTTAGGCTCCTTATTGTAGTTTCTACAAAAACCCAAAAGGTTAAAGTCCTAAGAGCCAGCCAGAAGAAAGCCAAGGTATACCCGATACTTCTCTAACCCGGTTTGAGCCGTAAACCCTTCCAAGGTTCATTTGGTCCTAAACCCTTTGTTTTGCCAGGGCCCTAAGCCCTAAGGAAGAAGTCCCGCCTGCAGCATCTTTGCAAACGCGCCGCCCGCCGACCGGAGTTCTCGCACGGTGCCTTTCTCGACGACGTGCCCTGCGTTGCGGGGTTGTAGGGTTTTTGTTCCCTAAACCCTATAAACCCTAAACGGCCCTAAACCCCAAACCCTAAACGTTTAAGGTTCAGGGTCGCACTCAGGGACTCAGGGTCTGTACCCGCTGACCCGCTGCACTCTGAAACTAAACAAATTTGGACCGGGCCAGGATATGCCCAGAAGGACGCGGTTTAGGGACCAGAACCTTTGGGTATTTCAGTTTACCGGTTCGGCGGAGTTGGGGGGGGGGGGGGGGTGGGGGGGGGGGGGGGGCGGGGGGGGGGCGGGGGGGGGGGGGGTGGGGGGGGGGGGGGGGGGGGGGGCGTCCTTGATGGAAAACGCAGATCTGCTCAAAGCCCAGGATTGTTTCCTTGGCCCACGAGGAAGCGTCTGAACCACCATTCCACCAGAAGAGTCGCCGCAACGCCCTAAACCTCAATTCTCCTGTGCTCGCCTGAACCTGAACCTGACAAGCATTACATCCCAAGCTCCGTAAAGTGCATGCTGGCTCACATGTGCGTAAGGAGGTTTACCACGTACGGCCAACCCTGAAAACCCAATAAACCCTAAACCCGATAAGCCCTAAACCCTATAAAACCCTAAACCCTCAACCCTAGAAACCCTAAACCCTATAAAACCCTAGAAACCCTAAACCCTATAAACAACCCTAAACCCTATAAACCCTAAACCCTATAAAGCCCAACAAACCCTAAAAGCCCAGAACCCCGAGCTTGAGGATGGTCAATGCCCATTTCGCACGCCGAAGCTGTTGTGCAGAGCTGCACAATACAAACCGCTGTGCTGCATCTGGAATCGGTTTCGCATTTACCAAGCGCAAGGCTTGCGCCACTTGCTGCGACCTCATCGCGGCATGGCAGTTGCGACTCTGCGCTGCCATCTTCCCTTTCCGAAAGCCGAGCGCTCCACGTTCCGGAGCCGCTCGCCGTCCTCCGTAGCCTCCGAATGGCGGAGCTGGCCAGTCGCACACTGTGAGGCTTCCGAGGTTCCCTGCACCTTCTTCTGGCCATCATCAGAAGCCATCGCCACATTTCGTGCCTTCATGGGCAAGGTCAGAAGAGAAACACCCTCCCCTTTTAGGGTGTTGGGTTTACATAGTTTCTGCAGCACCATCTCCAAAGAGCATAGTTTAGGGTTTAGGGTTTAGGGTTTACATAGGGCTGAAACCCTAGACCCTAAAAGCTCTATCTTGTGAAGGGAGGTGGCTTCAAGAGGGGTAGAGAGGGGTAGCCCCAGGTTTAGATTCCCTAAGGTTGGTTTTTTAGGTACCTACCCCCGCATGAACCCCCCACCCCCCTCCCTTAAGGACGGAGGCCTAGAGGCCTACCGCCCAAAGCCCCCAGTGGGGAAGAGCCTGAACCCTAAACCCTAAACCCTAAACCCCAAGCCCTGAACCCTAAACCCTAAACCCTAAACCCTAAACCCTAAACCCTAAACCCTAAACCCTGCACCCCTTTGTAAGGCCGAAAACTGCATGCTGCCCTCCCAAAACCAATCAACCTTTAGAGGTTTGGGCTCCCCGAAACAACGCCTAACATTCATGGCTTCGGGCTTTTGGGATTTGGGCTTTAAGGCTTAGGGGTAGGGTTTAGGGGTTTAGGGGATGATTTGGGCTTTAAGGTTTAGGGGTAGGGTTTAGGGGTTTAGGGGTTTTGTATATATATATATATATAGGGGGTTGAGGTTTAGGGTTTAGGGTTTACTCGGCGCTGTCTCTTAGGGTTTAGGGTTTGGGGTCTAGGGTTCCAAACCAAGCAGTATCGAAAACCACAATCTGGGTCAGCTGCAAGATGATGTGCCACGGCAATGATCGTGGTCCTGGTGGGGATCACAGATTTAGCTAAACCCTAAACCCTAAACCCTAAACCCTCAACCCTAAACCCTAAACCCTAAACCCTCAACCCTAAACCCTAAACCCATCATTCACGCATCCGATTCAAGCTTCAGGCGTCCGAAGGTCCCGGCATCGCCTACAAAGCATGTCCAAACAAGCCCCCCAAACGCCCTCTAAACCCTGTAAGTCCTTGCAAGCCCTTCAACCCTCAACAAAAAGCCCTAAACCCTAAACCCTAAACCCTAAACCGCCTGGGGAAGTCGCGGAAGATGCTCTTCTGCACTGCCTCCTGGGTGACCGGGTCCAGAGCCGATGTGCACTCCTGGCAGTCGCTCCAGCAAAACATTAGGTTTAGGGTTCGGGGTTTAGGGTTTAGGGTTTGGGGTTTAGGGTTTGGGGTTTAGGGCTTGGGTTTAGGGGTTTTCCGAAGATAGGGACTATCTACATATATGGCATATGTATTTAGGTAGTTTGTTTTTTGAGGGGTGGTATGTCAGTGGAGTGGGTCCCCTGTTTTGGGATGAGGTCGAGGGCCGTTTAGGATTCAGAGCTTTGGGGGATTCGGTTTTTTTTTGGGGGGGGAAGGTACAGGACATCTCCCCAGTTGGTTAGGGCTCGGAGCGGTTTAGGTGTTTACGGGGGGAGTGCACAATCCAAAGAGCCCCCTAGAGATCGCAAGGGATGTTGGGTTTGGGGAGTAGCCCTAAACCCTAAACCCTAAACCCTAAACCCCAAACCCTAAGTAGGGTTTCGGGGACATGTGCAGGCAAGACACATCCAGGAGAAGGACCGGCGGCTGGCGAATCACCATGCCTGGGTCGATCTTGAATTGGAGGGTGAAAGAACAGAGTATCTAGGGTTTAGGGTTTAGGGCTAAGGGTTTAGGGCTCAGGGTTTAGGGTTTAGGGTTTAGGAACCTTCTGAACAATGTTCCAAATTCAGGCATATGATTCTACATACGATCCTCCTACATCCAAGAAGGGAGAACAGAACATATCCCGAGACCCACCTAAGTATCCAATGTAGTCGCATGACTTCCACCGTATCCAGATATGATCCGGGTACCCTTTTTGGCGTTAGTTACGTTTGTAAGGGAGCCCAGACTTGCCAGAACCCCTAAACCCTAAACCCTAAACCCTAAACCCTAAACCCTAAACCCTAAACCTAAAACCCTAAACCCTAAACCCTAAACCCCAAAAGGGCACCACCCAGCTGCCAAGGTAAGGAGCTGGCTTGAACTTTGAACTTTACAGCTCTCATCAGAACGACTTGGGTTTAGGGTTTAGGGCTTGGGGTTTGGGTTTAGGGTTTAGGGCTTTGGGGTCCATTCAAGGTTGTGCAGGGCGAGTGACCAGAGAAAGATTGAACGTTGGAAGACTAAGATCATCGTTCCTTTCCACCCAACATGGGGCATTATGACATATCCCAAAAGCAGCTGAACCCTGAACCCTAAACCGCATGGGCCGACCGAATACAGGTGCCTTCTCGACTACCAACCACATCCAGGAAAACAATTACATCATAAACCACCCAACATAAACCTATTCCTCATAAGCCCTAGCCCTAAACCCTGAACCTGAACCCTAAACCCTAAACCCTGGGCCGATAAACCTAAACCCTTAAACCTAAACCCTGAACCGCAAAGTTCGAGGGATCATGTTGAAGCCTAACCGAGCCTGGAGGGGCATCATCAGCCTATATTTGGCAAGGCAGAGCTCCTTCTCTACGGGGTTTAATTAGGGTTTAGGGTTTAGGGTTTAGGGTTTAGGGTTTAGGGTTTAGGGTTTAGGGTTTAGGGTTTAGGGTTTAGGGTTTTGGGCTGAGGGCTTTGAGGGTACAAGGTAGAGGTCGCAGGGCTTAGGGGTCTCAATCCAGGATTCTTTCCCTGTCAAGACCTTCGTCTCCAGCTTCCCAGGGTAACAAAACGGGTATCTTCGGGATCATACAGTGATTCACCTCCCCGAAACATCCTACAGAAAGCTTACCTACTCAGTTGCTGAGAAGCTGCGAGCCAGGCTGATGAGTTGCTTCTGGCCGAAGCTGATGTTGCTGCCATCTCTGTCGACATGGGTATGGATGCCGTCCTGGCATGAAAGTCGGCGTCAGGAATTCGGAGTTTTTTGCCACCCGGTTTTTGGGTTTAGGGTCCCTATCAGCCCTGTAAACCCAAGCCCTAACCCGCTGTTGCATGCCAAGCTTCTGGCAAGGTGCGGATGAAGGGCATCAGCTGCACACTCTGCACTGCCTGTCCGGTCTCGGGTTTAGGGCTTCAGACTTGAGACCCCTAAACCCTGAAGGTTTAGGGTTTAGGGTTCAGGGTTTAGGGTGAACCCTGAAGCCTGAACCCTAAACCCGAAACCCTTTTGCAGCAGGCTTGCAGAATGTCCTCGCCTGGATGGAGCCGTCATCCCAACATCTCGTGTGTCGGGCAATCTAAACCCTAAACCCTAAACCCTGAACCGTGAACCCTAAACCCCAAACCCTTAACCCTTAGCCGCTTTTGGTGTGAAGCCTCCCAAATGCGGGCATCTGGGAACTCATCGAATGGATCGAGGTTAAAGCGGATGGTGCCCTCGAAAATCGTGGGATCCTGGCAAGTCTTAGATGCCGGGTTTAGGGTTTAGGGTTTTAGGTTTTGGGGTTTAGGGTTTGCGGACTCTGAGCCCGAAGCAAGCTACGTGATCTGAAGCATGTGGCTTCATGCTAGGAAGGTCTCTCTTAGGGTACCCCATCACCGTCATCATCCCCTTATGATGTCTATTTGATCATAGAACAACTCCCAAAGAGTCCAATAACCCGTACTTAAGGAATATACCTTAACTCATGTTCAGGTCCCCTACTATGGTTTAAGGTATATTCCTTAATTAAGGGGTGTTGAACCCTAAACCCTAAACCTTGGTCCTGAGGTACCAGGCCTACGATACGGCGCAGGGCGCGAAGCCCGAGCTTGGCGTTGTCTCGGCCTGCTGCGGCATAAGGGAATTCGGTTCCCAGAATTATATTTATATTCATATGTATATATATATATATATTTATTTATTTATGTATTTAGCATTTAGTTATTTCTTTATTTACCCTTTAAGGGACTTTATGTATATACATATATATGTATGTATGTATACATATATATATATACGAATATATATATATATATATATATATGTATATATATATATATACTGTATACATATACCCTTTTAAGGGAGTTCTTAGGGTACCGCATTCCCTCATTCCCTACTAAGAACCAGGAAGAGGATTTTGAAATGTTGCTCTACACCCGCAAAGGGCGATCGCAGCGTAGGAGACGTCAAAGAGCCCCATACCCTTTAATTATGGAATATCCTTTAAATCATATCGGCGTCCCCATCATGATTTAGGGTTTGTTTTTTAATGAAGGCGGAGGCCTTTGAGGAGGGAATCAGAAGTTGGGGGGGGGGGGGGGGGGGGGGAAACGAGGGTCTCGATGGGAAGCGGAGCGGGTTTTTATTGTCAGTATTCCATACTAAGAATATATGAGGTGTTGGATGCAATCGTGTAACCTCGCCATGCGCGGCATCCATTTCAGAATATTAACCCATGTTTTTGCACCCGGGCTACAGTATGAACCCTAAACCCTCAACCACACAGTCGAAGCCGGAAGCCTCCATACAGCCTCATAAAATCACCCGCCAGGATTCTGAGCCCTTTTCTCAACCCCACCCCCCCCAAACCCTAAACCCTAAACCCTAAACCCTAAACCCTAAACCCCCCCAAAAAAACCTCGCGGCCTCCAATGATGATGCGTCCGCTTCGGGGCTCCAAGAAGCGTAGGATGCAGAGCCTGTGGATTCGATGGATTCGGTGGTGTTGTGAAGGGTGTTTTGCTGGATTCGCCTGAGCATCCCCTCCCCTCCTTGGTAAGCCCTAAAACCCTAAAACCCTAAACCCTAAACCCCCTAAGCCCTAAACCCTAAGCCCTAAACCCTAAACCCTTACAAGCTAGAACTCTCAAACGATGACCTCAGGACATTGAGGCCCCGAGCCCCAGGATGCCCCCCAAGAGCCTAGTCCTAGTCCAGTAGCCGGTTAGGGTTTAGGGTTAGGGTTTAGGGTTTAGGTTTAGGGTTTAGGGTTTGGGGTTTAAAGGGGGAATATGCTACCCCAAAAAAGGTTAAAGGTTACCTACTCTACTACTAGGGTTTAGCCCTTAGTTTGAGGGATATTACCAGATTCTAGTCGGGATCGTCAGACGGTTGAAGGCAGATTCCGTACTTCAGGGGGTTTAGGGTTTAGGGTTTAGGGTTTCGTCGCTTCTCGATTTGTTTAGGGTTTAGGGTTGAGGGTTTAGGGCTACACGCTCTCCGCGCCCGTCTGGGAGGGACTGAAAGAACTTCAGCAAAGAAACTCCTGCTGACCCTCTCAATTCTGACTTGCCGTTCCTTTTCTGATTTATTGGGGTCCTGGTATACTTTACTAGACCCAAGAGAAACCAAGGAATGGAAAAGGGTGCCTTTTTGGGTTTCAAGGGGCTGACAAGGGAACCTAACCAGCCGGACATGTCCCATCTAAAAAGGATACCTACGTATGATCCTCTGAAACCCAATAAGGGAATATGTAACACACCCTGAACCCTAAACCCTGAACGCTAATCCCTAAACCCAAATGTCTCAAGGGGCTATATATACCTCTGGTGTCTCAGGCCAAGCTGAGCCCAAGCATCAAGGCGGTCGACTTTCCGCAGCCGGTCTTCCCCACGAATGCGCACTTGGTACCTGGCTCTTCCCTCGTTTTATATATATATATACACACATATATATATATATATCCATATGTATTCTTTAACTATTTATTTATGTATTTATTTTTTTTATTTATCTATTTATTAGTTCATATATATATATATATATATATGTTTTATGCATTTATCTATTATTCTTAATTGTTGTGTTTGTCTCGTTTTTTTTTGGGGGGGGGGAGGGGTTGGGTTCAGGTTTATAAATGTGTGGTTTTTCGGGCTTAGGGTTTAAACGTTGATTTTTTGAGGGGGGGGGGTTAGGGTTGAGGGTCTCTGGCTCTGGCTCACAGGGCTGTGGGCTTCTTCATAAGGACTTGAACCCTAAACCCTAAAGCCCTAAACCCTAAACTCCCAAAAAAATGTGAGGGAGGGAACTACAGGATGAACGTGTAGCCCTACCGAGAGGCTTGCACCCTAACAGATGATTTGAGGTTTAGGTTTAAGGTTTGTTTGGGAGTTTAGTGTTTAGGGTTGAGTGGCCCTAAACCCAAACCTTAAACCTTTTGGGGCGCTGGGGGAAGGGGGGCGGTGGGGTGGTTGGGGGTTAGGGTGGTGGTGTTGGGGGCTCTGGGGGACTTGTTCTCTCAGGAGCCCAAAACCTTCTTCTCTGCAGTTGCGAAACCCCTCGTAGGATTCTTGATTTGGGCTCTTCAAGTGCTAGAAAACACACCCTTCCTAAAACCTAAACCCTAAACCCTAAACCCTAAACCAAACCCCAAACCCTAAACCCTAAACCTCAAACACTCTCAACAGCCCAAGCTCTGCCTGTCTGGGTGGGCAGCCTAAACTAACCCTAAACCCTAAACCCTGAACCCTAAACCTGCACCGCAGTGCGGAGATTCAAAACACTCAAACTTCCTAAACCCCAAAGCTACTAATATCTGCTTAAGCACCCTCACCCCTAAACAAAAAAGAAGAATTGTCTCCTTACAACAGGAATGTGGGATTTCATCATAGTTACTATTATTACTCTCTTGATTTATCTTTGTGTTTTTTTCTTCTTCTGGGGGGGGGGGTCCTTAAACAACTAGTAGACTAAGGGCCCATAGTACTAAACCCGAAACCCTAAACCTTTAAACCCTGAACGCCAGCGCAAGCTGAGGCCGCCACGGGGTGGAATCGCGAGCGTCACCCCATGCAATACGCTCTTGGCTGTGGCATATCCTGCCCGAAGAACCAAGACCCCATTCAAGACCTTACGCGGTTTAGGGTTCCCGGGGTTGAGGGTTTAGGGCTTAGGGTGTTAGAATGCCCAGTGTTTAGGGTTTATAGTTTAGGGTGACCCAAGAGTAACCTAGGATCAAAAGGATGTATCTTTTGCTTCAAGGGGTTTACCAGGGAACCGCTGGGAATCCTAGCCATACCCCTCAATACCTTACGTGTGTGTGGGTGTCCTAATGTCTTTATGTTCCTTACAGAAAGGTCTCGGGCATGTGCACCCCAAACCCCAAAACCCCTTCACAGCAGCCAAGCTTCCAGCAGTGAGGTCTTCAATCTCCACCTTGAGCCCATCTTGAAACTCATTGTTCCACAGCTCCAACCAGATGACCTCAAAGGCATGTGGCTTCTCAGGGTTTAGGAAGGGTTTAGGGTTTAGGGTTTAGGGTTTAGGGTTTAGGGTTTAGGGTTTAGGGTTTAGGGTTTAGGGTTTAGGGTTTAGGGTTTAGGGTTTAGGGTTTAGGGTTTAGGGTTTAGGGTTTAGGGCTTGTGTCAAGCCCTCATATTGGCTTCGGGTTCCGGCATCTGGGGTCACACAAAAGCTTAGGAATTCACTAGTAATTGCTTAAGACCCCCCCCCCCCCAAAAAAAAATATATTCTTCCTTATAAATAAGGGTAATGTGGGGATAAGTAAAAATATTCTTTCCTTATAAGGGTAATAAGGGATTGTTACTTGTTATTCTTTGAGGGTTCTTAAGCAAATAGAAGTTCAGGGCTCTGATTCTTAGGCATCCGCCCTCGCACAAGGGCTCAACACCAACGCCAAGATTTAAGCCCCAAGGTTTAGGGTTTAGGGTTTAGGTTTTAGGGTTTAGGGCCCCAAGCCCCAAGCCCCAAGCCCCAAGCCCCAAGCCCCAAGCCCCATGCCCCATGCCCCAAGCCCCAAGCCCCAAGCCCCAAGCCCCAAGCTAAGCCGAACGGGTTGATAAGCCCCACATCCCAATGGTTCTGGGATCAAAGGCCCAGGAGGCCCTGATCCTTAAACGGTTTAGGGTTTAGGGTTTAGGGTTTAGGGTTTAGGGTTTAGGGTTTAGGGTTTAGGGTCTTGGGACCTAGCTCCACCGATGCCCGGATACAGGTCGCGTTGATTGAGGGGTGTTTGGGGAAGTGCAGGTTAAGGGCTTACAGTTTTGGGTTTAGGGTTTAGGCCCTTAAGCTCTTAACCCCGCTCTCTCTCTTTGAACCCGACATGAAGCCTTTAAGGCCCCAAGCCTTTAAAACCTATCACGAACCCTTACAGAGCCTTAAAACCCCAAAATTGAACCCTAAACCCACACTTAAACCCCTAGTTAAGCCCACAAACCCAGCCCTAAACCCTAAACCCTAAACAACTAAACCCATAATTAGGCCCACACACCCTTGAAACCCTTAAGCCCTAAACCCTAAACCCTAAACCCTAAACCCTAAACCCTAGGCTGCCACCACAGGGCGGCAGGAGGATTGCACAGCTCGCGTGCCATCTGCTCGGCAGACCGATTCCTTAGCTTAAAGGGGGGGATGAAGGTTTAGGGTTTAGGGTTTAGGGTTTGGGGTTTAGGGTTTAGGGTTTAGGGTTTGGGGTTTAGGGTTTAGGGTTTAGGGTTTAGGGTTTAGGCTTTAGGGATTAGGGTTTAGAGCAGGTCGAGCTTGACTTGGGGAATGGAGTTCCTGTCTCATGTCTACGATACGTCCTTTACAACTTAAGATCTGGGCATTCGGGCTTGCAAAAGCATCAACCCTAAACCCCCAAGGGGCCTGAAGGGCCCCTGAGGGCGGATGGTAGATACATGGTCCCTTGATATGGACCCTTAATCTACTATTTGCCTTAGAACCTCCCGCCTCCCAACAAAACACTGAAGACACATACAATAGATAATCATAAGAATGAGGAAGACCAATCCCTATATTGCAGTTATGAGGAAGAACATTCTGATAGTCATTGGGGAACCTTTATATACCCCTTATGTGCTCCATAAAACCCAAGGGCACCATACTTCAGAACTTGCTTAAAGAAGGTAAGGGGCCATATTCAGGAGAAGCCGAAGTTAGGGGCGTTGTATAAGCGAACTTTCACCTAACAACGAGACTTGTCAACCCACTTAAAAGGGGTATAGGGTTTACAGGGTTTAGGGTTGAGGGTTCAGCGTCTAGGGGCTTAGGGTTGCTGACGTACAACTTGGGGGGAGGCATTGCTTGTAAAATATTTGCTCATGCAGGCCAGGTGCGCGTTGTTGACGGCGATGATCTGGAAGTCCCCGCGGAGCTCAGCTAAAGCCTTGGCTTTAGTCACATTCTTTGAAAGCCTAAACCCTGAACCCTCAAAAGATCCTAAACCTTAAGCCCTCCCAGCACTGAACCCCAACAAAGGGCAGTTACTGGTGGGTACTTGCTGCTGACATATGCCTCTTCGAATTAAACAGTATAGGAGTGTAGGGTTCACAGAAGCCTCTTACCGAGACAGTAGGGGAAACTACTCGCCTTGAAACAGTCCTGGAAAATGAGGGCCTGAGTATCTACTTTATTGAGTTTGGGGTCTGCACCATTTTTTGAAGCTGGACTTGTAGGACCCTAAACCCTAAACATACACCCTAAACCCTAAACCCTAAACCCTTGAGGTTTCGGGCTTCCTTGGGTAGAGTGTGGTGGTTGGCACGCGCGGTTGAGGGTTTAGTGTTTATCCCTAAACCCTAAACCCTAAACCCTAAACCCTAAAGCCTAAACCGGGGTTTAGGGTTTAGGCTTCCGCAAACTTCTCCTTGGTCTACCAAGCAGCTTTGTTTGCGGGAGCCAGCTCCTCCCCGCAAAAAAAAACGGAGGGCTACGGCCACTCGACGCTTCTTGAGAGGTTAGAGGGCTTCGTGGGCTTTAGGTTTTAGGGTTTAGGGACAATTAGGTTTAGGGTTTAGGGTTTAGGGTTTAGGGGTTCGGGTTTAGGGTTTAGGGTTTAGGGTTTACATGGGGTTTAGGGTTTGGGGGTTAGTGTCGGAGTCCATTGGGCTTAGAGATTTAGGCGTTGTTGTTGAGGGTTTCGAGCTTAGCTGGGACATCTTCTCGTACCTACAGCTTGGTGGTCGAACCTCCGGCCTAGGAACCCTAAACCCTAAACCCTAAACCCTAAACCCTTTTTGGTTTAAAACAGCTTGCAAGGGAACCTAAGCCCTAAAGAAAAGGGAATAAGGGCCCACTCTGGGTCCTAGTAGCCCTAAACCCTAAACCCTAAACCCTAAACCCTAAACCCTAAACCGTAAACCCTAAACTCTAAAAGGGAAAAAGCGTCCACTCTGGGTGCTGGGTAACCAGAGCCGCAGGTGGGGTTTGGTCCAGAGACAAGCTGTCCTGCGGGGTGACGCCGCGGGCGAGATTAAGGCTCAAGCCATCCAAGCTCGACACGAGAAGGACCTTGCCACCTGGTGAAGAATTGGCAAAAGTTTCCTATCTCTTCAGAGAGTATAGATAGGGGATGGAAGGCTGGAGGATGTGGCTGACATATTTCGGCCCTTTTGCATCCAAACTCTTGCGTTCTGATGCACAATACCCTCAAGGGTTTAGGGTTTAGGGTTGATAAGGGTTTAGGGTTTATAATTTGGGTTCAACTAGTGAACATTTCAGAATCTCAGACAGACCACGCGCCGAAAGCTGCAACCAAATACCCCGAAGCAAGCACAACAGAACAAACTAGACTGGAGAACGAATGTTCCTTTTTTGAGCAAGCCATTCTCGGCGTATTCGAGGACATATCTACAGCATGTTGTCACTGGCTCGTCTCGAGAAATCGAGGAGTGTTAGGAAATACTGTAACCCCTGGATTTCTACTGTGACGATCACTGTGTTGAACAAATACCTACTCTTATGTCCCCCGATTCCGCGATAAAAAAACAAAAAAGAAAAACCCTCTTTAACATCTTTAGGCTACCTCATTCCTACATTCCCTACTAGGCGTAATCTAGGAATAAAAAGGCACTTTTTTCAAAAAGGGTGCCCCTTTTAGGTTCAAAACGGGTTTAGAAGGGAACCTACGCCCCTAAAAAAAGGGACTGAGGGCCTACTCTGGGTCCTAGTAGCCCTAAACCCTGAACCCTCAACCCGACTAAGAACCAGCAAGCAAGGAGACTTCCAGACTTTTGAGCCCACGAGCACCTGGGCCTCGCAAGCAAAGCTGCACGGCGGCTTCGTTCCTTAGCTGGCGGCGCCTTTTTGCCAGGTTAGCGGTTTGGGGTTTAGGGTTTATAATGTGTATAGGGTTTAGGCTTTTTGCAGCGCTTAGGATTTAGGGTTTAGCCTACTGGTTCTTAGTAAGAGGAATGAGCGGGTAATTATGTAGGTAAATGGAATCCTGGATGTGTTCATGACCGCTCAGGCGTAGGGTAGCGCAGAGGCCATGAACATTTCGGAGGTGCGAAACCACATGCGGAACCGAACCCACGAGAGATGAGAAGGTAAAGCCGCATGCACCTCTTAAATCTTAAATCTGAAACGTGATAAGTCATAAGTGTTTACCTTCCTACCGTCTGGATGTTCCAAGGCAATGTGGGAGCGCGCATGTGAGCCTGACTACGGAAGCCCGCAACGGCAATACCCCTGTGGGCCTGTGCTCGAAAATCTTCCCAGCCGACCCCAGCTGGGCTGCCGCCCAGTAGCTGGCCATTGATGCCCTGAGCAAGGGGGTCTTATTTCCTGGCCCCCTCCATCCCCCTCCATGATCCGAGACCCTCGCCCCCCTGGTGCATTGTTCAGCTTCTCAACCAACAGACAAATTGTGTCAGGATGGGTTCCCGTACTACCCCCCCCCCTTTATGCTACCCCCCTAGGTTCCCCCCGTAATGAAGGCTACTTAGGGATAATTCAGCTTAATGAAGGAAACGGGGAACCTAGGGGGGTAGGTAGTACAGAGGGGGGTAGTAGTAGGGAAATCCATGGCTACTGCTGCACGCAGCCAGCACCTGCTGCACCTGGAGGCGCACCAGCTCCTCACGGTCCACCTTGATCTGCTGGCGCACGCTGTAGTCTGTGGGCATGTCGTAGGCCGCCTGGTTCAAGGGAAGGAACTGCTTCGGCTTTACTTAGCCAGTAGTGGGCGATGGCTCATCATCTATAAGAAGTATTTAAAAAAAAGCTGGTTTAGGGCGCAGCAAGTAAGGGTGTGTTTAAAAAAACAACACACTGCAAGTGTGTCCTCGCCCTTCTCATCCCAGACACCCCGACTCGAACCCGCCTCCGCTGGCACTCGCACGAACTTCATGAGGCGCTGCAGGGCATCCAGCACGTTCAAGAGGAAGGTGAAGGTCATGGATCTTGGTTGGGATGTCCCCCCCCCCTATACTAACAGCCCTCGAAAGACATTATAGTACCCCCGATTATAATCCCTACTAAGGACTGTTAGTATAAGGGGGAACATCCCAAGCTCCAAGCTCAAAAGGCCCCCCAAACGCCGCTCTCTTTGGATCTTTCGACCTACCAAGGTCATCAGCGCCCGCAAGGGTCATCCTATGATTCCCCCAAACAAGGAGAATTCCTAACCATACTGTGAACCTGTCCGGGTAACCGTACATCCTGAACAACTTCTGCCAGATGACGGAACATCACAGAACAGGTGCTTTGAGGGCTAAAGCAGGGGACCGTTGGTTAGGTTCACACGCGCTCTCACACGCTACATGCTATGTTGAAAGGAGCGCACACCATTTTGCATGTGACCTCCCAAGCCCTACATGGGCATTTCCCTGTGTAGGGGGGCGCCGGAATACCCACCCAAGATAGTATGATCCGCTTATACCCTTCGAGAAACTTCTGATTTCAGAAACCCATGCCGGGTGAGAAGAGCCCGACCGAGCCTTCCAGGCAAGAGTCAGCAACTTAGCTTTGGAGTAGACCCTGGAAAAAAGTATATACTTTTTAGGTATAAGTCGCGATTATAGGAACCCAGAACCAAAATAAGTATTAAAGTGTAGTACTCCAAAACCCAGGCAAGTGTCCGTGCATACCCAATTACCGTCCGTGGTACTTAGCTGGGCCGTCCGGCTCTCCGGGCCAACACGCTTTGCAAAGCTGGAAGCAGCCCTAAAACCCTAAACCCTAAACCCTAACCCCTTTTTGCAACGTGCTAAACCTTAAGCCCTGCCCTAAACCCTAAAATCCCCTCAGCCCCCGGCAGGCCCTCGAACTGGCCCATCTGGAAGAAGCAGAAGCCCACGCAGGTGGCCAAGGTGCCTTCGCTGACTTGTTTAGGGTTTAGGGTTTTTAGGGTTTAGGGTTTTTTAGGGTTTAGGGTTTCTGGAAAGCCAAGGTACCCAGCGGCACTCCCGCCCAGAGGCCGCCCAGAGCGAGGAGGGCGGTGAGGGCGCCGAAGCACAGGAAGACCTCGGGCTTATAGGGTTTATGGGGGTTAGAGGGTTTATGGTTTTAGGGTTTAGGGCTTATACGGTTTCGAGGGTTTAGAGGGCTTATAGGGTTTATAGGGTTTAGAGGGCTTATGGGGTTTAAAGGGGTTCTAGGGTTCATAGGCTTTACAGGGTTTATAGGGTTTAGGTTTAGGGTTTACGACTCACACAACTCCTTGGCAGGCGTGAGGGCTTTGGGATTCGGCTTCTCAGGGTTCAAGCCACACACCCTTGAAATGTTCCCCCTTATACTTATGGGTTCCCCTACCACCCCCTCCATACTCCCCCCACCCCTAATTTGGCCATAATGACAGCTTAATTAAGGTTATTTAAGGGGGGAACATAGGGGGAGGTAGTATAGGGGGGGGAGGGGGGGTAGTAGAAACGAACGATCCTGAATGGGGATTATTACAGGAGGTACTCAAATCCCTATTGAGGACTATTCGTAGGCTTTTCCAAACCCTACCAAGGCTCGCAAAACAGCGGGCGTATCCTGAAACCCCAAAACCCTAAACCCTAAACCCTATGTGACACCCTGATCCCTTAACCCTAAACCCTAAACCCTAAACCTCCTTTTGTCAACGGCCTGGAAAAGAGATCCGAGGCCCAAGCTCGGGATTGCGCCCAGGCCCGGCAGACGTAGAAGATAAGGTACCTGAGGGCTTATAGGACTTAGGTAGGGTTTAGGGTTTAGGGTTTAGGGTTTAGGGTTTAGGGTTTAGGGTTTAGGGTTCAGGGTTTAGGGTTCAGGGTTCAGGGTTCAGGGTTTAGGGCCTGGGTTTCTGGCGGGGAACCTCTGCGACGACCATCTTGCAGGTTTAAGCCGAACTCCGCTATCTATTGCTGACGTCTGGACCCCTAATATAGAACCCCCAAATAGTAGGAATATCTTTATAATAAGGACCCCAAAAAGGTGCGCTTAATAGTAGGAATATCTGTATAGTAAGGACCCCAAAAAGGTACCCTTAATTTCGGAAAAAAAAAACTTCTGAGACCCACCTGGAGGCAAAAGAATTCTGCAGTGCTTCGGGTTTAGGGACAGAGGGTCCATGCACGCAAGTAGGGAATGCTTGGGCCTTAAAGTATACTTCCCCTATCTTGACTTTGGGGCCCAAGTGTATAATACCGAGGTACCCTAAACCCTAAGCCCTAAACCCTAAACCCTAAACCCTAAACCCTAAACCCTAAACCCTTGGGACCACAGGGGCGACCCCCGAACTTGCAGGCAGGTTGCCGTGACCGAAGCACGCTCTGCGAGTGGTGGTTGTATTGCAGCATGAAGTTGTCCTTCAAAGGTTAGGGTTTAGGGTTTAGGGTTTAGGGTTTAGGGTTTAGGGTTTAGGGTTTAGGGCTTGGGGTTAGGGTTTAGGGCCGGGGCCATTCGGGTATTTTCCGACTTTTCTTTGGGGGGCGATTGACAAAAACAGCGCAAACCGAGCCCTAAATTTAGCCTTTAGGTCTTTCTATAGGGCTTTTTCGGGTTTATCTTTATAGGGCAAAAACCCTAAACCCTAAACCCCAAACCCTAAACCCCAAACCCTTAACCCTAAACCAAGTTTCAAGTAAGTCAAATCTGTAGACGGCTCTGCAGATCGGGAAAACTAACTGCCCAAGGGGTTATCGTGCCAAGCTACTGACGTCCACAAGGCGAAACCCTAAACCCTAAACCTTGAACCTTAAACCCTAAACCCCAAACCCTAAACTCTAAACCCTGAACCCTAAACCCTAATCCTAAACGCTAAGCCCTAAACTGCAGAAGGTGTCCAGCATGCCGTTTGCACGGATGGACACGCACTGGCCGATGACCACCTGGAGCCACTCGAGGGTTCCGGGGCTTGCGGGGGGGGGGGGGGGGGGGGGGGCGGTTAGGGTTTAGGGTTTGGGGTTTGGGGTGTAGGTTTAGGGTTGGGGTTTGGGGTTTGGGGTTCAGGGTTAGGGCCCTAACTGCCTTGACTATACGACGTATCATTACGTAATTATCCTAACCCCAGAACAACGTACCTCTCCCCCAAAGAAGCAAAGGGGCATTTCAGCCTCACAGAATGTCACCCTAAACCCTAAACCCTATAAACCCTAAACCCTAACCCCAGTACCCACATTTAAAAAAAGGGTACCCTGTTGGGGCTGGTTGCTTTAGAAGTGATCCTCCAGCCAAGAAAGAGCAAAAGGGCACCAAATTGTGAGTCGGGGGGCAAGCTTTCAGGTTTCGGACTGTGCGAGTAGGGCTCCAGAGCGCTTGAGGGGGGAGTCCGGGCTTTCCCCCAAAAAATGGAACATTGGAAGGTTCAGGGTTTAGGGTTTAGGGTTTAGGGTTCAGGGTTCAGGGTTTAGGGTTTAGGGTTTAGGAGCGATTTTTGGAACCCTACGCCCGACAGACCTTCAGTGGTGCCAGCCCTGCACCGCACCGAACCTGAACTGCTACTTGCTTAAGAATATATATATATATATCTATCTTATAAGGGCAATTTAGGAATTTGTTATTTTATTATTTTTTTGTGGGTTTTTTGGGTTCTTAAGCAACTAGTAGTCGAGCAGCTGCTTGCAGGTCCTGTCCGCTGGAGAGCGCGTGTTTCGAGTGGAACACCAATGGCACAGCTGTGCCGCGATAGAGGTAGATGAAGTACATCCTGGCTTATATGCCCAAAGGGTTTCGGGTTTAGGGCACGTACCTGTATAGTATATACTTGGGCCCTAAAGCTACTGTGCGGGAACCCCTTTCAGGCCCAAAGGCTATACTATGTAGGTACAGGGGCCCTTTGGGATAGGAAGGACTTGACGTGCGGTCGTGTGACATATCTGATCATGGTTGTGCAACGTGGCAGGCATGCCTGTGGCAAGAACTTCATGGCAACTGGGTGTCAGGGATTAGGGTTTGGCTGCAGTATATACTTGGGCCTTAAAGGGGCTCCCATTTAGTAGCTTTGGGGCCCAAATATAGACTACATAGAAGCATGGACCCTTAGGGATGTGCAGCACACCATGAAACCTTCAGACTCGAGCTCCACACAACTCTCTGTGCTTGGGGCAAGGGCGAACCTGCAGACTCCTAATCCCCCAACGGCACGGCCCTTGAATTCTCAGTGGTTTAGGGTTTAGGGTTTCGGGTTTCAGTGGGGTCATAAATGCGAACCAAGCCATGAGCCAATTCGCAAAAGGCGAGGCACGTTGCCGCGTAGACTGGAAGGGCCAGGAGGCACACATGACCTTTCAACACCCCCAAAGCGGTTGCTTTAGACTGCGATTTGTGGGTTCAGGTAAGGGTAGAACTTTGTAAGGTGAGACATAGCTCCTGTCCAGACCAATCACTGAAGTTATCTTGCTTGCTGCACGACCCGGGACGAAAAACAATGTTTAAGAGAGACCTGCAAGTTGTGCACACAGCTTGATCACATGCGTCATAGCACGTGCAGCGAAAGTCAGAAGTACCAAAGTAAGCAAGAGGCGAGGCATCACCGACCTCAGCATAGCGGCAACCGCAGATCTTCAGAAAAGGTATTGAACGAACCCTAAACCCTAAACATCCCTGAACCCACAGACAGTACTTAGCTGTATTCCGAACCCCTCCTAAAGGTTTAACTCTCAGGCTCCTTCTTGTAGTTTCTACAAAAACCCGAAAGGTCAGAGCCATAAGAACCAGCCAGAAGAAAGCCAAGAGCATTTAACTCAGCGGGGCCCCTGAACATCTCAAAGCCCGAGGCCGCGCGTGTGTCGGGCCATGGCGCCGCTCGAATCTTGCAGCAACGGGTGTCGAGCGGAACAGTCCAACAGCTCAGTGGCCCACTGAAGCAAGCGATGCTCCGTCTGCCCAGGAGAGCAGAATAAGATGTCTGAATTAAGGAGTCGTATGCCTTACATCACAGCGAAGGCATACCTTACATCAGAAAATCGCCAACATTATAGAGCTTATAAGGTGCAATCAAGCATCACATGTCTGACTTTAAGGTGTATCAGGTTACGTGCCCCCTAAACCCTAAACCCTAAACCCTGAAGCCTGAAGCCTAAACCCCAAACCCTAAACCCTAAACCCTAAACCTAAACCCTAAACCCTAAACCCCTAGTGCATAAGGTACGTTCCGTTGCATTCCTAGCTAAGGGGTCTTGGGGGGAACCTTCAGTCCGCAGTCGCCTCCTGGGACGCTGTTGCGGTTTAGGGTTTAGGGTTTAGGGTTTCGGGTTTAAGGTTTAAGGTCTAAGGATTGGGGTTTGGGCCGTTCTGGGTTGCGTCTTGAAGCTGTTTTAAATAGTCTATGCAAGGGCTCCCAAAGCACACCCTAGTGTTCTGGTAGCATAGTTCCAGTTCCTAAAGACACCTTTGGCGTGATAAACCCTTTTCTGCCTCTGGACTGAAGGCAAGCCAGACTCCTCGCATCACCGAGCGCTTTCAAGTAACCGCCAAGCGCTCAATACAACTTCGCTAAACCCTAAACCCATGATGGCTTCATGCTTGCAAAGTTCAGGGTACACTGTGCACACAGGCCCGGAGGGTTGCACCCAACACTTGCCCCAACTACTCCTTGCTTAAGAACCCCACACAGAACAAAATATATATGTTTGGTCCTGCTAAGGGCAATATAGGGATTGTTTATATATATATATATGTATATGTATGTGTATATATATATATAGTGCTTTTTGTTTTGTTACTTTGGGGGGGGGGGGTCTTCAGCAATAGTGGCAAAAGCCAGAAGGAGAGTGGCCTGCTCCCCCAGGATTGCTGGGGGCCTTAGAGGGCCTTAGAGGGCTGTTGGGCCGCCTGTCCCCCAGACACGCTCCGGGGCCTCAATGCCCCAGGAAGGGTTTAGGGTTTAGGGTTTAGGGTTTAGGGTTTAGGGTTTAGGGTTTAGGGTTTAGGGTTTAGGGTTTAGGGTTTAGGGTTTAGGGTTTAGGGTTTAGGGTCTGGGGTTTAGGGTTTAGGGTTTAGGGTTTAGGGATAGCAGCCCTGGAGCCCTGAAGTTGCAGCCGCGGAGCAGGATAAAGGTCTGCGTCGTCAAAAACCCCGCCAGGAATTGGGCCATGACCAAGCCACTGGCCACCTTCGAGGATTGACTTTATACCTACTGGTAATAGGTAGGATCCTGGGTTTAGGGCTTAGGGTTTATCATAAGGACCCTAAAAGGATACCCCCTCAATACCCCACGTTCGAGGTTCCGTGTTTATACTCACTGGTTGCGGTTCTCGAGGTACCTGATGTAGCTCGTTGGGGCTCTTAGGCCCGTAAAAATCCCCATAACCAACCCTTAAATAAGTGCTTATCGTGATCGGCCATGTAATCTTCGGGGATTGGGGCACTCACGTCGCTGAGAGGAGTGGAGTCATGATAAATCAACAGGGTTTGGGGTTTAGGGCTACTATAGGAGCCTTAATGATTGAATAGAGTTCTGGGGGGGGGGGGGGGGGGGTAATTTATAATATAGTTATGTAGGGACCGGGGGGGCAGGGGGATGGCAGGGCGAGGGATGGGGAGGGGGGGAGGGGGGGAGGGGCAAAGCTTTCCGTAAATTAAATATTTGGCTTCCAAGAGGCGTTTTGAATCAATTAAACTCGGCTTGTCAGCTGTTTAGACAAATAGCTGGAATTCAGAATGATGGCACATACAATTTCTATTTATTTGGTCTTGAGAATTTAGGGTTTTTGGGGTTTGGGCCCTTTTTGTGAAGCTTCCAAGTTTAAACTCAACTGTCTGAAGCCGCCAGTACTCTGCAAACCGACAACCCCCCTAAACCCTAAACCCTAACCTCTAAGCCCTAAACCCTAAACCCTAAACCCTGAACCCTGAACCCCGAACCCCAAACAAGGTGTTGCTTTTGCTTTTTGTCTGGTGGGCTTCGGGCTGAGTTTCGGCTGCCACAGCTGAGACCCTGCCAAGGTCGTGCTTGAGTTTGACGGTGAGGAAAAACGAAGATACGATAGGGTTTAAGGGTTAGGGTTTAGGGTTTAGGGTTTAGGGTTTAGGGTTTAGGGTTTAGGGTTTAGGGTTTAGGGTTTAGGGTTTAGGGTTTAGGGTTTCGGGAGTGTAAGAGGCTTACCATCTTTTGGGCTTGTTGCTGCAGATAGCCGCTTAAGCCAAGCTGAACCCTCCACTGAACCCTCCACTGAACCCTCCACTCCTCAACCCCTAAACCACCCACCCCGCCCCTTCAAAACCGACTTGAAGTCTGGCCAAACCCTTCAGCTGGTTTCGGGTTCAGGGTTTAAGGTTTAAGGTTTAAGGTTTAGGGTTTAGGGTTTAGACCCAACATCATCTCATAAATCGGCTCAACCAAAGCCCCAAAGACCAGCAAACCCCCCAAAAAGCCGATGGCCGGTTGCTAAGGCCCTGACGAGCGTGTCGTCCACCTGACAGTGGGGTCTCCCTCAGAGACTCCAAAACCCCTTAATTAGGGAATGCACCTTAAATCATAATAGGACCCCGACAGTTGCCACGACATGCCCCCAACCCAGATGATAGTTGGATACGTCGCTGGCTGGGACAGAGAGTCATGCCCAAGAATGTACCCAAGAGGTTTCCCTGTTACTCCTAATATGGCCCTCACATTCCCTTAGAGGATCTTTGAGAAAGGGTCCCCGAACTCAAGGGTACTTGGAGGTTCATGGTACTTATGAACCAATTATGACTGTACTTAGCTGTACTTATAATAACCATAGTAGGGCACTTAAGAGGCTTATAAGGGGGGTCATAAGTACAGGCATAATTGGTTAATAAGTACCCCTAAACCCTAAACCCTAAACCCCAAACCCTAAACCCATTGGTTAATAAAGTACCATGAACCTCCAGTAGGGTTTAGGGCATTTTCCCGAGGCGCCTGAAGGTTTCTGTGGCCGGGTTTAGGGTTTAGGGTTTAGGGTTTAGGGTCCGTTAATATAGGGGCCTTAATCATTAAATAGTGTTGTTTTCGGGGGGTTTATTTTTGCATGACTATATAGGGGCCATAGGGGAATACTAATAAGTAGAGATTCTCCGACTCCAACTATACTACGAGTTGCTCAGACGCCTCAAGCTCGCACAGCTACTGCTTGTCAAGCGCCCCCGTTACTTCAGACGAGGAATACTGGCACGTTTCGCTTGTTGAGGGCGTGTAGTTTATAGGTTACTCTACGCCTTGGCCATGAACATGAACATAAGAACATATGTGGGTTTCCGAAAATAGGGGTACCCTTTTTGGGGGGTCCCTTTTCGAAAGGGATTCTATTCTATTTAGGGTATCAATGGGGGTACCCCTATTTTGGGAAATGCCCATTGTAAGGACCCAGACTCTGAAAAGAGTCAAGCACTTCCGCACAGCGCAGCGCCTGCTTCATGTCGTAGGACAGGCGGTTAATGAGGCGGCCGACAGGCTGCTTGTCAAAGAACCTGCGCGCGCATTTGCTAGAATGCCAGCCATCGTTGTCAGCATTGCCTGCTTTTATCTTTTCTTCGCAGCTTTTTTCACAGCTGGATTCAGAGTTTAAGTTTTTTTTTTCTTGTTTTTTTTTTTGGGGGGGGGGGGGGGGGGCTATAAACCCGAAGCTCCAAAGAAAAAGGGCAGAAGGTAAGGGACCACAATAAGGGACCCTGTCACTACCCTTCAGTGGAAACCCTTAACCCTGTAAGGGCTTTGGGCTTGAGCTTTCGGGTTGTAGGGGGTTAGGGTTTAGGGTTCGGGGTTTAGGGGCTTCGGGGTTTGGAGATTTAGGGTCGTGGGGTTTAGGGCTTAGGGCGCTTAGGGCTTTGAAAGTGCCATTCAGGGCAAGTATTCAGAACTGCCGAATGCGGCTTTTTCACTACCAGTCGGTCTTGCTACACATCCGCGCTCATTTGCACTCAGCGTCTGCACCCAACATGGCAAAACAAGGAACATGTTGGAGCCAGTGTAAGTGGAGGGGTTTAGGGTTTAGGGTTTGGGGTTTAGGGTTTAGGGGAGGGCTCGTCATGACCCTCTTGTGAAGCTGCCTTGTGGCATTTTCAAACGGACTTGCGAGCTGTCGGCACACATGCAACTTCCCTACGAAAAGCATCACGCGATCGCATACACCTTTCTGCATCCAGGCTTGTATACCCTAAACCCCTAAACCCCCAAACCGTAACCCCTAAACTCCCAAACCCTAACCCCTAAACCCTTTTTGCATCCGGACTCCCGTGGGTGCTGCCAGAAACTGCCCAAGCACAGGCTCCCAGTGCTACTGACTGGATTCCCATCCTCTAGCAACCCCTAAACCCTTAACCCCTAACCCGCTGAACCCTATAAATCCGAAGCCCGAACAGGGCCACTAGGCGCTTCATCCCGCAGTAAGGGCCCCTCCCCCTAGCGTTGGCTTCTTCAGGGATTAGGGTTGAAGGGGTTAAGGGCTTAGGGGGTTTTTGGGGTTTTTTTAAGGTGAGAGAAACTCTAGCTATTGCCTTTCCATGGCTTTAGCACCAGAAATTGCCTTAACCCGAAACCTTAAACCCTAAACCCTAAACCCTACACCCTGAACCCCTCAACCCTAAAGTGTACCCAGCGGTGGGCAGAGGGCCTGTCGATTGGGGCGCGGAGGAGGCTGGTGATGCAGCTTTCGTGGAGCTTCCTTCACGCTGCCGTCGGCATTTAAGTCGAGGATTGAAGGGAAGGGGATTTCTGTAGGGAATGCGATTTCTGTAGGCCTGAAAGCCTCAACCCGAATGCCTGCTTGATTTGGGTGCCTTGAGGCTTTAGGGCGTTAAGATTTTCTAAGTCGCTGAAGGCCCGAATTGTTGTATAAGAGTTTAGGGCTACGGACAGTCCTCTGGACAGTCTGCTGGACAGTCCTCTGAATCTGCCAGGGGCTCCCTTCGCTTAATGTGGGCTGTCCTCGCCGAGGTAAGGCCAACATTCACTGTGGCAAGGGAGGTTATCATGATGCAGACCTCACCGGAAAAAACGCAAGCTGGGCTCAGGGGCTTAGGGCTTAGGGTTTAGGGTTTAGGGTCGCTTAGGGTCGTTTAGGGTCGTTTAGGGGCGTTTAGGGTCGCTTGGGGTCGTTTGGGGTCGTTTGCGGTCGTTTAGGGGGGTCGTTTGGAGCCGTTTGGGTCTGAGGGTGGTTCAGGGAAGCTGAGGGCCGACAGGGCCGACCGAAACCTCAGGTTCGACACGGGGTCGATGGGAGTTGAGCCTGACCCTGTGGTGAGCCATGCATGTGTATTGACATACATACATACGCACCCTAACCCTAAACCCTAAACCCTAAACCCTAAACCCTAAACCCTAAACCCTAAACCCTAAACCCTAAACCCTAAACCCTAAACCCTAAACCCTAAACCCTAAACCCTAAACCTTAAATAAAAAAATGAATACAAATAAATAATTGTACGTACATACATACATACATACATACATACATACATACATACATACATACTATATACAGGTACACACACATATATATATATATACATGTATATGTGTATGTACATGCATACATAGCTTACGTAAGAACATGGCTAGATACGCGCACATGAGCCGGAGACTTGTAAGGTGGGGCTGGCGTCTGAGCTCGGCCGGTTTACGGAGCTGAGGGTCTTGCACTAGCCTCCTCGAGTCGACACTGCTGCGTTACAAGGACGGCCCTTAACAGCCTCTGAAAAATAATCGTTTAGGGTTTAGGGTTTAGGGTTTGGGGTTTGGGGTTTGGGGTTTAGGGTTCTGAATATGATCCTCTTAAACCCAATCAGCGGAAACATGAAATGTCCCCAGGGGCGTGGCTAGGTTAGTGTCTGAGTTTAGGGCCAAGAGCAACCTGGAGAAAAAGGGGGTGCCGTAAAGGGGCTGATAAGGGAACCGCCACCCTACAACAAGGGAATAATGGCCTACTGGTCCTAGTGTCTGAGGTTGTGTGTACTACAACTTCGGAAAGCCTCATGGTCAAAGAGGTTCAGAAGGTTGCCCTGGGTAGTGGTTCTCGAGCTTTCCGCAAACAAGGCTCATGGCTCGTCAAACTTTGTTGTGGTTCGTCGAATCATTCTTGGCCGCACACACACTGAACCACCATGCATATCTTCATCATTTTCTATACATGAGCCCTGCCTTTCACACAATGTGCCTGGGGTTGCAATGTACTGGGAACAAAAAGGACTTGCAGCATAAGCTAACCTACTCATAAACCAATTTCGGCCACTGTTAACTCTGCTTATAGCTTGGGGGCCCCTCCCTGTAGCCCTGCATGTGGCAAGTTCCATCAAGGCACACAGCAGGCTGCCACAGCGATGACCAAGCGCTTTCTGGGCTCACACGCAGGGGTTAGGGTTTTGGGTTTAGGGTTTGGGGAGATGAGATTCGGGAGGCTGGGTGTTGGGGAAGGCTGGTGTTGCTCAATGCGGCTTTAGAGGGGAACTTCCCTACTCCGACCCAGGTTCGGGGGGTAGCATAGAGGGGGGTAGTAGGCGAACCCATCAACAGTCGAGGGAACAAGGGTATCACCAGGGATCCTAGCGCTGCAAGATGTTGGCCTAAAGGGTGCAATTCCCGAGCCGGCTTCCTGATTTCAACCAGCGGCACTGAACACGTGGTTCGTAGACTCGATCCATGCCCCTGCTGCCTTTGTTCTGCCGTGTCCTGCAATTGTGAAACCTGACAGCATCGGGCCATGAAATCCTCCCCAAAAGGCCCAGAAGCTGACACCCGAAAACCGTCTTCTAGCGCCATCAGCCCTATCAACCTACGGTCCCAGCGTCATGAAGACGAAATCCTGCACCTCCGGATTCACCACCTTCCACAAAAGACTGCGGTTTAGGGTTTAGGGTCCAGGGTGATTCACGTCCTCCGAGAAAAGACTCCAGTACCCGCTTCACCAGACCCAAGAGTAACCTAGAAAAACAGAGGCTGCCCCTCTTGCTTTGAAGGGGCCTTGCAAGAGAACCTAAACTCCCCAAAATCTGGGTCCTAGTTCATCTGGGAAGACGAAAATAGATTTCAAAAAAGGATTCTGCATCAGAGGGAGGATTGTCGTTTCTGAGTCCAGCTTCTGGTGCCGTGCGGGGTGCCAAGAATCGATAAAGGGGGGAAGTTTGTTTCATTGCCTTGATATGAAGTAGGGTATATATTTCTTGTACCCCCAAAAGGACACCAGGTATATACACTCACCAGTTTTAAAAAGGAACCTTATATACACTCACCAAAACAGTAATATAAACCCTGCTTCATTTAGGGTTTAACCCGGGGAGGCAGGACGGAGAGAGGGAGCATGCTAAACGTCATCTTCTTCAAGTTACCTTCCAGCTGAGAAGGAGATGGACACGGAAAGGGAGAGGGACTGATAACGACAGAGACCACGTCTTCCCCTTTGAGACGAGACAGGGACACCGCTAAACAATGCCAAGACATAAAATGGGCGAGGGATGCAGACGCTTGACGCTTGATTTGTCATGCCATCGTATGCCACTCACTGCCACTACACTATCCTATGCCCTTACCGCCGCACAAAAGCCATGGGTTCACGATGTATGAATTCTTGCACGTTCCTTAAACGCAAGCTTGCGAAAGCGCACGATCGCATAAGACCTCCCGTCGCCAAAGCAAGTCTCGCGACAACCCTAAACCCTAAACCCTAAACCCTAAACCCTAAACCCTAAACCCTAAACCCTAAACCCTAACCTTAAACCCAAAACCCTAAGCCCTAAACCCTAAACCCTAAACCACCCGAAGTCCCTCTCGACCGAGCCTTGGTATCAATCCACACGGCCAAGACCAGGCTCTCTTTGAGTTCCTTGGGAAGAGAAGCTAGGGTTTAGGGTTTAGGGTTTAGGGTTTAGGTTTAGGGTTAGGGTTTAGGGTTTAGGGTTTAGGGTTTAGGGTTTAGGGTTTAGGGTTTAGGGTTTAGGGTTTAGGGTTTAGGGTTTAGGGTTTAGGGTTTAGGGTTTAGGGTTTAGGGTTTGGGGTTTAGGGTTTAGGGTTTAGGGTTTAGGGCAACTATACTAAGCTAGGATGGCCCGCAAAAGCCTTTGAAAATACTCCTACGTATAATCGGGAAAATGAAAACATCCCCCAGGGCCTACCTGGCAAGTCAGAGGCTCTGCTTTATGAGGTTGCGGACTCATGGTTTACAGGGTTTTTTGTTCAGGGTTTTTTCGGGTTCAGGGTTTAGAGGGCTTGTAGGGTTTAGAGGGTTTTTAGGGTCTAGGGTCTATAGGGTTTACGCTGAAGGTGCTGTTTTGGCTGTTTAAGATGGTAGCGCAAGGCACACACTCCTAAAGCTAAAGCTCAAGCTTCACAGTAATGTAGGTGAAGACCTCAACTGCTGCATGCTAAATAGTTACATGTAACCACGGTTACATGGGCAACTTCTTAGAGGGACTTTGTGTGCCTAACGCAAGGAAGTTTGAGGCAATAACAGGTCTGTGATGCCCTTAGACGTCCTGGGCTGCACGTGCGCTACACTGATGCGCTCAACGAGTTTACAATCTTGCCTGAAATGGCCGGGTAATCTTTTTAAAATGCATCGTGATGGGGATAGATCATTGCAATTATTGATCTTCAACGAGGCATTCCTAGTAATGCGCGAGTACCTGGCTGTAGGCAGCCTCTGCTCATCTTATCCCAAACCCTCATTCGCTCCTTTTCGGACCCTAAATCCTAATCAATGTAGTTCAGACTGGTTCCTTCTAGTGGGCTTGGCCTGCAGGGCCATTGGGACATGAAGAGCCTTCCGGCTTATGAGGCTTGTGGGGTGGGCGACCGCCCTAAACCATCGAAAGGTTCAAAAGGTTCAAACGCGGGCATGGTAAGGGTTTAGGGTTTAGGGTTTAGGGTTTAGGGTTTAGGGTTTAGGGTTTAGGGTTTAGGGTTTAGGGTTTAGGGTTTTAGGGTTTAGGGTTTAGGGTTTAGGGTTCTCAGGGTTCAGAGTGCAGGGTTTTGTTCTTGGACCAGGGCCTTTGAATGAAGAATGGGTGTGGCAAGCCTGCTTTCTAGGGCTTTTAGGGGGAATCGAGTGTCCAGGACACGGCACCCATAAAGACACGGTTTAGGGGTTAGGGTTTAGGGTTTCAACAACGAATCTCGAGAACTACTCATGTACCTTGGCTGGGACAAGCTGCCATGACGGCCCGCAACGCCACGGCTCCAACAAGAAGAAAAAGGTTAAGCGGACCTGGGAAAGAAAGATGCTCAAGGAATGCCTCTTCCAGGATAGGCGAGTATCTACAAATTGCTGAAGAACCCCCCAAAAAACTAAACGACTCTTCCTTATTAAGGGTAATATGGGGATTATTGATTTTTTATAGTAGGTATACCCCAAAATATCAAAATGCGTGGGAGCAAGGCAACCAAAAGCTCTGAAGCCTAAGTCGTGCATCGAAATGCTCAGTTAGGGCCCCCTTGATGATTTCAGGAAAATTCCTTAATTCGGGGGTATTGGGCTCTTTGGGTAGGTCATACGGGGCCTTATAGGGGGTGTAAGAACCCATCCTGCCCGAAGTAAGGACCGCAAGAAGCCGTGTAGGCTCCACCCTAAACCCAAAACCCGTTTTTGCAGCCGGACTGAGGGAAACCCCAAATTTAACTCCCCGCTCCTCTTGCACAGCCTTGAATCAGTATCACTAGGGGCTCCAGGGGCAGCGGCAGGGTTTCGAGTTCTTGCTCGTGTGTGCGCTTTTTTTCTTTGGTTGGGGTGGTTTAGGGTTTTGGCCTTAGGGAGCCTCTCCATTCGCACAGCCCCCAGCCCCCAGCCCTACACCCTACACCCTAAACCCTAAACCCTCAACCCTCAACCCTAAACCCTAAACCCTAAACGTACGCAGACTGTCGGTGAGCAAAAGTCGAATAAGGAAGCCGGTCTTCGGGTGTTTCGGGACCTCACAAGCAAACCGGAGCCCATTTTTTCTCAATCATCATGGAGCCTTACATCGCCACGAGGGTTTAGGGTTTAGGGTCTAGGGCTTAGGGGTTAGGGTTTAGGGTTTAGGGTTTAAGCTCAGACTCTGCATGTCAGCAGGCCCTGAAACGTGGCGGATTTCATACGTCCACTACACCCGCAAACCCACGAGCATACTCGACCTTTTCAAGCCGACAAACGGGAAGAAGCAATCCATAGTCATCCCGAACTGTCTGATCCATGTTTGAAGTTGTACCAAATGAACAAACCCTACACCCGAAACCCTAAACCCTAAGCCCTAAACCCTAAACCCTAAACCCTCAAGAGACCTGCGGCTTGCAGCCACCACGAGATCGAATCCCAGGTGATGTTCTCATGGACCTCCTCTTCACGAAGTAGCATACCTCCCAACTGGCCGTTTGCTCATAGCCGACCGTTTCGGGTTTAGGGTTTAGGGTTTCGACTCTCACACTCGCACCAGGCCGGCAAGGGCTTCGGTTGGTTTTCGCTTACTTTTTTGCCGCGCCAAGCAGACCAGCATAGCCCTAAACCCTAAACACTAAACCCTAAACCCCTAAACCAGCATAGACCAGCCATACTGCAGGGTAACATTTCGGGACGCCCGATTTGCTGGGAGTGTGGACGCGAAGCCAGTTTCAACCTCAAGAGCCTACCTAACCCATTTTGCAGAAGTGCCCTTTGCTTCGAGTCCGAGGTTTAGGGTTTCGGGTTTAGGGTTTAGGCTGGACACCCAAAAAGGGACCACTCCTTTTCATACTTTGGGGGTTTGGGTGCCTCTAAATGGGCCGTCCTCTAAGTTGTGTCTCATTTTGTCACCCGCATGGCTGACGCGACACTGAGGGTTCACGCAAGAACAGCCAAATTAACAGGCTTGGACCGATTTTGTTGAAGCGACAGTCAAGGGACTCTGAGAATTCTGAAAGCACTACACGAAGATTGAAACGACCTGTGGGCTGTCAGGGGTTGAAGGAAGGACGGCGACGGCGATCAGAGCTGCTAAAAACCATCGCAAGAGCCTAGAACGCTCGTCTCAGGCTCTGGACACTCTAATGCGCAATGAGCCTAGTCCTCAGAGACTAGATGGACCTTGCTATGATATCAGCGTGTCAACTCATGCCAATTTGGTGCCCTTTGCCAACAATAAACTGCAGAAAGATGCCTGCAATCGCAATGACCTGTGCCACAAGACTTGATGGATCTCCCATGTAATCCCTCAAAGGGTGGTCTAACAAAAGTACATTACGAGGCGCCTAATTCTTTAGTCAGAACTCGTACAGAAAGTTGGAGGAAGCGCCGTGTTGGGTATGTTGGCAAAGCGCACCTCCCTCGTCGTTGGCCTGCTGGGCGAGCAGCACGCTCTGGGCTGCATCGGCTACGGGCGCACTCGCCTGTCTCAAGGTTGCTGGGATGCTCGGCCCTCCTTCTGCATCATGCTTGCATGTGTCCTCGCCTGGTTAGACCCGACTGACTGGTACCAAGATGCTAGTGCTCCCCTGAACCCTCTCACCCTAAATTAACCCCAAACCCTAAACCCCAAACCCTAAGACCTAGCTAAACCCGACACACCGAAGCTTCAACCCCTGAGCCAAATGCTACATCCGTCACCCCTTGGATTCCGAAGACGGTAGCTACCAAGGTCCCCCGTCCTAAACCCTAAGCCCTAAACCCTAGTTCCCCTCCTAAACCATAAACCCTTAACCTTGATTGGAACTATCGTTTCGGATAAACTACTTGATTCCCCAAGGGTCCATGCACCTATGTGGCATATACTTGGGCCTTGAAAGGCTTCCCCATACAGCAGCTTTAGGGCCCTAATATCTACTACACCCCAAACCCTAAACCCTAAACCCTAAACCCTAAACCCTAAACCCTAAACCCTAAACCCAAACCCTAAACCCAAACCCTAAACCCTAAACCCTTTTTGCAACTGGGCCTGAGGACTAGCCCTAAACCCTAAACCCTAAACCCTATCCCACACAGGCACATGGACCCTTCTAGGGGATCGTACTTACTCGGTGCCGAGGGCCTGTTCCCCATCCAATTCATCATCGATTGGCTGCTGCTCTATGCGCTTGAAGGCCTCCGTCTCCTTGTGCCAGGGTTTAGGGTTTCGGGTTTGGGGTTTAGGGTTTACAGGGTCTAGGGTTTATAGGGTTTAGGGTTTACAGGGTTTGGGGTTTCGGGTTCGGGTTTAGGGTTTCGGGTTTAGGGATTCGGGTTTAGTTTTGTTTTTGCCACCCGCAAGGGTTTAGGGTTGAGGGCTTAGGCTTAGGATTAACAGGATCACTGGAGTTTGGGATGTAGGGCGTTAAGACTCGAAACCTTTAACGCTAAACCCTCAACCCTCAATCCAGCCTATCACCACGCGTTTCAACGACTCCCCGAACCCGTGGACAGGCTTCGTGTTACCCTAAACCCTAAACCCTTTTGAACCCTAAACCCAACACCCTAAACCAAGGGCTTCGGGGTTAAAGGTGCATCCTGAGTATCAGGGACCTCTATATTGCATGCTGCCAAGCTGGCCAGAAGTCTACCTATAGGGTTTAGGGTTTGGGGTTTAGGGTTTAGGGGGAACTTTCGTATCCGGCAGCCGACAGCAGAGTTGTTGTGGTATCCGCCCAAAACCGAAGGTTGCCGGACACAAACCTTGCTACACCGCCCGCCTCGAAAGACTCATCTATCAGGTTTGGTAGCCCAGTAACCATATTGGAACAAGGGTACTCTTCTTGGGTTTAATTGCAACCTAGAACCAAACAAAAAGGGGGCAAAAGGGTACCACTGAGCTGCCAAGTAGTACATGCAGCAGGGACGGTTTAGGGTTTAGGGTTTAGGGTTCAGGGTTTAGGGTGGGTTTACATGCAAGCCAGGCCACCATCACCTCTGAGGGGGCACCAGCCTCGACCACGCAGCCGTCTTCCTCGAAAGTTTGGCTTGAGTGCTTGAGCTGAAAAGGTAGGGGGTTTAGGGGGTTTAGGGGGTTTAGGGGGGTTTAGGGGGTTTGGGGGGTTTAGGGGGATGAGGGGGTTTAGGGGGTCTAGGGTTTAGGGTTCTTACCATCTTTGCCTTCTCCTGTTGTACTTCTGTATGCTGAAACATCTGGGTGTGGGTTCTCTTTGCGCACGGCCTCCCTGTGCCCTACACCATAAACCCTTTTAGCCGTAAACCCGAACTCCTGCTATGCCCTAAACCCTAGACCCTATAAAACCTAAACCCTAAACCCTAGACTTGCAGGACTACGTGTACAAGTTGTCGAACCCCAGTTGTTCCATCTCAGGTCTTCGGGCTGAGGGCAGTATAGGGATCTCTATTTCAATGTATATACTTTATACTGCATGCATAGAGAGAGCCCCTTTCCCCCCCCAATCCCCCAATTGGTAGTTCATGAGAATTCCCTTCAAGGCAGGGCTTTTTGTTCTCCTTGGTGCGGCTTGGCTTGGCTCCGCCCGGCTCGCTAGGCCATTTTTTCTGGGTGTGGTTTGGCATTTTGGTGCGACCTGGCTTGGCTCTGCCTGGCTTTGAAGCAAGGTACTGAGCCTTATGGCAAGGGCTATGCAACAGCAATCGCGGCTTCCGTTTGATGGTGCGACTATCCGACCGTTGGAACTCATACAGCCAGGATTATGAACACAGGAGGCAAGTGCTGCATCTTCGGGCACAAAGTCTAGAATTTCTTGACATCCGGGATGACCCTAAACCCTCATCTCTCTAAACCCTCTCCACCCCAAGCCCATCACAGAACATCGGCTTGCTTAAACCCCCTAAAATACATTAACAAAAAAAAAACAACAACAACAACAACAACAATCCCTGTATTGCCCTCATAAGGAAGAACATTTTCATTCGGGGGGGGGGGGGGGGCGTGGGGGTGGTGGATGTTAAGCACAACCCTAAACCCTAAACCCTAAACAGGGGTTTGCTAAACGTGACCTAGCTGCGAAAAGGATGATGCGGTCGAAGTGTTGCAGACGTGCCCGAGCCGGCCTTGCGATGTTGGGTCTTGCTTGGGAGGGTCATGGGTAGTTTTTGGTAGGGTTTAGGGTTTAGGGTTTAGGGTTCAGGGTTCAGGGTTCAACGTTCAGGGTTCAGGGTTCAGGGTTCGGGGTTTAGGGTTTAGGGTTTAGGGTTTGCTTGGAGGGGGCGTATATGTACCCATAACAGGCTTAGAAGTAGAGTCGCCATACCGATAACTTATATAACCCTAAACCCTAAACCCTAAACCTTAGACCCTAAACCCATGAACCTCCAAGTATTGTTTCGACTCCGAAGTCCTCACCCCAAGTGCTTAAAGCTGGCACCCCTAAAACCCTAAACCCGAAACCCTAAACCCCTAAAACCCAAAACCCCTAAAACCCAAAACCCCTAAAACCCTAAAACCCTAAACCCTAAACCCTAAACCCTAAACCCCAAGCGCAAAGCTTGCAGCATCCCACCAAGTGGCTGCGTCACCACGAGGCGAGTCCTTGAAGCAACTCGGGAATCCGGGCTCTCTCCACTTGAGGATGGATAGATATCATAAGAACTGTAGGCCATAGTGTTTAGGGTTTAGGGCCCTTAGGGTTTAGGTTTTTTAGGATGGATATCATGAGAACTATAGGCCATACCTCAACCCCCAACATGTGTAAAATAATAGCCCTTTTCAGGGTTTTCGGCTGTTTTTTTTTACATACTTTGGGGGTCCAGGTAGTGTTTAGGGTTTAGGGCCCTTAGGGTTTACGGTTTTTAGGGTTTTGAGGTTCAGGGCTTAGGGGTTTAGCATTTTGGGGTTCAAGGTTTAGGGCCGTTTAGGGTTTAGGATTTTTGGTTCAGGGTTTGGGGCTCCCGGGCAACCTCACAACGAGAGGAGTCAACAGTAAAGAGTATGCTTCGTCTTGGCCGAAATAGGGCTCGCAACGACAGCCCGCTTTGCTTTACTTCTTTAACATCTCGAGGTTTTCACGCTCCGATCGCATGAAGAAGAAGCGGAAATTCTGAATTCAACCAACCTGAACACACAAACGGCCTAGCAATCACAAGATCAGGGGCTGGCGGGTCGTGAAGGTTACCCCAGAAGATGGCCACCGCAACAAGACACGGCTTTTCGGTTCTTTGAGTACGTGGCGAAGAAGCTACTTTTTGCTTAAGAACCACCCCACAAAGATTGATTTCTTCCTTACAAGCCAGGGCAATATAGAGAATTCTTATTTGGGGAGGTAACCCCGAAGGTTTTCAAGCAAACTTTTTCATGAGAAGGGGGGGGGGGGGGTGTCTTTAAATTCTCAAGCAAGCTGCCGGCCGCGCATGACAGGCCCAAGAAGTAACCTCACAGCCGGCATAAAGCTTTCCTAGACCCAAGGAGAAACCTTGGAATACAAAGGGTGCCATTTTGGTGCGCAACCCTTGAACAAAGGGATATAGGCCTACTCTTGGTCCTAGTTTTGCGAATTCCAGAGGGAGCAAGGACTCTTCTGGGCTACGAAGTGGTCTAAAAGCAGTCATGCATGCTGAAGTTCATGCAGCTCGCTGATCGCTGTTGTGGGTGCATGAAAGCATGCATTGTGAAGTCACTAGCAGGAGGCGAACATAGGGGCCTTAACAATTCGAATAGGGTCTTGGGTTTTTTTCGCATAACGATATAGGAACCATAGGGCATTGCTATTGGTATTTTCCGACCCCTATAGTAGCGTGAGGTGACAACAACAACCAGCCTGAGACCCACAAACCTTGTTGGCTGCCCCTGGCCAAGGCAGCCGGCGAAGAAGTTTAAATTTCCTATTGTAAGAAAAACCCTAAGCCCTGAACCCAGAAAGTCACAAGCAGCAAAACATATCCTGCAGCCAAGTCCACTCAGTGAAGATGTGCTGACCTCAGTGCAAAAGTTTAAGAAACTAAAAGTACTGGAAAACAACATAATATTGGTAAGGTTACTAGGGCCACCTAAGAACTTAATCTCTAGTGGTGTCACGTCTAAATGCATCTGTCACCTCTAAATGCATCGGTCGCCGACACTGCTCAAGAACGATGAAGCTCCGAGATGAACTCAAACCGGCAACGGGACGAATCAGATTGCAGACTTGGGATGTTCCCTTTGAAGCTAACAGTCCTTAATGTTGCACCCGCAATATTCTAGGGGGACGCTATTATGAAAAGTTTTCCGGCTATTCAGGATCTGGACCCTTTGTTTTGGGGGTCCGCTATAATGAAAAGATTTCGGGCCGGGCCTGTCTTTTTGAGGGTGTCAGGAAGGCATAAGCTTCTCGAGAAAGAGAGATACTTGAAGCCTGAAGCCTCGACCTGTCCAGGATCTCCGACAATCTTCTTTTTTCAGGGCGCCTTTTCTTTATAAATTCCTTACTTAAAACTAGATGATTCCATAGGCGAATCATATCCGGAAAGGGGGTACCTTACGGAGGCCTCCGGACACACTTTAATACCTTTGTTTGGGGGCCCGCTATAATGCAAGTCTCCCGGGGCCAGGGGCTCAGTCCTTCGGTTTTCAGGAAGGCATAAGCTTTCTCGAGAAGGAGGGATACTTGAAGCCCTCTTCGACCTGTCCAGGATCTCCGACAATTCTTTTTCAGGGCGCCTTTTCTTTATAAATTCCTTACTTAAAACTAGATGATTCCATAGGCGAATCATATCCGGAAAGGGGGTACCTTACGGAGGCCTCCGGACACACTTTAATACCTTTGTTTGGGGGCCCGCTATAATGCAAGTCTCCCGGGGCCCGGGGCTCAGTCCTTCGGTTTTCAGGAAGGCATAAGCTTTCTCGAGAAGAAGGGATACTTGAAGCCTGAAGCCTCGACCTTTCCAGGGTCGCGGGGTAGCTTAGGGAGGCTCCGGACCCCCCCCCCCCCGACTGTTTGGGGTCTTTTTTTATTCAGGCTCGCGACTGTTGGGGGGGGGGGGGGGGGGTTACATTATTAAAGCAGGTCCAACATTAGTAGGGATTATCGTAACCCACCCTGTTATAAAATCCCCATAAAGGACTTTCTTTAAAATGGGGAACCAGTCTAGCACAGGACATCATGGCTCCAAGCGTATTGAGACCCCAAAGCCTGGCTACACCGGCTACAGTCCTGCGCTTTCATTCATGAACCCGCCCCGAAAGCACGTGCCTCGATCCTCCCAAGCACCCTCGGCAAGGACAATAGCAAGGATGCGGAAGGGATACACAAAATTTCCACTTACCCATACAGTATATACGTGGGCTTAGAAGAGGCTCCAAGAGACTTTCGGGTTTAGGGTATAGGGTTTAGGGTTTGGGCCAACATACCTACTTCTTGGGTACATGGGCCCTTATAGGGATAGACGGGGCCATGCTGGGAAACCAAGAGTTAGGGTTTAGGGTTTAGGGTTTAGGGTTTAGGGTTTAGGGTTTAGGGTTTAGGGTTTAGGGTTTAGGGTTTAGGATTTAGGGTTTAGGGTTTAGCGTTTAGGGTTCAGAGGGAATTCTCAATTAAGCCCAAAGGGCCTGTCGGACCATCCACTGAGGCGAAGGGGTCATCGATGAGCACAAGCTGCGCGGCCTCTGCCGTGGATGGCTAGGGTTTAGGGTTTAGGGTTTAGGGTTTAGGGTTTAGGGTTTAGGGTTTAGGGTTTAGGGTTTAGGGTTTAGGGTTTAGGGTTTAGGGTTTAGGGTTTAGGTTTTTTTTTTGGCCACCCGCCCAGCTGACTCAGGGGAACGCGCTGCAGGGCAAGACGCACGTTGGTTTAGGCTTTAGGGCTTAGGGTTTCGAATGTTTTCTAAAGGTCACCGAAACCACGCCACGCCAGGTGCTCCCCACACCAAGGACAAACCCTAAATCCTAAACCCTAAACCCTAAACCCTATAATCAATGCACGTCAAGGAGCCCTGAACTTTAGGCCCTGGACCCTGAAACTGCCAAGCGTGCTCCGGTTCCTCCCTCCATTTAGGGTTTAGGGTTTTTAGGGTTTAGGGTTTATAGTTTAGGGTTTAGGGTTTAGGGTTTAGGGTTTAGGGTTTAGGCAGTACCCTGCCTGCCTGTGAGATCCTTAAGAGTAAGATCAGAAGTTCGCGTCGCAGTAGTATATCAGAGTAGTACTATGATATTCAGAGTAACAATATAGTCACAATCCCGAAGTTCATTTTGCGAATTCAACTTCCGAGAGGGGATTCGGCGTCCGATGTTCTGCTTCGTTCTGGTCTTGCCTGTTCTGTGTCACCCTCTTGTCTGTTGCGTGTGCTTAGCATGTCCTTCGGCTGGAGATTCCCAGAGGATCGATGCAGGCGATTGTCAAAATTTGGGATCCGTTGTAGGAGTCCTGAGTATCGGAAACTCTACGATTGGAGTTCCGAATCGACGCCCATGAAACAGTACACTGCTGCTTGGCTGACTTCTGAACCCCTCCTAAAAGTTTAACTTTTAGGCTCCTTATTGTAGTTTCTACCAACACCCAAAATGTTAAAGTCCTAAGAGCCAGCCAGAAGAAAGCCAAGATTTCAAAAAGGATTCTGCATCAGAGCCTAAACCCTAAACCCTATAAACCCTATAAACCCTATAAACCCTATAAACCCTATAAACCCTATAAACCCTAAACCCTAAACCCTGGATAATCTGTTAATTTCTGATGGGTGGGCCCCAGCGCAGCGAATCCAAATCTTCTTTACACACATGCGCTTTGGCACCTATGTGGGAAACTGGAGGATCATAAGAGCTCGTGAAGAAACGTGCCTGTGGGGAGGGCCAAGAGACTCCAAAACCCTCAATTAAGGAATCGCCCTTAAACTGTGTAATCGCAACCCGAATATGATTTAAGGCATCTTCCTTAACTAAGGGGTTTTTGGAGTCTCTGGGGGGACATATATACGCACGCCCGAAGCTCCAAACCCTGAGGTGGCCAAAAACCCTAAAGCCCTAAAAGCCCTAAAGCCCTAAAACCCTAAAACCCTAAAACCCTAAAACCCTAAACCCTAAAACCCTGAACCCTAAAACCCTAAACCCCTAAACCCTTTTGAACCCAGGCTCTGGGCATCAGCTGGGACTCTAAACCCTAAACCCTAAACCCTAAACCCTAAACCCTAAACCCTAAACCCGGTCTACACAAGGCGCAAGGGTCACAGAGCCGCCCGCAAGTGCAAAACAAGCTCATCCTTCAAAGTCGCTCCCCGCGCGGTTCTTAGTAGGGAATGAGAGAATTAGGCCTTACAACCATATATATATATATGTATATGTACCCTTTAAGGGACTATATAGGGTACCTCATTCCCTCATTCCCTACTAAGAGCCAGCCAGACAAGGTACAGCCGCTTCTGGGTGCACCCGGGGGGTTGTTTTGACATTGTGGCCTTTTCTGGAAGAGCCGACTCATAAACCAAAATGGTAGGATTAGCCCCCCAAAAAGGGGCCACAATGTACAACAACCCCCCAACAGGCCTAAACCCTAAACCCCAAACCCTAAACCCTAAACCTCGCAGGTGGGTAGTAAGTTGAGTCTACATAGCACCTCTCATGTGCTACTCTGCGCTACTCTCGCGTTCATTCTCAGTTTGCTGTCAATGCTGGAGAATTCACTAGAGGCTTGGTCATAAAGCCCTCTCTCTCCATCTCCTCTTCCTTAAATACCCTCCCTAAACCCTAGCCTAGACAACACTTCGCAGCGCCCCTCCGAAAGGACTGGGCAAGGAATTCTTTGGGGTTTAGGGCTGCCCAATATGACATCATGTTACCATGCTCGCCTCAACACAACCCTTGCACATTCACAGCTCTCCAAAACCCGATTCAGGGATGTTTGCGTCAAGAAAGCTTACCTTGGCCATCCAATCCGTCGTTTCCTTTTCGATGTCCTGGCTCTTGCTCTGGACCTCCTCTAAGCGCTCAAGCAGGAAGTCGATGCGGGTCGCCTCCAAGTGGCTGACCAGCTCCTCTTCTAGACCCAAGGGTTTAGGGTTTAGGGTTTAGGGTTTAGGGTTTAGGGTTTCGGGTTAAGGGTTTAGGGTTTTGGGGTAATCTAGACATGAACAGGGAACAAAGGGTGCCCTTGTGGGTTGCAAAGGGCTTGTAAGGGAACCTGAAGCCAAAAGCAACAGGGAATTTAGGGCCTACTCTGGCTCCTCTTTGGACGAGAACGACAATGTCTGGTGCTCGCGATCGCAGTACTTCTGGAGGCTCCCTGAACTCCCATCAAACTTCCATACACTTCCGTCTTTGAAGACGACTTTGTCCGAAAGCACTTCGAAGCCCTGCCGGCCGGAGATCACATCGTACATGCCCCCACGCAGGCGCAGGGCGAGGTGTAAGGTGGACTCCGTTTGGATGTTATAATCTAACAAGGTCCTTCCGTCTGCTAATTGCTTCCCGGCAAAAATGAGCCTTTGCTGGTCGAGAGGAGTGCCTTCGATGCGCTGAATGGCTGCTTTCACGTCGTCGATAGTGACTGGTGGTGAAGAGTTCGGATCGTAACAGAAGCTAAGCCTCTTGCATCACATCACAAACAACTGATGCCGAGATCCCGAGAGGCCCGAGAGCATCAACTTGGAGCTTTCTGAGATCCCAAGTGATGCAAGCGTGGCCTCCATAGGTAGCTCTTGGCCGTCCCTCATGATGGCGAGTCTCCCGGGGCTATATATGGTGTCTAATGGAAGCCGCGCAAGAATGGTCGAGATGGTGTCGAAGGGTGTGGCATCCAGCGTCGTTTCTATGCCAAAAAACCCACTGTCAGCTTGAAGGAGCAGAGGCTCTGCACTGTTGACAGAAGGTTCTGCTGCTCAAGCTGGATGGCCTCAGCTTGCTGAATCACCTGAAGCAGCGACTGCTCCTTGATGCAGAACGGCTTCTTCTGCAAGGATGCCCGCAACAACTGAATGTCCACTAACATGGGTTGGAGCAGCGGACAAAAGGGCGACAAACGAGTCTACGCAGTGGCTGAGAGCCTGAACCACGTTGTAACGCGCTAGGGGGTAGGTGAGGTGCCGTGGTAGGCTGGGGACTTCCAGCCAAGAACATGCTAACAAGAGCCCTTGACAGAAAACAGTAAAAGGAGTGTTCATTGTCTGCCACGCGTTGCTCTTCTTGCTGCTTGAAATGTTTTTCTGGGCGTGCCAGATAGATGCCCTATCCTACGCAACAATGGGGAAATGCATCTTCATCCGCATCTGGTGAATTTTCTGGGCTCCGAAGCGGAGTAAGATACAAAGGAACCTAACCCCTCCGAGACAAGAGTTCACCTGGGCATCCTACTGCTTAAAGTGTCAACCGCGCCTGTTTCATGGACAGCTGTATATGTAGCTTACGACCAGAAGTCCGTCACGCCCGGAGTTGTAGTGCGTACCCAGAGAGCCCGAAACCCGTCCTTGAGGGACATACCTTAAGTCATGACTATATGGCTTCAAGGTATACATGCAACTCTTTTAGGGTTGGTTTAGGGTTTAGGGTTTAGGGTTTAGGGTTTAGGGTTTGGGGTTTAGGGTTTGGGGTTTAGGGTTTAGGGTTTAGGGTTTAGTGGTATTGTGCTCGCTGGGGAAGGCATTTCAGGGCTCTTCATGCTGTCGGGCTTAGGGCCACAGGACTTCTGACCCCAACGCCTCCATGTAGGCAGCGCGCGCCAAAGCGACTCGTGCACGCTGTCCTGCTTGGTACACGTTGCGTTGTAGGAACTCGTGGTGCGTACAGTAGGTGTTGAAGGTTTGGGATCTTAGATGAGAACCTCATGTTGGGTAGGTAGGTGTAAGGCTGAGGACGAAGGGGGGACGAGGGTGAGACTCTGGTTTACGGGTGTGTCACTCTGTGTGTGTGTGTGTCGTGACTTGCTCACTTTGAACCACGGCACCCTCTCTCTGGGTTTCAGAATCCCTCCCTGTCGCTCTCTCATTCCTCCTTCTGTTTCCCCCGAAACATCAGCAACTCTCTCCCTCTTCGGGTTTGGTCTGGGGTCCCGAAGTCTGATTGGCACGTCCTCCACCCCGAAACAGGCCAGGCCAGGCCCAAACCCCAAACCCCAAACCCCAAACCCCAAACCCCAAACCCCAAACCCCAAACCCCAAACCCCAAACCCCAAACCCCAAACCCCAAACCCCAAACACCAAACCCTAAACCCTAAACCCTAAACCCCCCCCCCCCCCCCCCCTCCCCCGATCAAGGTTTCGTTTCGGCTTCTTTTTTTGCTGAGGGTATATCTAGGGTTTACTTACTTCTGGAAGCTAGACATTGGGATTTTGAAACTTATAATATGAGTTCTTAAGAGGGATTATCATGGGGGGGGTTACTATAATCCCTATTGAGGACTGGTAGGATAAGGGGGAACATCCCTACCCTAAACCCTAAACCCTAAACCCTAAACCCTAAACCCTAAACCCTGAACCCTGAACCCTGAACCCTGAACCCTGAACCCTGAACCCTGAACCCTGAACCCTGAACCCTGAACCCTGAACCCTGAACTCTAAACCCAACACCCAAACTAAACACCCCTGAATCACTGAAGCCCGGCTCGCCTCCGGAAAGTCGGATGCCAAAGGAGCCGATGGTGACCTTCAATCCATGGCTGTCTAGACGCAGGAGTAACTTACTTAGGAATAAGCACACAATCTTAGGGTTTGGGGTTTGGGGTTTAGGGCGAGACCCAGGAGAAACCTAGGAATACAAACGGGCACCCTTTTTGGTTTTCAGGGGATGATACAGGGTAGCCCAACCCTAAAGAGAGGAAAGAAGGGCCTACTCCGGGTCCTATCTGCTGCTGCAGGGTTCATGGGTTCCCTGCGCTTAAACACATGCAACTCTAGCCAAGGCGGTTTAGGGTTTAGGGTTTAGGGTTTAGGACCCCAAACCCGGAAAATGGTGGGGCTGTGGCTGTGGAGCCCATCATGCTGAAGCATCGTGGGTGTAGGGTACCTTGCGTACCCCAAGCCTTCTGCTGTGTAATTAGGCCACTTATGCTTCTAGGTTATTATTACTGTAAAAGCACTTTAAAGGAGTATTAGGCTTATTAGGCAACCTATGAAAAAAACGTTCTGAAGGTTTTCGAAGCCTCCTTGTAAGGTTCTTAAACTGCCTGCAACACAGGTAGGTTGCTTTAGTCGGGTCCAGACCTCGAACTTCAAGTTTCTACCAAGAGTCCGATATGTCTACGAGAACATGAACAGCCCGAGTCCTAACCCTAAAGGGCTTAGAGTTTAGGGGCCTGGGCTTAGGGCTTAGACAGCCGCCAGACACAAAACCCAACAAGCCACACACACACACACACACACCCACGCACGCACGCACGCACGCACGCACGCACGCACGCACGCACGCACGCACGCACGCACGCACGCACGCACGCACGCACGCACGCACGCACGCACGCACGCACGCACGCACGCACGCACGCACACACACACACACACACACACACACACACACAGAGAGAGAAGCCAAAAAGGCCCTTGACCCCCGCCTGATCACCTCCCGGCAAGATTTGGAGGTCAGCGGACAAGCCAGCAGCATGGATACACTTGTAGTAGCCTTGAACGACCAGCGTCTCGTGTTTTGGGGGGCTGGGGTGTTGAGCCTCTCTCATGGAATATAGGGGCCCTCCCCCTAAACCCACAACCCCTACACCCCAAAACAATCCTAAGCCCTGTAAACCCGTTTGCAGCTGGACTCCTTGCTGCCAGGAAGCCCTAAACCCTAAACCCTAAACCCTAAACCCGAAACCCTAAACCCTAAACCCTAAACCCTAAACCCTAACCCTGAACCCTAAACCCTAAACCTTAAACCCTAAACCCTAAGCCCCTTTTGGGGAGATGTCGACGGGCACTCTGGGCTTTGGGTGCTGCTTCTCGCCTGAACTTCGATCCCGCCACGGTTTCAGCGGTCCAAAGAAGACACCTAATTCCCAAGTTCCCCAACACCAAGAACCAGAAAGTAATCGATTTTCTGGCAAAAGGCCTACAAATTGGTGGTCTAGGTGGAGTTGGGTTTTAGGGTTTAGGGTTCGGGAAACTACCACAGCGAAGCTCAGGGAGTCTTGGGGAGAGGTTGGTGCAATGCTGGCACGTTTGAAGCTTTGCAAGTGCCCCGTCCGCGCCTTACCTGAACCTGCAACACTTCAAAGGCATCAGATCTAAACCTTAGAACTTATAAGCTTAGAACGTCAGATTTTTCTCGGATCCCTTCTGGGCTTGCCACACCAAGCCCCCCCCCCCCCCCCCCCCCCCCGGAGAATGAAGACTGCAGGCTAAGCCTTTTCTGGCCCCGAGCCATGCTTGTCTTTGCAGGCTTTCCACACCCCAACGGAAACAAGCCCCAAAAAAAACAAATAAGTCAGGGTTCGGAATTTAGGGAAGACTCTGGAGTTCTTCTTTGTTGGCATCTCCCGAGCTCAACAGCGCGAAGCGCCACCCGAACCCTAAACCCTAAACCCTAAACCCTAAACTCTAAACCCTAAACCCTAAACCCTAAATCCTAAACCCTAAACCCTAAACCCATTACAAAACAAGAGCCCTAAACCCTGCTGGGGCAGCGGCGGTCATGGTGGAGCTGCTGCTTCATGATGACATTGTCTCGGAGAGTGCCCTCAAAAATCCAAGGCACCTCAGCCACCCAAAACCCGACTCAAGCCCTAAACCCTAAACCCTAAACCCTAAACCCTAAACCCTAAACCCTAAACCCTAAACCCTAAACCCTGCGGGGACGTGGGCGGCTGTTGCTGAACCAGAGGCCAGAACAGCAACGAAGTAAGGCAACTGGCGGATGCCCCCTCATGCCAAAACATGTCTGAGTAGCCCCAAGCCCCACAACCCTACATCACATAACGCCCCTTCTATAAGAATCAGAACCCCCCCACCCCCCCCCCCCCCCTGTTGTCCCATAGTTCGGGGTAGTGCAAGCACGTGGTTGCAACCTTTACCCTAAACCCTACAACCCCCCCCCCCCCCCCCCCCCCCGGCCCCTAAATGAACCCTGAATCACCCTAACCGCCCAACTCTGTTGACTTCGGGCTTCTAGGGTCTAATCCTGGCAGGATGCAGTACGGACGCCCGTGTTCTACTTCGAAGGTTTGGGGCATTTCGGGTGAAAGGGGCTTCGGGAGGTTTATAGTTCAGGGGGGTTGAGGGTCTAGTTTAGGGTTTAGGGTTTAGGGTTTAGGGTTTAGGGTTTAGGGTTTAGGGTTTAGGGTTTAGGTTTTGGGGTCTCGGCAAAAGGGTGGCTCCTAGGGCAGCTCTATAAATCCCAAGGGCCATTCAGGGGCTCAGGTTTAGGGTTTAGGGTTTAGGGTTTAGGGTTTAGGGTTTAGGGGTTAGGGGTTAGGGTCTAGGGTCTAGGGTTTAGGGTTTAGGGTTCCCCTGCCAAGAGCTGCCGGAGGGCTTGTGCGCAGTAGGCGACATGGCCAGCGGCGGTGTCGGGAGCTTCGACAAAGCCGGGACCTGCAGTCCTCTGCAATCTGAGGATAGTTTCATGGTTAGGGTTTAGGGTTTAGGGTTTAGGGTTTAGGGTTTAGGGTTTAGGGTTTAGGGTTTAGGGTTTAGGGTTTAGGGTTTAGGGTTTAGGGTTTAGGGTTTAGGGTTTAGGGTTTAGGGTTTCATGGGGCCTTAATACGGTCCCTTACCTCGCTTTTATTGAGGTTCTGAAGCCTTATAGTAACAGTCCTCACTAGGGATTACAATAGGGGGTACTATAATCACGCTTAAGGATTGCTAGTATAAGGGGGAACATCCCAAGGTTTAGGGTTTATAGAGTTTAGGGTTATAGCATTGAGGGTTTGAGGGTTTGAGGGCTTCAGGGTTTTTTAAAGGTTTTTTTTCGCTTAGGGTTACAGGAGTTAGGGTTTTAGGGTTTGGGTCAAATACAAAGGGTGCCCTTGTTGGCCTTAAATGGGCAATAGAAGGAAACCTAAACTCGAAAAAAGGGTTTATGGTTTAGGATTTAGGGTTTAGGGTTCAGGGTTCAGGGTTTGGTCCTAGTATATCGGTGCTGCGATTCTAATGAGCACGGAGACATGGCAGCAACGCCGAATGCCGCCGCGGCCCGACGTGTTAGCCCTGAGTTCAACCGCCCGTGCATGCAAGCTCAGATACCCTAAACCCTTAAACCCTTAAACCCTTAAACCCTTAAACCCTTAAACCCTTAAACCCTTAAACCCTTAAACCCTTAAACCCTTAAACCCTTAAACCCTTAAACCCTTAAACCCTTAAACCCTTAAACACTAAACCCTCAAATGAACCCTTAAACCCTAAACCCTTTTTGCAACAGGCCCTAAACCCTAAATCCTCAAACCCTAAACCCTAAATCCTCAAACCCTAAACCCTCAAACCCCTAAACCACGATTTTCGAGCGGTCCCGTTCAAAGGGTGGAGCTCCCCAAGCAGAGTCTGCAAGAAGGTGCCTTGGGCCCGCGGGTTCGGTTAACTTGCTTGAAGGTTCATGGTACTTATTACTTGGGGTAGGTTTAGGGTTTAGGGTAGTAGCTAATTAGAACTGTACTTGTAACCCACTTAGAAGCCCCTTAAGTGCCTTAATAGGGTTATAAGTACAGTTATAACTGGGGCAAAAGACTGAACCCAAATTTAGGTTAGGGCTTAGGGACGCTAAACCCTAAACCCTAAAACCCTAAATCCGATGCGAGGCGGCTCCGTCGAGACGAGTGCAGTCGTTCTTCATAGGGAACTTGGGGATTGGGGGATTTCGGGTTGGCATGTTCCCCTCCACGGCCGAGGTTGAGGGTTTAGGGTTTAGGGTTTAGGGTTTAGCCCATATACTAACAGTCCTTCATAGGGATTAGAGTATGAAGTCCTACAATCCCTATAAAGGACTGTCAGCACAAGGGGGAACATCCCAAGTATCGGGGTAAGCTCCGGGTTTCGGGTTTAGGGTTCAGGGCACCTAACTCCGGAGTTCCAGAACCAGAATTTAAAATTTTGGGATTTAGGGTTTAGGGATTAGAGTTTAGGTTTGGAACACCTTCGGAGATACCCATGACAACACGGTATCATTCGCAAAGTGCAGGGGCTCATAAGCGCAACTTTAACTACTATTTGCTTCAGATCCCCCAAGAAACAAAGAAGATTATCCCTACGTTGCCCTCATTAGGAAGAAAATTGGGGTTATAAGTACCACAAGTGTGGCCGCATAAAGCCCAAACAAAACCTGCGCCTGTACCTCAAACCCTAAACCCAAAACCCTAAACCCTAGATGCTGCCAAGGTAGACCCTAAATGCCGCCAAGGTGCTCTTGCCCGAGCCAACACGTCCGATTATCCCCACGAGTTCCTGCAGTTGAGGGAAGGATCTCTGGAAACCCCGTTTCCCTGCAGTTGGGGGAAGGATGTCTGGAACCCCTTTAACCCCTATGAAGCCTCGGTTTCCTAAACCCTAAACCCTAAACCCTAAACCCTAAACCCTAAACCCTAAACCCTAAACCCTGAACCCTAAACCCTAAACCCTAAACCCTAAACCCTAAACCCTAGCCCTGAAATTTGGGCGACGTTGCGGGTTGAATCCCGGGCCCTAAGGCCAAATACCTCAAACCCTCGGACACCTCAACCCTATAAACCCCAGAAACCCTATAAACCCTATAAACCCTATGAACCTAACCCTAAACCCTAAACCCTATCCCTAAACCCTAAACCCTAAACCCTATACCCTAAACCCTAAACCTGAAACCCTAAACCCTAAACCCGAAACCCTAAGCCCGAAACTCTAAACCCTAAACCCTAAACCCTAAACCCTAAACCCTAAATCCTACACCCGACCCTCGGAAAGCGCAAGGCTTAGGGCTTTAAGCCCTCAGGACACTTTCAGGTGCAAGGGGCTCTACTGGACCCCCAACTTGCCGGACTAACCACCACTCAGACTCAAACCTTCCGGCATTCGACCGCCATTTCCCCCAAGGCTCAAAAAGACAACCCGAAACCCTAAACCCTAAACCCTGAACCCCACACCCTAAACCCTAAACCCGAAACCCTAAACCCTAAACCCTAAACCCTAAACCCTAAAACCTAAACCCTAAACCCTAAACCCTAAACCCAAACAGACCCTCGAATGGCCAGGCAGCCCCCTGCGGCACAGCGATGTCCAAATCTTTCAATACAGGCTTCCTCGGCTCAATGAACAAAGTTTGGGGTTTGGGGAATAGGGTTTCGTGTCCTCAGGTTTGGGTTTTAGGGTTTTAGGGTTTTAGGGTTTTAGGGTTTTTGGGTTTTAGGGTTTAGGGTTTAGCCGTTTCTGCTATCCAAGCCAGCCTTCAGAGTGCCAGGGCTGCGTGGTAGGGCTTGGACTCGGGGATCCCGGACTATGGGATGGTAGGGAAAAGAAGGGTTTAGGGTTTAGGGTTTAGGGTTTAGGGTCTAGGGTCTAGGGTTTAGGTCAATGAGGGTGTAGGGACAAGGGATTAAGGTTGGGATGTTCCCCCTTCTAACAGTCCGTAACAGGCACATAATATGGGGGGGGGGGGGGGGTGCTATCTGTTAAGGACTGTTAGTATAAGGGGGAACATCCCAAGATTCAGCCCCGATGTCTACGAGTCCATTATACGGTTCTGAAGGGAAGAACCCGAAACCCTAAACCCTAAACCCTATAAGCCTGCCATTCATCCGAGAGGGCCAGGGCTTAGGGGATGAATCAAGGTCTTGCTTGGGATGTCTCCCGTTATACTGACAGTCCTGAATAGGGATTATGATAGGGGGCGGAGGGTTTAGGGTTTAGGGTTTAGGGTTTAGGGTTTAGGGTTTAGGGACTGTTCGTAGAAGGGGGAACATTCTGTTCCCAAGTCTTGGCTCTAGAATCCCGAACCAGCCAGCCAGCCCCCCCTAAACCCTAAACCCTAAACCCTAAACCCTTTTTTTAAACCCTAAACCCTAAACCCTAAACCCTAAACCCCCCCCCGTCAAACCATTGCAGAGGCAAGTCTCGCCCCTGAGTAGGCGAAGCTTCCCATAACCCGAAGGGCTGGTCTGTTCCTTTGGAGCGGATTTGAAGGCTCAAAAAAAAACCGCAAACAAAATCCTAGTGTCAACAGAGGGGTCGGAATAACTACTCATGATTTTCCCTTATGGTCCCTGTATTCATATACTACAATATGTACACTCCCCAACCCTGTTCTAATCACTAAGGCCCTCATATTATAGGGCTATGGAGGGAGTAGAACCCGTGGAGCTTGAAAAGTTAATACCACATCAACCCCAGCAAGTCCGGAACCCTGAGCCCTGAGCCCTGAGCCCTAAAGCCTAAAGCCTAAAGCCTAAAGCCTAAAGCCTAAAGCCTAAAGCCTAAAGCCTAAAGCCTAAAGCCTAAACCCGAACCCTAAGCAAATGACTGCTTGCTGGCCGAGGGTTGTGTGTTCGAGTCATTGCCTAAACCCTAAACCCTAAACCCTAAACCCGAAACCCGAAGCCCAAAACCCAAAACCCCAAGCCCTAAAACCTACCCACCAGGGGCAAAGCGTGACAGCTGCAAGGGAAGCGCCCCCAGCGAGATGCGTGAGGCGAGGTGTCACTTAAGCCCCGGCCTGGCCTGATATTCGGAGTGTTTTGGGGTACGGGACTTGCCTTTTTGATCACTTGCTTGCCTGAGGCTTGAAGTTAATATACCCTAAACCCTAAACCCTACCCTAAACCCTACACTCTAAACCCTAAACCCTAAACCCTAAACCCTATACCCTAAACCCTAAGTGAGTTCATGGGGTGCCCACCCTCCCCCGGCCCCCTCCCCCTCCCCCTCCCCCCCATTTTCGAGAGGAGGGGAAGCAAACAAAAACACCCAAACCTTGCCTGCGCTGCCTAAAGGGCGTAGGGTTGAGAGTTTAGAGGTTTAGCGTTTAGGGAGTAGACCCAACCCGCCCGATTTCAATCTCAATCTCAATCTCACTCTCTCTCTCTCTCTCTCTCTCAGCCGAAATTCCCCCCCTAAGCCCCAAAGTAGTTTTTGGTTGTCTTTGCCCCAACACCTGGCCTTTAGAGCCTAACTTCCGAGCTATAGCACCCAAAACCCTAGACCATCTCCCTCTCTCCCTCTCTCCCTCCCTCCCTCCCTCTCTCTCTCTCTCTTCTTCTTCTTCTTCTTCTCCTTCTTCTTCTTCTTCTACGGGGCTTGAGGAACCCCGGAGGGCCCCCCGCGCACTGGGCTCTCTCTCTCTCTCTCTCTCTCTCTCTCTCTCTCTCTCTCTCTCTCTCTCTCTCAAGAAACCCTAAACCCTAAAACCCAAACCCTAAACCCCCTGTAAACCTTGAATCCTAACTTCCTTGTTGCAACCTCAGCCCCTACTTCGTGGGCCTTATGGCGCCCCCTAAACCCTAAACCCGAACCCCTAAACCCCGTTTGATAAATTGGGTTTGGAGGCTTTGTAGGTTTAGGTCTAGGGTACTCTGAAAATACCGAAGACTCACAGCTTTTGGGGGTGTCTTGGGTATTTCGGTTGGGGGAAGTCTTGGTGCTGCCCATCTTGCCCCAAACTATCCCAAACCCTAATGTGAGAGTCGCTTTTTTAATTGGGGTGGTAATAGTAATATTCGCCGGGCCAGAGGGCCCCAGCCGAAGACTACTTTCCATTACGGGAGGATTTCGGGCCGATGTATGTAAACAAGTCTATATAGGGGGGTCCGGTGATAATAATAATAATAATAATAATAATATTGGGGTGGTATTTGTAAATTTTTTCCGGCCAGGAATTGAAAATTTTACTGAAAATGGCTTAAGAGTTCCATTGCAGAGAAGACTTTTGCAGCAGAGCAGGACAGCACACAGACCAAGTCGGGCCGGCAGAGCAAAAAGAGCTGCAGAGAGCAAGCAGAAGCCGTCAAGACAAAGCAAAGCAGACCCTGACAGCTGACCCCCCGCGACCCCCAGACCCCAGACCCCCAGAATCCTCATAATTGACACCCCGCATTTTTCCACCCCTCCAAACTCCGGGGACCAAAACAAGATTGGGGGGAACATTACACCCCAAAAAACCCATAAACCCTAAACCCCAAACCCTGAACCTTAAACCCTAAACCCCAAACCCTGAACCCCAAACCCCGTACCCTGCACTTAAGGGCCAATGCAAGGATCTGGCTCCCCGCGGCGGGCTGGCGAACCACGCCCTCCGGAACAACGCTGAGGGTTTAGGGTTTGAGGGTTTAGGGTTTGGGGTTTAGAGTTTAGGGCTAGGGTGGTTTAGGGTTTAGGGGTTTAGGGGTTTAGGGTTGAAGGGCTTCAGGGCTTAAGAGTAAACAAGCACCGGGTTCCGGGTCCAAGGTTCGCGCGCGCGCACATGCATTACATAAGTCACAGTCGCTACCAGTTGCCACTGAACACACCCTAAACCCGAAACCCTACCCCCTAAACCCTAAATCCTAAACCCCAAACTCGACCCTACAAATCAGAAGGCGCCCAGTTTCTGTTTCAGGGATTTCAATCAAATCCTAAACCACAAACCCTAAGCACAGTGCCCAACTGGCAGCGGCAAGAGTCGCTATCGCACAAGACCCCACCAACAACCGAAACCCTTACTTGGAAGCTCCTTTGTCTTCGTTTGTCTACCTTGTCCACATAAACCCACCTTACTTACCCTACTAACTAAAGTCAACAGGTCTTCCAAGCACTGGTTCATTGAAGGCGCTTGCTTTTTTTGCCACCCGCCTGGTGTCTGCACCGTGGCCCCTTAAGAGGTTTCTGGAAATACTCTTGCATCATTCCTCTTGAACCAAATAAGGTGACATGTACATCACAAAATGCCCCAAGAGCCTACCCAGAAACTCGTATCGACTCGCGGAGATGCTAGGTTCTGTTGTTGGGAAAATCGCTGAGCGACATGGCGGCCCTCGCTTCCGGCCTACACTGGGGACCCAAACAGTAACAAACCCGGTGAACCCCCCAACTAGAATGTCAGAACCCCCAACTTTAGGTATTTTAGGGTTTAGGGTTTAGGATTTAGGGTTTAGGGTTCAGGAGAAGGGGGCCAAAGCCTGGCACCCAGCGTGGCTGAGATCATTAGCAGGTTTTACCTGCCATCTCACCAGTTGTAGGGTCCCAACAACCATAGCAAACACCGTGCTTGTGTGGCTGGCTCATATCTGAGCAAGATCTTTTTGCATCCGGGCGAACTCTAAAATGCTTGGAGGTTTCTAACGTTGGACCTGGAGCTCACGGAAACTGTCGCTGACGACATGGAGTCAACAAGTGCCTAGATGCATCGCGCGTGAGAGCGTGCACACGCTGGTTTAAAAATGTCGCGGAGCACAGCAGAAAGTAGATCTTTGTGTCAAGTTCCAGCTGCAATCCAAAGTAGTTGCTTCACCGGGGGGCGAGCGTCATCACAGCTTATTGAGACAGAGATAGCAATTCAGAACGAACTGCACTCAACGTTAGCGAATAAAGCCCTTGAGATCGTTTCAAAGAGTTCTCGAAGTTCTCGATGTTCTCGAGGACTTGCTGTTAAAGAGTTTGCAGCGCTGCACAGCGATGGCGATGACACCGACCGCGTAACCTAATTAGCTCTGAAAGAAACCCTACACCCTAAACCCTACACTTTCAGTTACCAACAGTCATTGAGTCATGCTCGCAGCCCTTGACAGCGGGGCGTGGCAAACAATTAGTACTACCAATTGCATAAGAACCCCCTCCCAAAAAAAAAATCCTTATAAGGGCAATGGAAAAATTCATTGTTTTCGTTTTTGGGGGTTCTTAAGCAAATAGTAGATTAGAATGAAGCCGTGAAACCCAACAGGTGTTGAGTGACTGGCTTGAAAACACCTGCGTACTCAACGAATGCACCCGAGAATCCCAAGAACAGAGCACAAAACCAGAACCACAAGCGTCCGAAAGACCAGGACCTCGCAAGACCTGGACTTCGCGCGACCCGACGCCTGTCCAAAATGAACGAGACGACCCTGCGCCGTCAGCACAACGGTGCTATGCCTTAGGCCTGCCACGGCACCTAGACCCGGGAGTAACCTAGGAACAAAAAAGGTTTCCTTTGTGGTTTTAAGGGGATTATAAGGGAGCCCCAACCCTAAAAGAAGGAAAAAAGGTCCTAATCCGGATCCTAGCCCTAAACCCTAAACCCTAAAAAAAAAAAAAAAGGTCCTCCTCCCGGGCCTAGGCACTTACCGACTCCAGGTCGGAGGGCACGTTGCACTGGCCATGGCTGTTGTCCCCGAAGCAGACCTTGGATGGCCCCTTTTACAGCCCTCCTAGGGTTTCGGGTTTAGGGTTTAAGGTTTAGGGTTTAGGGCTTAGGGTGTATGAGGGTCCGAGGTATGATCCTCTTAAACCCAAGAAGGAAAAAGTGTACGTGACATGTGTCCTTCAAGGGCCCACCGAGAGACAAGACGACCATTCTCCTTCAGGACGCATGTATGAGAGCAGCCGGCAGCCACGCCGGTTGCTGGTCCGAGGTTCTTGGGAACGTGACATTGCCCTTGATCTTGCCGTCCTGGGTAGCCCAGTAACTATATTTTAACAAGGGGACCCTTTTTTGGGGTTGGCTTCTTGACAAGGGCACCTTGAACCAACAAACACAAAACTAAACCCAAACCCCCTAAACCCCTAAACCCTGAGAAGGGTACCACTGGGCTACCAAGCGTCCGAAGCACACTACCTGGCCACCCTGGAGCAAGGCGCAGGTATGGTGACTGCCTGCCGCAACCGAAACCACGGGGCCCAAGTCCAAAGGCACATCGCACTGGCCTTCGTGGTTGCCGCCGAAGCAGATGAGTCGGCCCTTCGCCGTCACCGCGCACGTGTGTTCGAACCCTGCAGCCACAAACGTCACAGGACCGAGGTCTTGTGGTACGTCGCACTGGCCTAGACTGTTGTCTCCAAAGCAGACGAGTGATCCGTCGCTTGTCACGACACAAGTGTGATAACCTCCTGCCGCCACGACCGCCGCAGGACCAAGTGCTGCAGGCACGTCACACTGGCCGTCGCTGTTGTCTCCGAAGCACACGACTTCATGCTTCCTTGGTAGCCCAGCAACCATATTCTTATAAGGGTACCCTTTTTGGGTTTGGCTGCTTAAAAAAGGAACCTTGAACCAAAAAAAAGGAAAAGGGTACCACTGGGCTGTCAAGCTTCATGGTCAAGAGACAGGTGTGGAAGAAGCCTGCGGCCAAAGCTTTCGCTGGAGGAAGGCCTTCGGGTACGTCGTGCTCCTCGCAGTTCCTGCCCGTGAGAGTCAAGCGGCCGTCCTTCTGAATGGTAGAAAGCACTTCATCGAAGCCTTCTGCTGCCACTTGCGCAAGTGAGCCGGATCCGAATCTCACCCCTAGGTATTGCAGAACTACGTCCAGCACCGGGGAGGGGAGAAGCCAGCCCTTTTGCAGCAGGTCAAAAACCAGCCAGCAAAAGTGCTGCAAATCTTGACTCGGCACGGATGCCTGTAGCCGCTTCAAAGCGATTAATGCCATGCCTGGGGGCGAAAAGGCACGACTCCTCACTCTCCGTTGACACAGGCAGGACCTTGAGCCCTGGTCCGGACACTGAGCCAATCGCTCCCGACACTTGTGCGCAGACTAAACCCTAAACCCTAAACCCTAAACCCTAAACCCTGAACCCCTTTTTTACGGCTAGGACTGCTGCACTGCCTGCCTGGGACGAAACCCTGAACCCCAAAACCCTAATCCCTAAAGCCTCAAGGCTTGCGCGAGTTCTCTCGGACGGCTTCGGGTCTAGGGCCTACTCACAAGCCAGGGTGCTGCAGCGTTTGGGGCTTCGACTCTCACAGTGATGTAGGCTTTAGGTAGGGTGTAGGGTTTAGGGTTTAGGGTTTAGGGTCTAGGGTCTAGGGTCTAGGGTCTAGGGACGAGGGCCGAGGGTCTAGGGTCTCGGGTCTAGGGTCTAGGGGGGGTCTATTGTCTAGGGTTTAGGGCTCAGGGTTTAGGGCGGAACGGTGCGAACCTAATTGCCAGACGCAGGAGAAGTTCAGGTCCTTCCGCCACGGTTTGGGGACATGAGATTCGCCAGCCTTGGTAGCCATATCATAATAAGGATACCGCTTTTGGGGTTGGTGACTCTATAAAGGGCACCTTGAATCCCAAAAAAAGGCAAAAGGGTACCACAGGTCTACCAAGGCCCTATACCCCAAACCCTAAACCCTAAACCCTAAACCCTGAACCCTGAACCATCAACCCTCAACCCTAGACCCTTAGACCCTAAACCCTAAACCCTAAACCCCAGCTTTGCAGACGCGTCTTACAGCTGAAGCCAAAGGAAAAACCAAAGCGGCCTCAGGCCGATCTGGTTGGGCCAGGAAGCGCCTGAAGACAGCGGCTTAGGGTTTAGGGTTTAGGGTTTAGGGTTTAGGGTTTAGGGTTTAGGGTTTAGGGTGTCTTTTTCTTTTGCGGTGGTGGGGGAGGGGGTGGGCTTTACGGCGACGTTCGGGGTGTAGGGCTTGTTTGGCTTCGTCTTTCTAAGGCAGACAACTGAATCTATAGGGTCTATGGGTTGAGGGTTTAGTGTGGGGGTTAACTAAACCTAAACCCTAAACCCTCCCTAAACCCTAAACCCTAAACCCTAAACCCTGAACCCTAAACCCTAAACCCTAAACCCTAAACCCTAAACCCTAAACCCTAAACCCTAAACCCTAAACCCTAACTAAACCCTAAGCCCTAAACTCAACATGAGGCCAAAGAGCTGCTCCAACCCTAAGCGCTACGACTACTTCCTGGCTTCTAGGGCTTGGAGTTTAGGGTTTAGGGTTTAGGGTTTAGGGTTTGGGGTTTAGGGTTTAGGGTTTAGGGTTTAGGGTTGAGGGTTTGGCGCCTCCAAAATCGGGGAAGGGGGACCCAGAGACAAACACAAACGTAAATGTCCCCACGCAGATGAGCTTCGGATGCTGGGTGCGAAGATGCGGAGTTCCTGCTACCTAAAACCTAACCCTAAACCCTAAACCCTAAACCCTAAACCCTAAACCCTAAACCCTAAACCCTAAACCCTAAACCCTAAACCCTAAACCCTAAACCCTAACCCTAAACCCTAAACCCTAAACCCTAAACCCGAAACCCTAAACCCTAAACCCTAAACCCTAAACCCTAACCCTAAACCCTAACCCTAAACACGAACCCTTAGACCTGCTCCCTCTCCCGCTCTCTCTCCCTTAACCCTAAGCCTTAAGCCCCAAAGCCCTAAACCCTAAACCCTAGTATCTTCGCAAGCGCTTACAATCTTTACAAGACCACAGCTACAGCTTGAGTTCAAGCATGCAAGCAAACGTCAGGTTGTATGACCTGTTTAGGGTTTAGGATTTTGAAGGAATGTCTGGTTTGTGGAAAAGTTATGTCAAATCTTGGGGGATATGAAAAATAGGATGTTTGTAGGATTTTCTCGCCGACTTTATGAAAAAATGTTGCAGTTTTCTGAAAACATTCTGATTTGTTTCAGTTTGTATGCTTCTTTAACGGAAAATGGTACAAAACTGACCAACATCAAAAAAATCAGAAGTCGAGGAACAACATCTATTTTTCCTACAAGAAACGCTTGTTTTTTTCGCAACATCGACGAATATCAGAACGTATTGTTGGTAAAGGAATCAGAATCTAAAAACTCCAAGAGTAACCGAACGAAAAAACATATAAAAGAAAAAAGGTTTGGTCATGTGCTTTCTGTGGCAGCATCCGGGATCAAAACCCCAAAGGGAGCAAAGAAAATGCAATGGCAACCTCCCTCTCAACATGGCCGCGGAAAGCATTCAAAGCTTCTTCCCCCTACTCTACAGGCTCCCGATCCGTAGCTTTGGGGTTAGGGTTTAGGGTTTAGGGGTTTGGGGTTTAGGGTTTAGGATTGAGGGTTTGGGGTTTAGGGCTTTTTGGCCACCCGCCTAGCTCGCACTGCAGGGCAAATCACTCGCTATTGCTGGCAGAAATTGGGAGGACTCCACTTCTCCATCTGGTCCTTTGTTCCAGTTCCCCCCTACCAGTGCAATGTTATAACCACATGAAGAAAATCAGTAAAACCTCACCAGCAAACCCATAGAAGGACAAAACAACACGCTGATTCAGGCAGGGTATAAAGATGGGAAGAAAAGGTCGTCTTCCAACAGAAAAATCTCACCTGTGTCTGTGAAAATGATATGGACTGTCCCCACTGTACCACCAATCCCAACCACCGCTTTATCAGCCATCCGAAAAGATCCCAAACCAAACAAAACACAAGATACACCCGACAAATCCACACTCGAAAGAAACTCCACACAGGTCCAACCCTTGCATCTGTCGTCCTAGGGACGTTGTTCAATGTTGTTATCCTGATGAGTTTTCCCAGGAACCACCGAGGTATACCAACCCAACAAACTAAAGTGTAAGCCAGCTCACATCATCAGTCCAAGTTGCCAAAACTCCATCAGGCACAACGTATTCGTACGCTATGTACACGCAGTGTCGGGTAAGCCACTGCACAGACATTTAAACTCCAGAATGCCCTAGGCTATCGTTTGAAACAACTGCACCTATCAGGGACACAACCCACACCATCTACTTCAACATAGTTAATTTTGTCCAAGTGCTCACCCAAAGAAACTCCGTCAAGCATCCAGTCATGCTCTTTAGGGCAAGATTCAAAGGGCCACGGAGAGGGAGTGTTTTGACACTACTTGACAGCATGCCGCAGTACAGGTACCAAAATTGCACGGGGAGCAGAGTACCAAACCTTCCACTCCCTTGGTTCTCATCCAATACGCATACAGTCAGCATCCCCTTCAGGACTGTTCTTTTGCACCTCCAAACCACCGCTCAACAGACATCCACAACTGCTCTCACAAGCAGAAAGCTAGAAAGCTAAAGACAGGACGACAGATGATCCGCACACGTACAAACCTTGATAAGCCCAGTCCTGCTTTGGCGCTGTTGCCTTAGTGTACGCAGCAGACGCTCACATGAATTAAATGCAGATTGTAAAAGACCTCAGCAAATGTCTAGCTGGACTACCTTATAACTAACGGTTGAATTTTCAAATCTTGAATGCAATGAGTCGTGGATTGTGTGGACCTCACCTACCCTTTCGGCCATCTTCAGGACATCTGCTGCTGAGGGGCTGGACGATGGACTGGACGGCATTCAGGTGAGAAGTAGTGTGGCCATGGTTCTCTTTCATATCCTGCATGACCTTGTCGAAGTGGGTGGTCTCCTTGACTGACACGAGCTTGACATCCGAGACACACGATGTGAGCGTGTCTTGGTGGGTCTTCCCCTGTTGGTTGTTCCAGGGCAATGAGTCTGGCCTTGGCATCTTCCAGGAGTGATTGTGCGTCACCTCCCATCGGGATTTCTTCAGGAGCTTCACGACATCGTCCAACATCCATGTGCTTGCTTCACCTCCAAGACCATCGTTACCAGGCCAACTTTGATGGGAACTTTGTCGATCTTTGCAATGACTGTGTCCATTTTGCTCCAGCATCGATCGAGCTTCTTTTATCCACGGGCAGGCTCTGCTGTGTCTGAACCGTCTGCAAAATCTCGTACGTGCTCTGGTGCAGCCCTTTCTCCAAGACCTGGAAAGCGGGAAGGACAGAAAACCAGCAGACATGAAAGCGGAAACATGGACATGACGGAAATGGGCAGACATAAATGAGCACAGGGGAATGAGCAGAAATGTTTGTGGAAGTGGAAGTGACAGAAATTGAGGGGAACTCAACCGGAAGCGAATGCAAGTGATAGGTGGCATGATGGACCACGCAGCTCATGCAGGGGGAAGCAGCGAAGAAGTCCGGAAGTTTCAGCGGCACTTCGCCAGGGACTTCGCCAGGGAGGAAGCTCAATCGCCATCATGCGGTACACGAACTTAAACTGCCGCATGACATCACAGGCGGTTTCCTCGCCTTCCAGAACACACGCACCCACACAGTAGCAGATCATGTTCCACACGACGTGCGACTTCAATTGCGGACTTTCAAACGTAACCCAGGCCCACTTGCAAGCGTAATGTCTGCAAGTCTGTGGCAGCAACAGCTGCAGCAGTCACGGCCGAAGCAGTTCCCCCGCTCAAACGAAACGGATCCAGCCCGAACTCGAGCATCAAAGACATGAAGCCCCGGAATGTCGCACGAATCGTTGCCTCGTTGCCCACCAATGTCAGCGGTTTAGGGTTTAGGGTTTAGGGTTTAGGGTTCTCAAGGTGACACTCAGGGCATGTCGGCTCAAGGCACGCCTGCCTCATGTCAGAAACAAGAAGAAGGCTAGGCGCTCAATAAGAACCCAAAGAGCCCAATACCCCTGAGTTAAGGAATAGACCTTAAATCATAAGAGCTATCCTAATATGATTTAAGGTGTATTCCTTAAGTCAGGGGTATTGGGCTCTTTGGGAATTTGAGGAACACCACCGAGCCCTAAACGGAAACGCGAAACCTGAGCCTCAACCGAATCATTGTGCACACAGAAATCCACTCCCAGGGCTTTAGGGTTTTGGGAAAAGGGGTTAGCCCCAAGCCCTACACCCTAAACCCTCTCTACCGTATATATATATATATATATATATTTTTTTTTTTACCTTAATTGAATTTCAGAATTGGGCCGCTTGATTTTCAGAAATTGGCCGCTTTGTTTTCAGAAATTGGCCGCTGTATTTTCAGAATTTGACCGCTTTGTTTTCAGAATTTGGCCGCTTTGTTTTCAGAAATTAGGCCTTATTTTCAGAATTTGACCGCTTTGTTTTCAGAACTTGGCCGCTTTATTTTTAGAATTTGGCCGTTTTTGCTTTCTCAATATTATGGGATTCTCTGGGTGGGTGGGTATTGTATCAGAGCCGCAAATAAAGCTCTGCCACAAAACTGCTCGACCCGGAGTGCTAAACCCCAAACCCTATAAACCCTAAACCCTATAAACCCCAAACCCTAAACCCTATAAACCCTAAACCCTAAACCTATAAACTATAAGCCCTAAACCCTAAACCCTAAACCCTAAATCCTAAACCCTGTCAAGCCCGGGCCTGATGCGGTTGAAGCTGTTCGGAACGACCATAAACCGCCCCAGCCCGTTGGAGAGTTGGGAGATGTTTGCCAGCAGGGCCTCGTGGCAGATGATGAGCCCTAAACCCTAAACCCTAAACCCTAAACCCTAAACCCTAAACCCTAAACCCTAAACCCTAAACTCTACATACCCTACACCCTTTTTTCTAAAACCCTAAGCCCCAGGAGTTGAACAAGCTTTGGGTTGAGGCTGTGGCTCTGTAGGCTGTGGATATGTTCTTCGGGCAGAGGATGTTGTAGAGCCTTGGGGTCCGAACCCTAAACCCTACATACCCTAAACCCTGAGCCCCAGGAGTTGAACAAGCTATGGGTTGAGGTCAACCTTCGGGATTCTAAGGGGAATATAGTACCCCAAAATGGCCGAGAGTGGTCCCCTAAACCCTAAACCCTAGACCTTAACCCCTGGAATGGGAGGCCTGCAAGCGGGGAGGCCCCTGTTCTACTGCTAAGTAAGGGGCCTCCAGGCCCTCGACTCAAGACCGCAAACCCTGAAATTTCAAGGTCTGGAGGATTGAGATTTTAGGCTATTTAGGGTTTAGGATTTAGGTGGTTTAGAGCTTAGGGTTATGGCGATGTAGGGTTTAGGGTTTAGAGTCACCTTGCTGGTGGTTGGCCTGGATGAGGCGCTGAACAATCATCACTTCGTGCGCAGGGACCTTCCCATTGCCTAGCACAGGGTCCAGGGCTGAAAAGGGTTCCGGGCTGAAAGGTTTAGGACCTACTCGAGGGGCCTTAATAAGTGGAAGAGGGTGTTGGCCCCTACAAGGGTTGAGCGGGTGAGGGTTTCGGGTTTCAGAGTTTCAGGGTCCCAGTGGTCTCAGCCACTAAAGTGTGCAGATTCGCCACCCTTCGCCTGCGAAAGAAGGTTTGGGGTTTCGGGTTTAGGGTCTTGCAGAAACCCTAAACCCTAAACCCTAAACCCTAAACCCTAAACCCTAAACTCTACACTTTGAAAGCACGAGAGTGTGACCGCCCCTCGCCTGCTTTTGACAGCAGGATCCACATGGTGAGTACCAGCACGCCCCAGGGCAGGGTGTGCGCCACCGCTGACACGACGCCCCTCATGACCTCAGCTTGACCCTAAGCTAGGGTTTAGGGTTTAGGGTTTCGGGTTTAGGGTTTAGGGTTTAGGGTTTAGGGTTTAGGGTTTAGGCTTTAGGCTTTAGGGTTTAGGGTTAAACCCAAAACCCTGAACCCTAAACTCTAAACCCTAAACGGCATACTTGTGCCAGGCACGCTTTGGCACAGGGCTGGCGTGAGCTTACCCCTTGTCAAGAGCAGATGCACATGTACCGAGACCATCTACCTTTCACTTGTGTGCGCGTCTAGGTGTAAACAATATTCTGCATCAAGATTCAGGCCGCCCTAAAGGTTTGCGAGTGTGGGGCGCCAGGGTAGGGGTAGCAGGATATCGCCGAATGCTGGGTCGTTCTTGAAAAACTTGCTTGAGGCGCCGAAACAACGACCTCGCTCGGGTATGGTGTGGTAGTTCAAATAATACGAGTACTGGCATTATCTCAACGTATACTGTTTCGGGTTTAGGGTTTGGGGGAACTTGCTGCGGCGTCCTGTCTACTTCAACCCACTTCCTCCTACGCTCTGCCGAACGGCATGGACAGGCCGCAGCCCTATCAGCGGATCCAAACCCCCCCCCCCCCCCCCCCCCCTTTCACGGAGCTTCAACCCTAAACCCTACACCCTAAACCCCCAGGTGACACTGCAAGCGGGTTTAGGGGGCCAGACCCAGGCATGTTGGCTAAGCTTTCCCTAAACCTTAAACCCTAAACCCTAAACCCTAAACCTTAATCCTGTTCAAGAAGCTGACATCATCTTGGCGCAGCGGAGCTCTCCATCTCTTGCCTGCAAACTTCCCAGTTCCTCGACCGGCCTATAGAAAAGTGTCGCAGCTACCTGATGTTATACCCCTTCATTCAATTTATAATGGCAACCCTAAACCCTAAACTCTAAACCCTAAACCCTAAACCCTAAACCCTAACCCTAAACCCTAAACCCTAAACCCTAAACCCTAAACCCTAAACCCTAAACCCCCACCAAAAAAAAGACCATGCCAGAAACAAGTGCAAGTATGTTTCGGCCCCGCATAGATTGATATGATAAGAGAGCCATGAAACCTTTTGAACCTGGAAGCCTCGAGCCCTACACCCTAAGCCGTGATCATATCGGGTTTAGGGTTCAGGGCTCAGGGCTCAGGGTTCAGGGTTCAGGGTTTAGGGTTTAGGGTTTAGGGTTTAGGGTTTAGGGTTTAGGGACTTGCTTTGTGCGCCAGGCTGTGGAACAACCGACCCACCGAAGCGATTTCACAGGTTTGACGCCCCAAAACCTCCCCGGGGTCCTAGCCTTGATCAGCTTTGCCCCTAAACCCTAAACCCTAAACCCTAAACCCTAAACCCTAAACCCTAAACCCCTAACTACGAGCCTTGATGAGCTTTTCTTGGGCCAGCTTCTCCCAGGCGAGGGCCTTGATGGTTCGGATCGAGAGCAGCGATTCCTGATTTGCGGCTCGATGGCTTGTGAGGTGGCGGCTGTAAAGGGTTTAGGGTTTAGGGTCTTAGGGCTTAGGGTTTTAGGATTTAGGGTTTTAGGGTTTAGGGTTTAAAGGTTGTAGGGTTTTAGGGCTTGCGGGTTGCATGTGCAAGGCTTCTAGCGTGTTTAGGCTTCAGAGGGTTGTAGGGCTTATGGGCTTCGAAGGGTTTTTATGGTTTAGATCGGGCTGGACTTTCAAGCGTTGATGGGGCTCTTGTTTGAGGTTTCTAGGCTCTCTCGTGCTTGGGCTTGCAAGGCTCAAGGGGGTTTAGACTGCGGGTTTAGAGGGAAATCAGCATAGTTGGGCACGGTAGCGAATCCCTCCAGGATGAGAGGTGCCGCCGCGTTCTTGCTAACCAGCAACCCGAGCCCCCCGTGCTACTGGGGGGGCATGTTGTCCAAACCCCGAACTTCCCGAACCCCTTTGCGGAATCCGAAAACCCGAAATCCCTAGACCAAACAGGATGAAAGCCCTGAAGTCAGAACCAGGCCGCCGTAAGCCACTTCAGGCGCGCATCCATGAACACCTGGTACCTCCTGCAGAGCGCAGGAGTTTCAGGGCTTGGGGGGGGGGGGGGGCTGTGGCACAGAAAGGTTTAGGATGGTTTAGGTATAGGATTCGCTTCAGAAAGTCTAAAAATAACGTTGCGCGTTGTCATACTATAGCGGCCATCCCCTCTTAGGTTTACTTCCTGGGATTCCTGCATCGGCCCATGTTCCAGGGTTCGCCGGGTAGTGACGGGAGCCTCATTTGGGGCTTCGGGAGCTTCCTGACTTCCTGCAAGTACGTTTAGGGTTTAGGGTTTAGGGATTAGGGTTTAGGAGTTCATAGAACATGGTCTCCCCTCATGTTGAGTTCCTTTATCGCGACCCAGTGAAGGGTTTGTATGGTTTCCTGCGCCGGGGCCTCGCGTTCACGCCTTGACAAGCTTCTGCGTCCACAGCTCATGAGCTCAACCTCAAGCCCGAAACCCTGAACCGTTAGGGTTTAGGGTTAGGGTTTAGGGTTTAGGGTTTAGGGTTTAGGGTTTAGTGTTTAGGGTTTAGGGTTTAGGGTTTAGGGTTTAGGGTTTAGGGTTTAGGGTTTAGGGTTTAGGGTCCTTGCCGTCTGAGTGGGCTAGGGTACTTGAATGCATCGGGTGCTGCACTAACCGCTCAGCATAACTTTTGGGATCCTCTGTGCTACCCTTTATTAAGCGTTTCCCGGGCAAAAAGGAAGACAAGGTACGGCTGAAGCAATCCCGATCCTAAGCCCTCAACACCCCAATCCCTGCACCCCCAACTACACAAAAAAACCCATCATGAAGATGTGATTTTAACATGCATTCAAAATTGAGGGCTCATCTTTCAAAGCATGTAGAGCAAGGTGACATGGTTCAGGGTTTCGAGAGCAGGGAGGTTTAGGGGCTAGGCTTTGAACGCTGGTCTAAGGGTTGCCAGGATCGTGGCAGCATCAGCTGTGCCTCCAGCAGCCCATGGCGACTTGGGTGCTCAACATCATGAGAAGCATCACCGGCAAGATGTAGCACGCCCCACCCTGAGAAAGGATTCTGAGGATAATCTGCTGCGCAAAAACAACATGCTCAACGTGTTCTAAGCCCTACCGCAGGCTCGAAAGCAGCTTCAACCCCTCAAATCTGTAAAATAATCGCCCTTTCGATGGGGTTTTGGGCTGCTTTTTTTTACATGCTTTGGGGGTCCAGGTATTCCTCTAAATTTTTGACACCCGTTTAGTGCTTTTTGGGTTTTAGTCTTAGGCTTTGGGCTTGTAAGGTTGCCTATTCCTAGACACAGCATGCTACTCTAAACGGCACTGCAACGGTTTAGGGTTTCGGGTTTGGGGTTTAGGGTTTAGGGTCACTGCATGGGAGCTTCTTGAGAACTCGATGCCCTGACTCAGGCTGCAGCCTGTAAAAGAACTCCCTGGCAAGTCCTGGTAACCCTAAACCCTAAATCCTAAACCCTAAACCCCGATACCCCCGGAGAGGAAGTGACGTGATGATCACCAGGTAGGGTCTAGATCTAGAGCTTCCAGCTACCCTCAGTTGGAGGTTTACAGGGTTGTAGTAAGACTTTCGGGGAACCAACGGCCGTGTCTAGAGTGGACTTGCGCTTCGTGCAGGGCGTTGCGGTTGGTGTCCAAGGCTTTGGGGCTTGATACCCTAAACCCTAAACCCTAAACCCTAAACGTTCAGCAACCGTTTCCAAATAAGAACGCAGATCTGCGCACGTACATGGTTTCAGACGTGCGGCGACGGCAGAGAAGCTGATCTGCGAAACCATGATGCCAAGGAGGAAGGTTATGGAAAACGGCGCCACGAACACGCAGAGGCAGTCCTCGGCACCGTCAACGATTCCCGCCTTAAGCCCCTCCTAATCTTGCAAGAGCCGTCGAGCCCCTAAAGCCTAAACCCAAAACCGAATACCCTAAACCCTGGCCCCCTCCCATAAACCCTAAACCCTAAACCCTAAACAAAAAGGAACACTGGAAACAGGCTTCAGCAGAGGCCGAGGGGCTCGAATGAGACCTCCCCAGCAGTCCACGATGTCGACGTTCAGGATCTGCACCTCAGCACAGCGCCCCCCCTTTAGGGTTTAGGGTTTAGGGTTTCGGGTTTAGGGCACAGCGCCCTGAGCCTTAACCTCCTAGAGCTGCACTTCCGTTTGGAGCCAGAATCGCACACATTACTTTTGAATCTTCTCCTGGGCTTTGTGGAAACCAAAAATGAAGATCCTGAAGGAGACCATGGAAAGGGTTGCGCCTGATAGGCTTTAGGGGTGTATTTATATAATATAATATAATATAATATAATATAATATATATATATATATATAGATAGCTATATAGATAGATAGAGATATAGATAGATAGAGGTCAGGTTTACACCGTGGTTGCAGCAGAAACTTTACCTGGCAGGGTACGTAGTGTGTAGTGGCAGTTAACATGCTGAGCTCCCAAGTCTGCAGCTTATACACGACAGTAGTATTGGTGGCCTTTATGGTATTGCGGTCCTTCACGAAAACCTTCAGTAACCGGGTATCTCGTTCAGCCCCAAACCCTAATTCCTTTGCAACCGGCCTTCTGCGACTAGACCTACTCATCAGCTCTCAGTTTGAGTTGGGGTTGCTTCTTGTAAGGGGTCTAAGTAGAAATTTCACCCAAAGTGTTTTGGGGTTCTGGGGCTCCTTTTGAAAAAGTAAGCCCTAAACCCTAAACGGTCGGGGCCAGGGTTCGGGCGTTGTCACCCGTCCACTGCGACTATATCGGAGTTTATGCGTGCACAGTCCTGCTGCAGGCAAAACCCATGCCACCTCCGGCAGAGAAAACGTCCTCTGCCAAGTGAACAAACATACTGAACATACGCAAACATCGTCAAATACACACAGGACAAGGACCCGAAACCCTCACTGAACCCTAAAAGCACTACAAGCCCTAAGCCCTGAACCTAAACTTTGGTTAAAGAGCCTGAAGACCCACACAAGGAGCATCCGCGTTTTCCTTCAAACCCTACACCCCAAACCCTCCAGGATTCTGCAGTCACGACAAGTACCCAAAAAGCTCTACCCACAAGGTTTCGTCGAGGCGCCAAGTTGGGTTTGTTGGACCCCCATGGGTCGGGCTTCTCGTCTCCATCCGCCTGGAGACACCAGCCGGTGAGTGGGTAGTGAGGGTTTAGGGTTTAGGGCTTAGGGTGTAGGGTTAGGGCTCAGAAGGTTGACTGACATGGACCCCGCAAACCCTAGGCACCCCGAAACCCTGAACCTCTGCCAGCCCCAGTTCCCTTAACCCTAGCAATTCCCTAAACCCCCAGGAGCCCTAAACCTTCGAACTGAGGCCGTACCACCAGGTCTGAGGCATTTTTTCATGACGAGGTTCCGACTTCTGTCTGAGGATTTGAGTGAATTGAGGGCTCAAAAGGGGGTAGGGGCATTTTTTCCCCACCCGTTTTGCATGCGTTTACAGGGAAAGGTCAGATGGTAGGGGGGTTTAGGGTTTAGGGTTTAGGGTTTAGGGTTTAGGGTTTAGGGTTTAGGGTTGCCCTCAACTCAGCAAAGCGGATGGAGGGTCGGCCTCCCGGCCTCAGAACGGGTGGAGAAATCTCAACTTGGGGGTTCATGGTACTTACTAACCAATTATAACTGTACTTATAACCCTACTTATAAACTAACAATATGTTTTTTATTTGAATCAACCTCACATGAATGTTTCATAATAAGTACCATGAACCTTCAAGAAGAGCCAGGGGTTCAGGGTTCAGGGTTTGTTCGAGTCCAGATTTGAAAACTTGGGGATTCGGATAAGGGAGCAGTAGTGCAGACTTGGCCAAACACACTAGGACACATCCACTGCTCAAGGAAGCCTGAAAAACTCACATCTTCACAAAGATGATGGTAATAGTTTTTTTTTTTTTTTTTTTTTTTTTGGGGGGGGGGGGGGGTAATCATATACATATATATATATATATAGACATACATTGTTACATGTATATATTATATGTATATATATATATATATGCCCACCCCCCCCCCCCCAACCAGGAACCTAGACTTCATCAAAAACATAAATATACATATGTGTTTTTACATACATAATAATAATCACAACAACAATAGTAACAATAAATGTATACATATTATATACCTAGATATTACATATCCATCTACAACACATATGTCGCACACTTTTGGCGTGGGGCCGGGGCCTTAGGGGGGTTCCTTGTGCAAATCCTTAAACCCTAAACCCTAAACCCTGAACCCTGAACCCTAAACCCTAAACCCTAAACCCTGAAATCCTAAACCCTGACCCTGAAATCCTAGATTGAAGGCTTCGGGTTGGTCCTCTGTGCATTGAATGCTAGGACCCTCCAGACTCGGTCGTTGCCGCTATACTATACCTGGCGAAACAAAATACAGAACATAAACATATACATACATATATATATATATGTATTTATGTATAAAACTAGATATATTCATTCAGAAATATCTATGTAGACTGAAAATGCACAAACATACATGCACACATGTATAGGGTTTATTCTAGTCACCCAGTAGACCGAAACGCATGAAAGCGGCTCCCATAACAGTGCATCGTCTTGCAGAAAGAAGAGCCGTCTCGCGCGATTCCAGCCTCGGGTCAGCGATGCCGGACGCGGCGACACGTGGCATGCGGTACCCGCGAGGTTTAGGGTTTAGGGTTTAGGGTTTAGGGTTTAGGGTCAGGTTTTAAGGTTTCAGTGCTTCGTCTGGGGCCTGAACTCTGGATACGATACATGAATAGCCCGTGGCTAAACCCTAAACCCTAAACCCCAAAGAACAGACAGGCTCAAAGATTTTTCGGTTGGACATAGATGCCTTCCGACATGCGCCCTGTGCTTGACCAAAAGGATGACTCTAGTTCAAAGATCCAGGAAAACCCGGAAAAATAAGAGAGTACACTGTTTAGGGCTCGCGGCGCCTGAAATCTATCACATCGGGGTGTAACCCAACGTCCAGGGTCCACGCAGGAGACCCCCCAGAAACCCGAAACCCTAACCCTAAACCCTAAACCCTAAACCCTAAACCCTAAACCCTAAACCCTAAACCCTCAACGCTAAACCCTAAACCCTAAACCCTAAACCATGCCATCCATGTGTCCGTGCCGCGCTTGCGGGTGTGCGGAGCGCCTTATGGAAGACGATGGACGCCAGGCCTTGCGGACGGGGCGCCCGACCTCACCTTAAGGGTCCGTTTAGGGTTTAGGGTTTAGGGTTTAGGGTTTAGGGTTTAGGGTTTAGGGTTTAGGGTTTAGGATAGTATGTGCTTGGGCACCAACAACCCTATAAACCAGGTACTTGAAGGCCCAAGTCTTCCCCTTGTGGGTACATGGACCCTTAAAGTTGATTCCCAAACTGGGTGTTGCTTTAAAGCCATTTGAAAATTATTTATGAATAGGTTCCCTTAAAAGCGAAAGAAGGGAAATTTAAAATTATCTCAAAGCAATACCCAGAAAGTCTCTGCAACCAAGACCTGGACTCCCAATTCGATCCACAGTAAGAGCAGGCGCCGTCGACCACTAGAAAGGGGGCCTTGAGCCTTTTGGCGCTTCTTTTGAAAGAGGTTTGCCTCTTCAATGGGGTTGATGACGAAACCTGATCCCTACAAAGGGACTGCAGGGCCTGAAGGGCCACTACTCTGGGCATCACCCTAAACCCTAAACCCTAAACCCTAAACCCTAAACCCTAAACCCTAAACCCTAAACCCTAAACCCTAAACCCTAAACCCTAAACCCTGAGCAGGACTGCGAAGCTCTGAACCAGCCCCCGTCATACCCACACCCCCAGGTTGGCTCTTTAAAAGTCCTCTGAAAAAGATTCCGAAATAGGATCGCACGGAGACCAACGCCCAAACCTGCAAAGAAGCACCAGACAGCAAGCCCTAAACCCTAAACCCTAAACCCCAAACCCTAAACTCTAAACCCTAAACCCCAGCCGAAAAAACGAAAAAGCAAAGAGGCCGTCCTGACGCGCAGATCTGGGTGTAGTGGCCGTCCAGTAAGGTGGCGATGATGCTCAGGAAGCGGAAGACCATGGGTGAACCCCACATCCAGACCAAAGTCCTTGTGGCGCGGCAAAGCCGTCAGGCGTGCGAGGCATTAGTGGTGACGGCGGGTCTCAGAGGGCCTTGCCTAACCTGAGCCATACTCAACAGCGCCTTTGACTCCACACCCAAGCCAATGGCACTTGCAAGCACTCACAAACGCTAAACCCCAACACATGACCCTCACAACGACCTCTTTCCAGCACTTTGAGCTTTAAAGTGCCTGTACCTGACTGGTGCGCGCACATAGGAAAAGTAGCTAACAACAGAGCGGAGAGCTCACAGACGATGTCTTGGGGGTCGGGCCTCCCCCACACAGTTTTTCATGGGGACATGCACAGGCCCTGGCTTGGTCTGAAGGAGACTACAAATCACAACCCCAAACCCTAAACCCTAAACCCTAAACCGCAATGTTGGGAGCCTTGCCCAAACGATATCAAAGCCTTTGCCATTGCATGAGTCCATGCGCGTCGTGTCGCAGGGCCATGAACTAACATCCATTGCTACTACTATTCGCTTCAGAACCCCAAATCAATGTTCTTGTAAGGTCTTTTTTTTTTTTGGGGGGGGGGGGGGCCTACGCAAATAATCCTTATTGCCCAAAAAAGGAAGACTGTTATACTTGTGGGGGGTGGGGGTTCTTAAGAAGCAAAGAGTAGATTGCCAGCAAGGTTCGCGACAGTGGCTCCCAGGTAACCTTAGTCTCGATCGCTCGCTCTCTCACTACCCCTCCGTTCTCTCCTGCCATAAAGGTAGCCCACGAACCATATTATAACAAGGGCACCCTTTTTGGGGGATTGTTTACTTTATAAAGGGAACCTAGAAGCGAAAAAAGGTGCAAAAGGGTACCACTGGGCTCCCAAGGCCATAACGGTTTCAGCTTTCCAAAACCACTCACTGCATTCTAAAGTCCTCAAACACATCCCGAGTGCAGCACATCGGCTGTGTGTGAAATTACAGCGGCGAGGTCAGCTACAGCCCGGATCGGGACGGGACGTCGAAAAAACCTAGCCTAACCCGAAACCTGAAAGACAACGAAGCCTTTAAACCCAAACCCTGAAAGGATCACCCCAAACAAGTAAATCCTAAGAGATAAGCCCAAACCGATAAATGGTCCCAGCATCAGCAAGCCAATGGCTTCCAGGCTTTCAGACGGAGACTGTGGCTTCTTCAGGGTTTAGGGTTTCGGGGGGGGGGGGGGGGGGGGGGGGGGGGGGGGGTTCAGAGGTTTGGTCGGGGGGCACTGGCTTACGGTGGCTTACGGCATGTCAAACCCGATAAGCCGAAATCCAAACATCTTTTCCGCTCTCAGCTTCCCTTTTGTGACAGGCTTCTGCAGTGTCGGTTTCCCTGAACCCTAAACCCTATAAACCTTCAACCCCAAACCCTAAACCCAAAAACGCTAACCCCAAATCACTTTTCAAGGACTGAGCGGCTGAGTTCCTCTCCTGGGTGGTCATTGGCCCACCTCAAGAAGTTTAAGGTTTAGGCTTTGGGTTTTGGGTTTAGGGTCTAGGGTTTCGGGTTCCCCTAAGGACCTCAAACCCCTGAAGCTCCAAACCCTGGGGCCAGCCTGACTTTTTGCATCGGGGCATGCGGAGTCGGCGTTTAGGTCTTAGGGTGCTGAGGGCTTAGGGAGTGTTTAGGGTCTAAGGGTAATAAAGGGATTACTATTCTGTTGTGTTTTTTGTGGGGGGTTCTTAAGCAAACAGTAGATTGTGTTAAAGGGTAGTTACATGGGTTGATATGGTTCCTTACCCTCTTTAAAGGGTTCCGAAAAATGGGCCCTTGGGTGCTAAAGAGGCTCCAGATTCTTTGTATCCACTCTAAACCCTAAACCCTAAACCTCAAGGTTTGATGTGTCTTCAAGGTGTCGCGCAGAGGGTTGAGGCTGCTTCGGTGCTGCCTTTTGAGGGCACCGAGTGCTCGTAATTTATAAGGGGTCGGAATAATTGCCAACCGTATTCCTTCAGGGTCCCTATTCTATACTAGAATCACCCCCAAACCCTCTTCTGTTTACAAAGGCCCCCTATATTTCAACTGGCTTGGAGATGCTTTTGTAAACCCAAAATCCTACCCTAAACCCTAAACCCTAAACCCCAAACCCTAAGCCCTAACTCTTGTCCTTGCATCCCCGCCAGTCCAAGGGCGAGTGGCGCGTCCAAGTTCTCAAGCGAGTTGAGAAAGTACTGAAGCCCCACTATGCTGATGACCTTTGGCTTTGGGGGTTTAGGGGTTCAGGGATTCCCTTAACCCTAAACCCTAAACCGAGGTTTCGGGCTTCGGGTTTAGGGCCAGGGTTGGTGTATTCATTATCTTGATTCTCTCTGGGGAGTGCCTTATGAGGCCCCTAAACCCCTGAACCCAGACTCTTGTCCTCATCAGCTGGGGGCAGGAGCTAAACCCTAAACCCTAATTAAACCCCAAACCCTAAACCCTGAACCCTGAACCCAAGACCTCCCTCACAAGCGCGACCTTGCAAGCCAAAGAAATTCCGGAAAAATGCTGGCTGCCGCAGACCGTTTAAATTAAGGTTTAGGGTTTAGGGTTTAGGTAGCTTCTCGAAATTGGGGGTCCCTGTTTTGAGTCCTCATTATGAGGGTGCCCTTGAGAACCTAATTTAGAGAACTACCCAATTAGCGTTTCGTGTCTACAGGGGAGTTCGCCCAAACCTCCGGACGCCCAAACTCGGTGACTTGGAGGTTCAGGGTACTTCAGTTAAATCTGTACTTATAAGCCCCCCAAGTCCCCTAAGTAGGTTATAAGTAGAGGGGTCACTAAACCCTAAACCCTAAACCCTAAACCCCAAACCCCTAAACCCCAAGGGGTTATAGGGGATATAAGTAACCATGAACCTCCAAGGAGGGAGGGCTCCAAGCAACCCTTTCTTGGAGTTCATGGGGCTGAGAGCGCTTTTGCTTCAGGGCTCCCGCGGTCTCAGCCCTAAACCCTAAAACCTAAGCCTACACCCTAAACCCTAAACCCTAAACCCCTCGTTTAAGCAATACTGCAGTTCTAGGCACTCCTCCCGCGATCTCCTCTGTGAAGGTGAGGAGGACCATCGCCATGGAAGCTTTGAAGCCCACGGTCTTGTAGAGCGCCCAGAGAATCCAAGCCTTAGGTAGGTGGGTTTGGGTTTTGGGTTTTGGGTTTTGGGTTTTGGGTTTTGGGTTTTGGGTTTTGGGTTTTGGGTTTTGGGGTTTGGGGTTTGGGGTTTGGGGTTTGGGGTTTGGGGTTTGGGGTTTGGGGTTTGGGGTTTGGGGTTTGGGGTTTGGGGTTCAGGGTTTAGGGCTTCAACCTAGAGTTCCTCCCCGCTCACCCACCCACCCAGCTATGACGCTGTAGATGCTTATGAAGTTCAGTTAAACCCTAAACCCTAAACCCTAAACCCTAAGCCCTAGACCCAAAACCTAAACCCCAGACCCCATAAACCCCCAGCGCAAACAAGGCGCATTCTCCACGCTGCCTGCGCGTTCGACCTCGGCACTGCCCACGGTAATAATTATCCTACAAATTTGACAAAACTAAACCCTAAACCCTAAACCCTAAACCCTAAACCCTAAACCCTCTCTTCTACAAATGCTGAGGCGCTTCATCCTCCCAGTGCTTGCGGAATTTGACATAGGGCGCATATGCATCATCCTCGGCTTGGTTTTAGAAACTCCCCCAAGAAATGGAGACGGTTTAGGGTTTCGCGTTTACGTATTAGGGATTTCTCAAGGGATCAAGACTCTTTCCCCCTTCTACTAACAGTCCTGAAAGGGATTATAGTACCCCAAATATAATCCCGATTAAGGACTGTTAGTATAAGGGTGAACATCCCAAGTTGTACCCCTAAAGGTTTCCCTTAATAAACTCCAAATATGGCCTTTATAAAAAAGGAAACCCTAAACCCTATAAACCCTAAACCCTAAACCCAAAACCCTAAACCCTAAACCCTAAACCCTAAACCCACAACCCAAGGGCACCCCTGAGATGGAGTCCGTTGAATAACAATCCTAAATGTCCCTCTAATGAGGAAGAATATGGGGGGGTTTACGAAAAGAAGGGACTTTAGGGTTTAGGGTTTAGGGTTTAAGGTTTAGGGTTACCCCTCATATAGACCCCAAATAGTAGGGTTCCCTTACAATAAGGACCCCAATAAGGCACCCCTAATTTCGGAAACATCCATATTGTTCTACCTTTTGGGTGGCTCTTAAGCAAGTAAAAGTCATCCTCGGCTTGAAGCAACCGATTGTCGGAAGGGAAATGGCCAAGCTAAGCCCTACAAACCCTCACCAAGGATCCCCAGACTACTATGTGCGTATAAGAACTCTGCAAGAAAAAAGCAAACACACACATACCTCCTTTTCAAGGGCAATATAGGGATTGTTCTCTTTGATTTTGTTGGATGTAGGCTTCCTACAGCCCAAACCTGAGTTGTGCTTTACACCCTTTGAAAATTAGTTATGAATAGGTTCCCTTATAAGGAAAAAAGTGAAGTTAGAAAAATCCCAAAGCCCAACCCAGAAACACCTACCCCAGCTTCTTGAGAAGTTCATCCCCAAGAGCCGCAAAAACTGAACCAAAGGATTTGTGGGGAGAGGGGGGGAGGGGGGGGGGGGTGGGGAATACCCTAAACCCTAAACCCTAAATCCTACATCCTATACTTTCGATAAGCGTGCCTAAATAAATAACAAGGCACCTACCAGGGCTACCACATGGCTATGCAGTCGGACGGAAACAAACAAGCCCAGACCCAAGAGTAACCTGGGTCTGAAAAGGTGCCCTGTTTGGTTAAAAGGGGCTTATCAGGGACCCTACACTTCCGGAACAAATAACAAGGTTCTGGAGGACTCCGGGTCCTAGAAGCTGGGGGTTTAGGGTTTAGGGGTTAGGGTTCAGGGTTTAGGGTTTAGGGTTTAGGCTTATGGTCCTTGCGGGGAGGGCGGCGGGAGGGCTTAGCAGACTGACTCAGTCAGAGTGTTGAACCCAGCAGAAGATTCCCAACGGTCCAAACCAAGCCCCTGATGCCGAAACACCCTAAACTCCAAACCCTAAACCCTACATCCTAAGTCCTTATCCTCCCCTGCCCCGAAAGCCCAGAAAGCTCCATAATCACGATGCCCTAGATCTTGCTTATTAGGTACATTAGACTATGAAAATATATGGGGTTTCCGATTCCCTTTTTGGGGCTCCTTTACAAAGGAATCGAATCTAGTATTTTGGGGTATATTTTGGGGTACCCCTATTTTGGAAAATACCCATATAGCAATGCAGAACATGGGAAAGGCAATAGTATAAGTAGACAGTAACGTTCCTTAACTCAGGGTGTTGCGTGCTCTGTAAACCCCTAGGAGCCGTAGACAACGGTCCTACACCCAACCCGAACCCTTAACCGTTAACCCTAAACCCTAAACCCTGAACCCTAAACCCCTAAAGCCAAAGCAAATGCTGAACGTCGCTGCAGCCGAGCATCCCGCCGGTTGCAGACAATCTCCTAGGTTGAGGGTTTAGGGGTTTATTGGCTTTGTTGCTTAGGGTTTTAGGGTTCAGGGCTAGGGTTTAGGGCTAGGGTGCGGGGTGGGTTTCCCCGTAACTGTGTTTAGGGCTTAGGGGTTTTTGAGCTTGGGGGTGGAAAGCTCGCGCGATGTCTTGGAGATGAGGACAGCGAGATGCCCGAAATGACCGTGGGGATTCCGAGCATTGGGCTTTTCAGGGCTTTCAGGGCTTTTGAGGGCTTTTTTGGGGTTATTTAAGGCTTTTTAGGGCGTTTAGGGGCCTTTAAGGGGCTTTTTGGGAGCTTTTAGGGCGCCTTGAAGTGCCTGTAAACGAAGCTTTTAGGGGCTTTTTGGGGCGTTTTAAGGGTTTTTTAAGGGCTTTTGAAGGCGGCTCCGGGGTTGGGGATCCGAGGGTTGGGGGCTTGGTAGGGTCTAGGGTGTCAGAGGGTGTAGGGCCCAGGGTTTAGGATGTGGGTTTAGGGTTTAGGGTTTAGGGTTTAGGGTCTAGGGTTTAGGGCTTAGGGTTTAGGGTTCAGGGTACGAACTACGAGGTTTAGGGTTCCCCGAAAAGCAGAGCAGAGCTTCATAATTCAGCCTCAGTTGCGTTGTCATCGATCACGGCGTTCCAATTCTTGCCGTATCCTGGGAGGTCAACCGTATGGGTAGGTCCTAATATTACTCCTCATGTGCCCGCAAAGTACGATAAAACGCTACACCCTAAACTCCAAACGGGTACCTGCTTCATGGCTCCACGATCACATACTATGAGAAAAAGCCAACTTCCGTACCCGCAGAAGGGGTTTTGGTGCCCAGGCAACCTCCCAATAATGGACGATGGTGAACAAAGTGCATGCTTCCTAGTCCCTTGGCTTTCTTACTTCTCCAATAATCACGGGAAAAAAGGTTAAACTTTATTATGCCTACGAAATAAGGAACCCGAAATGGCTTAAGCTTCAACTGTGCTTTTTAGTACTGAACGAAACGCAAGTCAAGCTACAACTCCCACAGGAAACGATGGCGCCCAAACCTTACACATCCCTAAGCCCTACCTTATAAGAACCTCAAACCCACTTGTTTAGTGGGCTACCCATAGAATTCTACAAAAGGCTTTTATGCCAAAACAAAATGGGCTTTTGGGTTCTTAAGCTAGCCCTAAACCCTAAACCCTGAAACGGAAACCCTGAAACCCTATAAGCCCTAAATCCAGTCATCCTGCAACGTTCCACCAAGGGTCGCCCCACCAGCTCATCCACCCAGCCCAGGCTGACGTAATTGATGAAGCCCCTCGCGTAGGCCTCTGCCATGTCTTGAACGGGTTTCGGGTTTAGGGCTAGGGTTTAGGGTTTCGGGTTAGGACTGGAAGTGACCCA
>CAJNDS010002231.1:147500-150000 GCA_905221605.1 Symbiodinium natans
GCTACTTCCCACAACAAGAAGAAGCGTGGTTTGCCATGCCACTTGCATGTGTAAATGCGCAGTATGGAAGGCAAGGACATGTAGCTTAAAGACTTCGGATCAGGTTGAGGTTGTGAGATGACTGGTCTGTTCAATTGGGGAGGGACCTTATATTTGGACTTCTATAGGGTTTAGGGTTTAGGGTTTGGGGGTTTTAGGCTGGTTTGCAAGCAGGTGCCAAAAGCCAGTTCACACCCGGCTGCGGCTACCCAGTGAACCCTCAAGTTCCTGCATCCTGACACGAAACGGATTCCAGCCTTCGCTTTTTCAAGGCGTGCCCGAAACCCGAAACCCTGGACCCCAGTCTTTCTGCCTGACTCAGGGCTCGGGTCAGTCTTCTGTTTTTATGTGCCCAAAAGACTTGCAAACCCTAAACCCTAAACCCCAAACCCTAAATCCTAAACCCACACAAAGAGGGAAACTGGGGGTAAAACACGACACTTCAACCGACACCACGATAGACCAAGCAGTGGTACACTTTAGCAGAGCTGGCACACAAAGCAACGATGCCCTCGTCATATAATTTAACATAATATAGTACTTTTTTATGTCATAATACACACTTTACATATACATATATATATATATATATATGCTACCCCCCCCCCCCCAAAACCCCCCTTGGCAGGGGTAACATAGAATATATATATATATATATATATATATATATATATATATATATATAGAGCGAGAGAGAGAGAGAGAGAGAGAGAACAAAAAAAAACAAAGAGCGAGAGAAAATATTTAATCCACCCATGTGTATGAACATATACTTCTTATATATGTGACTGTAAACGCTAACCAACCCTACACGGTCTGGCAACGTTTGGATTTGGGGTACCCGGAGTCCCTCACCGCGGCCCAGAAACTTTTCTGCAATCTCACAAGTGCGCGAGCCAAAAGTCGTCGGCCATGGTACAGGCAAAGCAATGCAGTTCGGAGTCTGTATCAAGGTTACTGTAGCATCACAGCTGGGCGGCTCTACCACATTCGCGGTGATGCCAACGCCGAGTAGCATCCCAAGTTGCAGTGGAACCCTAAACCCTAGACCCTAAACCCTAAACCCTAAACCCTGAACCATGAATCCTAAACCCTGAACCCTGAACCTGCAACTCGAGATCTCATCATAAGTCCTCTGGGCCCCTAGTTAGGCCCGGGAGTCTTATGCGGGTGGGAAAGCCGCTGTAGCCTCAGATCATTACTTCAAAGGCTTGGACTTGGCCATCCTCTTTGCCTGCAGGTTTAGGGTTTAGGGTTTAGGGTTTAGGGTTTAGGGTTTAGGGTTTAGGGTTTAGGGTTTAGGGTTTAGGGTTTAGGGTCTAAGTCTAAGGTCTAGGGTTTGGGGTTTTAGGGTGCGCAGAGTCTAGGGTGTAGGGGTTGTTCAGGGTTTAGGGTTTGGGGGTTTTGGAGTTTTCGGGCTTTAGGGTTTGGGGCTGTTCAGGGTTCTGGGGTTTTAGGGCTTTTAGGGCGTGTAGGGTGGTCTTGGGCTTAAGGGTTTAAAAGGGGTTATTTCAGGGGCCCCTTCGTGGCTAGGGATTGAGGGTCGATGGTCGTTTGTAGTTGAACCTGCCGTTGAGGTTTTGAGTCTTGGGGTTTACGACTCAGAGTCTGAACCAATAGCTTCTGCAATTCCGTCTCCCTAAACCCTGGACCCTAAACCCCAAACCCGAAAGCCCTGTCTCAACTTAAACTAAAGCCGAGCCCAAACCGAGCCCGAAAACCCCAAAACAAAAAAAACATAAACTAATCCTCGAACCCCCCCCCCCCCCCCCCCCGAAACCCCTAAACTTGTAACGCTAGACCGCAAAACCCCCGGGTAGTAGCTGCCCCTTCTCTCTCTCTCTCACTCACTCACTCACTCTCTGTCTCTCTGTTTCTCTTTCTTCTTTCTAAAGAAAGGGCCCTTAGGTTTTGTAGGGTATCAAAGGGGTATATAAGGGTTCACAAACAAAGGGGCCATATGAAGGTACAATGTAACGACCCTAAGATTCTTCTCCTGGCAGAACCAAGAGCATCTGTGAATCAAAGCCTTTGCCTGGAAGTTATTGTAGCCCACTACGCCAAAACGCAACATGCGCGAAGTACATCCCCAACGTCAGGCGTGAGACATACTGCCGGTTCAAGAATTGAGAAGGTGGCTTAAACCCTAAACCCTATACCCTTAAACCCCAAACCCCAAACCCCAAACCCTAAACCCTCAACCCTAAACTCCAGGCCTGCAGCATCTTGGCGAATGCGCCCCTGGCCTTTCGCAGTTCCTCAACGGTGCCCTTCTCGATGATGTGACCTGCGCGAGGGTTCCGACTCTCAGGGGACCTGGAAGGTGTCGGGGTTTCAAATGGGTTCCGGATGCCCTAAACCCTCAACCCTTAACCCTAAACCCTAAACACTGAACCCTGAACCCTAAACCCTAGCCCTAAACCCTAAACCCTACCCCTAAGCCCTACGCCATGTTCTGGGG
>CAJNDS010002231.1:155000-170000 GCA_905221605.1 Symbiodinium natans
AACCCTAAATCCAAAAGCCTAAAGCCCAAGGTATATTCCTAACTTCAGGGAGGGCATTGCGCTCTTTTGGGCAGCTTGCAAACAGGCAAGGCACATCCAAGAGAAGGACCGGCGGCTGACGAAGCACCATGCCTGGAGTTTAGGGCTTAGGGTTTGGGGATTTCGGGTTTTAGGGTTGTGGGTTTTTTAGGGTTTAGGGTTTAGGGCTTTAGGAATTTAGGGTTTCTAGGGTTCAGGGCTTTAGGGTTTTAGGGTTGAGGTTTAAGAGTTTAGCTCCTGCCCCCAGCTGATGAGGGCAAGAGTCTGGGTTCGACGGTTGAAGGTTAAGGGTTTAGGGTTTATAGGGTTTATGGGGTTTAGGGTTTATAGGGTTTATGGGGTTTATGGGGTTTAGGGTTTAGGGTCTAGGGTCTAGGGTTTAGGGTTTTAATTCTTTAGGGCTTTAGGTTTTAGGATCTAAGGGTTTAGGGTGGAGGGCTTTGGGGTTGAGGGTTGAGGGCTGCAGGGTAAAGGGTTTTGCGGTTGTAGTGTTAAGGGGTTTAGGGTTTGAGGGTCAAGGGTTCTAGGGTTCTAGGGTTTAGGCTAAAAGGTTTTGAGGGTTAAGGGTTCTAGGGTCCTAGGGTTTAGGGTAAAAGGTTTTGAGGGCTAAGGGGTTTTTAGGGTTTTAGGGGTTTAGGATTTGAGAGTTCACGGTTTAGGGTTTTGGGTTTAGGGCATGACCTGGCAAGGAGAGCCGTTCCACAAGTGAATTCGGCACGCCAGCAGAATATCCAGAGAAGCCCCCCCCCCCCCCCCCCCCCCCCCCAAAAAAAAAAAAAAACCTTCCAAAGAGCCCAATAACCCTCAATGAATACCTTAAATCAAAGGGGTCGCTAATTTGATTTGAGGTATATTCCTTAGCTAAGGGGTATTGGGCTCTTCCTACATTGCCTAAAACCCTAAAACCCATTAAAACCCGTAGCCCTAAAAACCCTAAAACCCTCAAAACCTAAAACCCTTAACCCTGAAACCCTAGCACCCGAAAACCCCTTAACCTTTTTTTGTGTCATTTCTTGTGGGAACTCTCGGATATGCACCCTCCACCCTTTCGGGCTTTCAGGGTTTCAAGTCTTGTGTTGGGGACGCGAACCCCTCCGCGTTGCTTGGGGTTTAGGGTTTAGGGTTTAGGGTTGTTTTGCCACCCGCCTAGCAGACCCCAAAGGGATCACTCCGCAGGGAACAGTTTAGGGTTTAGGGGTTAGGGTTTAGGGCATAGGGTTTAAGGTTCAGGGTTTAGGGTTTATATATCTACTATTTGCTTCAGAACCCCTAAAGAATAAAAGATAATCATCCCTATATTGGCCTTATACGAGTTATAAGGGAGATATTTTTTTCCGGAGGTTCTTCTGCAATGAGTAGTTAAGAGCCCCAAAAGAGAAAGCACAAAATGTCCAAAGTTCGCCTGCACCCCAAGAATCATGGCTTTCCCTGCTACCCCTCTCTATACTACCCCCCCCCCCCCCCCCCCCCCCCGACGTAAATGGCCTCAATTAAGCGTAATTATCCCTTAAATAGCCTTAATTACGGGGGAACCTAGGGGGGTGTATCAAGGGGTCAAGGGGGGTAGTAGGGGAACCCATGAAAGAAGACCCTCAACCCGAGGAACAGATTCTCAGTCAGGACCAGGACCCCGATATCGTTTAAGGTAGGCTCTCTGGGTAGCTAAACAGCACACTCATTCAACTTTTAACCCCTTTTGCCCTAAACCCTAAACCCTAAACCCTAAACCCTAAAAAAAAACCTAAGCTCTGTTTACACATGGAGTTGCTGAATGCGGAGTCCTCCTCAAACGCTCGAGTTTTCACCGGAAGTAGTGGAGAGACCATGATTCGGGTGGCTCTCACAACGAGGTCCTTCTGCTCTGGAGTTGGCCCACTTGGAGGTTCATGGGTACTTCTCACCCCTATTCTACATCTACTTATAACCTACTTAGAAGACTTGGGGGGCTTATACGTGCAGTTATAAACTGGGTTTATAAGTACCCATGTGTCTCCAGCAGGTAACTTTTTCACCAACATCACGGCCGCCCTCCGTTGGAAGCTGAAGAAGGCTCTCTCACCAGCCTTGCCTAACATCTGCGTCCGGGATGGGGCGTCTGCCATTCTTGGTTCGCGCTGTCATGGCCGCCATGCACCCACAGACAAACTCGAACTCCGGAACGGTCTTGCCTCTCTTGGCCCTCTGAACCATCAAGAGTGTCTTGGTATAGTCCTGCCATAAGTGGTTTGTGACACACGTCGATCCGGTCAGACTGAGAACGCCCTAGATCCTAGAGTCAGTGCAAGTGTCCCTGAACCCAAAACCCTAAACCCTAAACCCTAAACCAGGCTCAGGGCTTACGGGTTTCGGGCTCGGAGGTTCGGATTCTCAATCCAGGAGTTTTCCCCTGCCCACCAAGACTTCTAGTCAGTTGCCTAGGGGAACTAAAGCTGACAGGGACAGAATTAGGGGTTCTACTGCCCCGCCAAAAGATTGAAGCTCATACCTATAGCCGACTACGAAGAACTCTGAACCCTAAACCCTAAACCCTAAACCCTAAACCCTAAACCCTAAACCCTAAACCCTAAACCCTAAACCCTAAACCCTAAACCCTAAACCCTAAACCCTAAACCCTAAACCCTAAACCCTAGCCCGAAACCCTAGTAAGACAAGCTGCGCGCTAAGCTGACGAGCTGTTTTTGGCCAAAGCTGATGTTGCTGCCATCTCTGTCGACAAGGGTGTCGATGCCTTCCTGGTGTTTAGGGTTTAATTTGGTACACTTCTCGATTTGTGCGTTTAGAGTTTAGGGTTTAGGGTTTGGGGTTTGGGGTTTGGGGTTTGGGGTTTGGGGTTTAGTGAGACAACTCCTCAATGTACCTTTCAAACTCTGTCAAGATGCTTCTTGATGTTCTCTTGCCGGCATAATCCTCCAGTCAAGGGTATTCTATACTGAACTTGGCACCTTTGCAAACATTGTGAGTTGAGCTGTTCCTTAGGGATTCGAGATAACCCAAAAACGAAAAATGGTTCCCAACGGCCGAAGTACCCCTATAAGTACTGAGCACTCTGAGTACATGTCATGGTGGAGGATTTCCGAACCTTGCCCTACTCCTGGAAGTCGGATAAACCCTAAACCCTAAACCCTAAACCTCTTCTGAGGTTCATGTAATCAGGGAAGAAGTGTGCTATGGAATATGACTCAGGGGGGAGGGGGGGAAGGGGTGGCGGGGGGGGGGGGGGGGGGGGGGGGGGGGGGGGGGGGGGGGGGGGGGGGGGGGGGGGAGGGGTGTTCTGGGAGATAAACCACCCAGACCCTAAGCCTTTTTGAAACTGGACTTGATGACTGCCAGCACCAAGCCTAAACCCTAAACCCCTGAACTCAAATCCTCAAGCCCTGCAAAATCTGAACCCAAGCCCACCATCCCTAAACCCTAAGCCCTAAAACCTGACACCTAAACCCTAAACCGCTTTTGCATGCCAAGCTTCGGGCAAGGTGCGGATAAACGGCATGAGCTGCACACTCTGGACCGCCTCTCTGAGGCTGAAGACAGCTTTGTAGGGTTTGGGGTTTAGGGTTTAGCGATTCTTAGGGTTTCTGGGGATAAGGGCCTACTGCTTACTATCTCGCACCTGTAGGGTTAAGTTTATGGTGTTTAGACGGAACAAGATACTAAGGGTCTAGGGCCGACGGCAAAGGTTGGGCTCAGAACTGAAAAGCCAGAGCCATCAGAATTGAGAACCAGTCGTGATGCTGAAGCACATGAGCTATACCCACGCTGCCCAACCCGCAAACGCCTACCCAAAGAGGTCAACAGGCCTTAACTAAGGAATATACCTATAATGGGGGGGGGATCCCTCCACAGCATTGGGCAAACGCTCTGGCACTACGCAGAAACATGCCCACTTCGTGTTGCGGAAGGGTCTTTGGCTGGTTCTTGGTAGGGAATGCGGGAATGAGTACGCTACATCATCCCTTAAAGGGTATATGTAGGGCCTAATTCCCTACTAAGAACCCCTTAAACCCTAAACCCTAAACCCTAAACCAAGAGGTCCTTTTTTTGGGGGTCTGGCCTCCCAGATGCGGGCGTCTGGGTACTCGTCAAATGGGTCGAGGTTGAAGCGGATGGTGCCCTCGAAAATCGTGGGATCCTGGCAGGTCGTAAGCAGGGTTTAGGGTTTAGGGTTTAGGGTCTAGGGTTTATTTTTGTTTTTTAGGGTTGAGGGTTTAGGGTTTAGGGTTTAGGGTTTAGGGTGAAGGGTTCAGGGTTTAGGGCTAGAACTATGGTAACTGTACTTATAACCCTATTTAGGGTACTTACAATACACTACGTATAACCACCCATGAACCTCCAAGTAGGGCTTACAGGTTTTGCTGGATCCTTGTAGGACGATGCCTGCGAGTTGCGGGTAGAATGCAGGGGCCACTCTCATTTGAATGGGCATTCTCTGTTGTTTCTCATACCCTAAACCCTAAACCCTAAACGCTAAACCTTTATATGGGGATTATGGGGATTGAAAGTGCCCTAAACCCTTGCAGGCTCACAAGGGGCCACAAGTTCAAAACCTTGAAGTCCCAAAAGGTAAACCCAAAGCACACAACCCTAGACCCTAAACCCTAAACCCTAAACCCTAAACCCTAAACCCTAAACCCTAAACCCTGAACCCTGAATTTTGGACCAAGGTCCTGAGGGACCAGGCCCACAATGTTGCGCACGGCGCGAAGCCCGAGCTTGGCGTTGTCTCGGCCTGCTCTGGTTCTGTTTGTGTGGGTAGGGCTTACCTCAACCCCCAAAATATGCAAAATAATGGCCCTTTTCAGGCTTTGGGGCTGTTTTTTTACATACTTTGAGGGTCCAGGTAGGGCTTAGGGTTTAGGCTTTTGGGATTCAGAGCTTCGGGTCTAGGGTGCAGGGCTAGGGGCTTTTATGGACGGGAGCGGGGGGCGGGGGGGGGGGGGGGGTGGCAGAAATCGATCCCTGCAGTCGGAATTCAGGATATTGGGCTTGGTCTGTTAAGGTTGAGACTGAAAGCCATAACGTATGCACCAGGGGCCTGAAGTCTTAACCCGAAACCCGAAACCCCAAACCCCAAACCCTATATTATAAACCCTAAACCCTATATTATAAACCCTAAACCCCTAAACCCTATATTATAAACCCTGAGCGCCAGGGAATGGAGCTTCGGGGCCTGAACTTGTGTTGAGGTTTCGGCCACGGAGTGTGGTTTTGGGTTTAGGGTTCAGGGCTTCGGGCGCAGCGCCGTCGCACCCTCTTGCCTAGGTTGGCCCTGAACACCCTCTGAGAAGGACATTCTTAAGCCCTGTAGAGGAAAGATGCAACATGCAAAGGGCCTACCTAAAGCCCTAAACGCCCTAAACCCTCAAGCGCAGAGCAGCATTCGCAGGAATGACCCCATTGCTTTTGCACAATCTTGTAACACATCGCCATACCTCGCAGCTTTACAAATTGTTGAGTCCTGTCCTAGGCAGGATGGCCTTCACAAGCCCGTGGAACAATATTCGAAGTAAAGTTCCTAAACCCACCAAGGGAAAATATACAATATCCCCAGGGCCTATCTAGTGAAGCATTCAGCCTCGCTGGCTTCTTCACCCCCCCAGCCTCCGATAAGGATGCGCCCGCTTCGAGGTTCCAAGAAGCGTAGGATGCAGAGCCTGAGCTATCATGGGATTCCTCCGCCAACAACCTAGGGAAAAAAAGGCTTAACTTTTGTCATCCCTACTAACTGTTTACCTGAGGAAGCCCAAAACGTTTCAATTTCAACTATTGGCTAAGTAAGTCCGGGTTCCGGGTTTAGTCAACTTCCTGAGGGCTATTAGCAAAGGACCCCTCGGGGTCAAGATAAAGAAGCTTGTGATCATGGGTCCCCGTGGAGTGCCTTTTCCCCAAGACGACAGGGTTTGGGGTTGGCTCTGGGGTTCCCATGATGCCCTGGTCCTAGCACCTGAGCTAGGGTTTAGAAGGCACCGCAGGTCGTTGAAACGAAAGCACCAGCAATGAATCAGCGCCCAAGACACAAGCCCAATAGTGGTTTCGGGCTTCGAGGTTAAGGTGTAGGGTCTCAACCCTAAACCCTAAACCCTGAACCCTAAACCCTAAACCCTAAGTCTCAACCCGAAGGGGTTTGCACGTCTGAAGGAGGCTTCAATGGGAGGTTTGGGTTCCGACCAAGTCCAAGCAGCAGGGTGGTCGACTTACCGCAGCCGGTCTTCCCCACAAAGGCGCACTTGCTGCCTCGATTTAAGGGGTGCAAGGAGGGTTTAGGGTGTAGTGTAGGGTTTAGGGTTTAGGGTTTAGGGTTTAGGGTTTAGGGCTTGGGGTTTAGGGTTTAGGGTTTAGGGTTTAGGGTACAAGGAGGGACCCCTAGAAGGGAACCTTAATCTTATTCTCCGATTTAATCCCCTAAATATACCTTCTAGAGTCCCTATATACCTAAGAGGCCCCCACCAAATAGCCCCTAGAAAACCCCCAAGGCCCCTTATAAGGGTCCAGGTGTATCTCATCGCACGGAGGAACTTCAAGCTCACGTCGTCTGTAGTGAGACGCACTAAGCCCTAAAAGCCCTAAACCCTGCAGACGCAGCAGATTCTGTTTGCCACCAAGGTCCGTGATTCTAAACCCTTAGGGTTTAGGGGATAGACATGGAAAGACATGTAACAATCGTGAGGTTTTGCTCTCGAATTTCGAAGATTCCTGCATCCATTCACTTGAGGCTTTTTGAGCAAAACCAGTTTCTGACCTTCATCATCTTTTACATCCAGGTCTCGTGACAAATGCCCCGGGTAAGCACACCTTGAGCACCCAAACCCGAAACCCCTTCTCGCCTTCGAGTTGCATACATGGTATAGGGTAATTCCCCTAAGGGTCCATGTCCCTATTTGCTCCCAAGGGTTTAGGGTTTAGGGTTGAGGGTTTAGGGTTTAGGTCTCCAAGGAAGAATATTTGCTTTAGTTTTTAGCTTGCCTTAAGCAAAGAATAGTTAGCACGTAGTCTACATGGAGCCCTCTCGGCTTCGGCGTCTCGGGCGTCTAGCATCCCAAAAAAGCGCTTCAGCCATCGAGTGTTTGAGCTTTTTGCAGGGTTTACCCGGGGGTGTGCCCCAACATAGTGGCCTATGCCCTCTCACGACCCTGTATTGAACCCGCGCTGAGGCTGAGGCGTGTGATTCCAAATCCTAAAACCAAACATAGACGCCGCGTTTGGGGAGAATTGGGGGTTTACGAAAATACACCAATAATATCGACCCCCAACGCATTGGACCCCGAAAAGGGTACCCTAATATCGTAAACCCCCTAAACCCTAATCCTAGACCCTAGACCTTATAAACCCTAAACCCTAAACCGGCGAGAGTTCGGGAGATTCTGGAGCTCAGGGCGTCACGGGGCGGAATCGCGAGCGTGACCCCATGCAGCACGCTCTTGGCTGTGGCATATCCTGGGGGCTGGCCAGGTAGCCCGACAAGACCAAGTTGTGGCTCTTTAGGTTTAGGGTTTAGGGTTTAGGGTTTAGGGTTTGGGGTTCAGGGTTTAGGGCTTAGATTCTAGGACTAGGTAGCTTAAGGATAACTATCGCGATTATACCCGTGTGCAGGGTTTAGGGTTAAGGGTTTAGGGTTCAGGGTTTAGGGTTCAAGGCTTAGGGCCATCGATGAAAGAAGCTTCCAGCTTCGCAGATGGAAGCTACTGCATGTAGTACGGGCAGGAATTCTGGGCAGTTCATGTTATACTCCAATGGGGCGTTCCAGGGAACTGTCAAGGTAATCATTGAGGCCCGGGTCGTACACTTTTTAGCCTTGAGGGTTTTGGGTGTCGGGTTTAGGGTTTAGGGCTTCTCATTCAAGGCAGGGGATCAATCCGTCCTCGCGAAGCCAGAAACCCTGTTAGCAGTCGTTACTTGGAGGTTCGTGGTACTTAGTAACTAATTATAACTGTACTTATCACCCACTTCAAAGCCCCCTAACTGCCGTAAGATGGTTATAAGTACAGTTATAACTCGTTGCTAAGTACCATGAACCTCCAAGTACGTTCCTCAAGATCACAAGAGAAGCCTACAGGTTCGATTGCTGCTAAGGAACATGAGAATTAAATAACAACACATGAAGTAGGGTCTAAATTTCTTGTACCCCCCCCCCCCCAAAAAAAAAAAACGACACCCAAGGTATACACGCACCACTATGATTTGGTATATTATCCGTCCGAGTACACTGTTGCGGCTTAAAGTGCCTTGAAAGACCAGTCGCACCCCAAGGGGTGCCCTGCAACAACCCTCCGCAGTAGCGCCAAGCTTAGGCTTTAGGGTTTAGGGTTTAGGGTTTAGGGCTTAGGGCTTAGGGTCTTCAACTGTCGTAGGAGTCCTAGAAAAGTAAAGTATGCTCCAGCAGGTGCGCCCCGAAAGCAACAAACCCTCCAAAGCAGCAAAGCTTCCAGCAGTGAGGTCTTCAATCTCCACCTTGGTAGCCAGTTCTTCTCGATTCTAATCACGACACCCCTTTTTTGGGGGTTGGCTACTTTATATTTAAGGGAACCGTGAACTAAAAAAAGGTGCGGAAGGGTACCGCTGGGCTGCCAAGCCACCTTCAGCCCCTCTTGAAACTCTCTGTTCCACAGGTCCAGCCAGATGGCCTCAAGCGCAGGAAGCTTCTCGGCCGCAGTGGGGATATAGGGTTTAGGGTTCAGGGTTCAGGGTGAGCGGGTGGGGGGGGGTTGAGGGTTCGGGTTTAGGGTGGGAGGGGGGGGTTGAGTGGAGGATTCAGGGTTGCTGGCAATGGGGATTTCTCTCGGCATCCGCGCGTCCAAAAGACAACAGCTAAACCCACTTGAAATCATAACGTCTTCTAGTTTTCCCCGCTTAAAACCATAACAGAAAGACCTTTAACATTTACCATGGGTTTAAGGCCGAAAACCCCAAACCCATAAACTGAAAAAAGAGTTCCTACGGAGACTATGCTCGGAGATTCGAGTTCAAGACTCCACCCTTCAAGCCTCGACTGCGGTTCCTTTTGTTGTCTGTCTTTCTTGGGCGCTTGGGGGCTTGGGGGGTGATACGACATGTTGTAAAAGTACTGAACGAATCTTGCAGACATGAAAAAGTACCAACAAGGAGCTGATATTAAGGAACCCTAAACCCTAAACCCTAAAGGTAGGGTTCATTGTTCTTATTTGAGCTCCCTCAGACTGGCTGTCACAAAACAAAGGAACTTCCCAAACCCCAACGCTTCGGGACACCATAAATCCGTATAGACCATTCAGCATCTAGAAGCCCTGCAAACCCTAAACAAAGCCCTGAACCCTAAACCCTAAACCCTCCCTAGAGACCACAAATACCCTAAAAGATGCACCGCTTTGAAGTCCTTGTTCGGGACATACTGGGGAGTACCGAGTTGTGCAACCCTTCAATTCCTACAACCCTTGAACCTCCCCAATCAGGGTTTAGGGTTTAGGGTGTAGGGTTTCCCTCATCCCCTAAACCCTAACCCCCAAACCCCAAACCCCAAACCCTAAACCCTAAACCAGGGGCCGACGATCTAGGGTTCCAGGGACCCGCAAAACAACCTTTCACATGTCCCTGAAGCCCTGAAAAACCCCGCGCCAAGAAAGTCCTATGCCATATGCCCGAACCCGGAAAGCCCAAAACCCTAAACCCAGAAAACCCACAAAAACCCAGAAGACCCAAAAGACCCAAAAGACCCCTAAAACCCTAAGCCCAGAAAACCCTACACCCTACATCGTAACCCAGAAAACCCTAAACCCCCAACCCAGAACATCCCAAAAACCCTATACACCCTCTAAACCCTAAACCCTAAACACCAAACCCTAAACCCTAAACCCTCAACCCAGAACACCCTCTAAACCCCAAACCCTAAACCCTAAACACCAAACCCTAAACCCCAAACCCAGAACACCCTGAGACCCTAAACCCAGAAACCTAGAAATCCCTTGATCCAACCCTAAACCCTAACCCAGAACACCCTAGGCCCTAAACCCTAAACCCTAAACCCTAAACCCTAAACCCTAAACCCTAAACCCTAAACCCTAAACCCTAAACCCTAAACCCTAGCCCAAGCCCCTAAGCCCTTACACCCTAGCCTGAACCCAGAAATCCCTTGATCCCAGGGGCGGCCGGCGGATTGCACAGCTCGCGTGCCATCTGCTCTGCGGAGCGGCTCCTTGGCTTCTTTTGGCTCTAAGCATAGGGTTTAGGGTTTGGGGTCTTAGGCCATTTTTCTTGGGTTTAGGGCTTGGGGTTTAGGGTTTCGTTATGGTTCAGGGTGCTTGTTTAAGCCTTTTAGGGTTTTCTACAGGATTCTTTTAGGTCTGAGGGTTTGGAGGTTTTAGGGCTTTAGGGCGAGGGTTTAGGGATTCAGGGATTTTAGGGTCAAGAGTTTGAGGGTTTCGGGATTTGTTTGGCTTTAGGGATTTTAGGGGTCTCGTGAAAATTTAGGGCTTAGAGTTTAGCGTTTAGGGAATTTGGGGTTTAGGGTTGAGAGGTTAAGGGTTTACAGGTTTGGGGTTTCTGCAGCGCTCTCTCTGAAGAGCGGTAATCCGATCTTCAGGTTTGGGGCTTAGAGCAGGAATCGTAGGGTTTAGAGTTTACTGTTTAGGGCGTTGAGGGCGTCGGGGGAGGGGGGAGGGGCGGGACAAGGCACTAGAAGTGGAGGGGGCCTCTGGGCGAGGGGCGCAGGGGGTATTTGGGATTGGAAACTTAAACTTCAGGTTCGAGGCCAGGGTTCAGGGCTTGTAGGGTGGGTTTAGGGTTTAGGGTTTAGGGTTAAGGGTTTAGGGTTTAGGGTTTAGGGTTTAGGGCTCAGGGTTTGTAGGATTTAGGGAGCTCAGGAAGGTCTGGTTTCAGGGTTTAGGGTTGTGGAGCTTACGGTTGGTTGAAGCTCCAGGGCTCGCCGGGCGCTTGCAAGGAATTGGTTTAGGGTTTATAGGGTTTAGGGTTTGGGGTGTAGGGTTTAGGGTTTAGGGTTTGGGGTTTAGGGTTTAGGGTTTGGGGTTTAAGGTTCAGGGTTGATTTGCTTGCTTAGGGTTGCAAGCGTCTGTGACTGTCTGTGCCCTGCGTGTGCTGTGATTTCACGGGCGCGGGGGGAGGGCTGGGCGTCAATTGATCAGCCTGAAGAATTCGCAGTATGGATATGGGCTATGGCGCATTGGAGCTGCAATCTAGGATTGGGCCGTAGACGAGCTTCGCTGCAAAGCAGCCATGCGGTCCTGAGGCAAACTAGCAGGAGGGAACCTGTAACCCCAAACCCTAAACCCTAAACCCCAAAAACCCCAAACCCCAAAAAACCTAAACCCCAAAAAACCCTAAACCCAAAAAACCCTAAACCCTAAACCCAAAAACCGTAAACCCTAAACTTTGCAGACCAGGCGCACATTGTTCACGGCAATGAGTTGGAAGTCTCCCTGGAGCCCCTCCAAGACCTTTTGTCTTCAGGGGACACCCCTTTAGGGTTTAGGGTTTAGGGTTTAGGGCTTAGTTGTGTTTTTGGGGTTTAGGTTTTACCCCGTATATACCTTATACACCCCAATGACCCATGCCCTATGAACACTATAAACCCTATGAGCCCTACAAACCCTCTGAACCCTATAAGCCCTATAAGCCCTATAAGCCCGATTATGCGCAGCCCGAAGCCCGCGGTTTAGGGTTTAGGGTTTAGGGTTTAGGGTTTAGGGTTTAGGGTTTAGGGTTTAGGGTTTAGGGTTTAGGGTTTAGGGCCCACAAATTTCCAACTTTGGGGTCTCCGTCCGTGAGCTTCTCATAGGATCCCCTACTACCCCCTCTACACCACCCTCCCGACCCCAGGTTCCCCGGATATTTAAGCCCTAAGCCTAGGGTTTAGGGTTTAGGGTTTAGGGTTTAGGGTTTAGGGTTTAGGGTTGAGGGTTGAGGGTTTAGGGATACTACCCATAATGAAGGTTATTTACGGATAGTTAAGCTTAATTCAGGTTAGTTCAGGGGGGAACCTTCATGCAGGAAGGGTCGTGGTAAAGGGAAACCCACGAAGCTTTTGGTGCACTGCGGGGAGGTTCAGGGGGATGCTTTGAGGAATGTAACCCTAAACCCTAAACCCTAAACCCTAAACCCTAAACCCCAAACCCCAAACCCCAAACCCGCCCACTAAGCGCCGCTACTCCTCCCTGCATGTCTACCAAGCAGCTGTGTTCGCCGGAGCCAGCTCCTGCCAGGGAAGAGAGTGCGCAGGGCAGTGAGGGTCTATGGGCTTTAAAGGGTTTAGGGTTTGGGGTTTGGGGTGTCTGCATTTAGGGTTTAGGGAACTTACGCCCCAGAAGCCCAAAAAAAAAAACATCCTGAAGCCCTGACGTGCCAGGTTCGGCCACCACGCAAAGCCCAAACGTACTTCGAAGCCGAACTCTCCCGGAGCTTTCGGCGGAACGGTAAACCGAGCACTGCACATCCAAAGGCGCAGACTCCCGCCATGGACTCTATGGGGTTTGGGGTTTAGGGTTTAGGGTTCAGGGTGCAGGTCCCCAGTAAGTGCAGGCCAGGGGTTTTGAGTTGAGGGCTGCGGTACTGCAAGGTCAATGTCAGCCCTCAACCCTAAAGACCCTAAACCTTGAACCCTAAACCCCAAACTCTAACCCTAAACCCTAAACCCTAACCCTAAACCCTAAACCGTAAACCCTAAACCCTAAACCGTAAACCCTAAACCCTAAACCCTAAACCCTAAACCCAAACCGTGAGCCGCCACGAAACCGCGTGAGCCAGCACCCGACAAACAGAACAACACCGATGCAGGGATCTCCCAATAAAAAAGAAGATGTACCGGGTTTAGGGTTTAGGGTTTAGTGTTTAGGATGTATATCTTACTTTGGGATGCTCCCCCGTCTTCTTGCAGTCCTTAATAGGGATTCTAGTACCCCTTTCTATAATCCCTACTAAGGACTGTTAGTGCAAAGGGGGGACATCCCTAATACTACTATTTGCTTAAGAGACCCCCCCCCCCCCTCGAAAAGGAGGGTTTAGACCCTAAACCCTAAACCCTAAAGCCTAAACCCTTTTTTTGAACCTGGGCTCTGAAGTAAACCCTAAACCCTAAACCCTAAACCCTAAACCCTAAACCCTAAACCCTAAACCCTAAATTTGGGGTCAAGTCCTGCAGGGTGGCCCCGCTGGCGAAGTTCAAGCACGAGCCATCCGGGCTCGACTCGAGAATAACTTTGCCACCTGGCGAAGAAATGGCTTAAGTCTAATACACATATAATCATAGTAATGACAGTAATAATAATAAGAATAAGAGTCGTAATCTTAAGTCTATACACAAATATAATAATAGCAATAACAGTAATAATAATAAGAATAAGAGTAGTACTAGTAGTAATACTAAGAGTAAGAGTAGTAAGATACTAATGATAGCAGTAAGAAGAAAGCAAGGACCCTCCTACATAGGGACTGGTATCTGCTAGGAAGGGTTCTGGGGTCTCAAACCTGGGGGTTGTGAGGGCCCAAGAGGTTTAGGGTGAAGGGTGCGGTTTCAGGGTCTGAGGGTGTCTAGGGCCTAAGATATAAGGATTGAAGACCTGAAGGTTTGAAGACACACTGACACAGACACCTACCTATCACCTACCTGGCTGGCTGTCTACCTACCTGCTGCCTGCCTGTGAAGACTCTTGCCGTTAGGGTTTAGGGTTTAAGGTTTTTTGCCACTCGTCTGGCTAAGCTCTACGCAGCAACTGCAGGGTTTAGGGTCTGGTAAAGAAGCCCAAACGTATAGGCTACCCGTAGCCCTAGCTGTAGGGCCTACGGCTGGCTACGCGTAGGCCTGTCGGTAGAGTCTGCGGCAGCCTACGCGTAGGCCTATCCGTAGGGCTATAGGTAGGCTACCGGCAGGCCTACCCGTAGGCCTATGGGTAGGCTACCGGTAGGCCTACCCGTAGGCCTGCGGGTAGGCTGCCGGTAGGCCTATGCGTAGGCCTACGGGCAGGCTGCCGGCAGGCCCTACCCGTAGGCCTACGGGTAGGCTACCGGTAGGCCTACCCGCAGGCCTACGGGAGGCGACCGGCAGCCCTACCCGCAGGCTTATACGTAGTCGAGGCAGAGTAGTAGTGATGATCTCGGGGCTGGGGCCTAAGAGTCCATGCGTGCGTGATTTCTTTTACGGATGCACATGATGTCTCGGGTCGAGAATTTAGGGAGCAGTTTGACGGGTGCTTTCGTCGTTTCTCGAGTCCTGGGGGCTCGGTCCAGGGCCTTAGCCTACCTATAGCTCTACGGATAGGCCTGCTTGTAGCCTATCCGTAGGCCTACGGGTAGGCCTACCGGTAGGCTATCCACAGCCCTACTGGTAGGCCTGTCAATAGGCGACTGGTAGGCCTACAGGGAGGCCTACCAGTAGCCCACTCGTAGGCCTACGGATAGGCCTATAGGTAGCCTCGCATAGCCTCTACGTAGGCCTGTACATAGGCTACCCGTAGGCCTAGGGTAGACCTACCCATAGGTCCGACGTAGCCTTAGTTTCGGGCTTCTGTATGTAGGGTCTAGGGTTTAGAGTTTAGGGCAAGTCTTAGTCTTCGGTCGCAGGATCTGTTTCGGGAATCGGCCAGGAACCACCCTACACCATTGAAACACGCAGAAAGCACTTGGGACGATTGCAGGGATTTGCCTGACATCGACTCAGTGCACAGTGTAAGTAGGGTTTAGGGTTTAGGGTTTAGGGCTTAGGGCTTAGGGCTTAGGGTTTAGGGTTTAGGGTTTAGGGTTTAGGGTTTAGGGCAGTCACCATCCAACATATCAAAAAGCCAGAAAGTGCTCTAGAGAAGCCGCAACTCGCCAAACCATAAGACGACTACTACTACTTGCCACTACTTGTTACTACTACTACTACTACTACTACTACTACTACTACTACTACTACTACTACTACTACTACTACTACAACTACAACTACAACTACAACTACAACTACAACTACAACTACTACTACTACTACTACTACAACTACTA